>JAPFBL010000144.1:1642500-2002549 GCA_026182355.1 Hermatobates lingyangjiaoensis
GCTTTGTAATATACTTCTTTATACATTTTTATGTTATTTTGAGAAATATATTGTATGATAATTAATATTATGAGATAAAATGTCATGCTGAATAATACTACAGACACATCATACTGTAAAGTCATACAAATGAATAAATAACCATCAGTTCTGCTGAATCAATTAATCCTCATAATATAATAAAAGGGCACTCGAAAGATCAAGTACTTAGGCTAAGTTTAAAGTCAGTCAATATGGATTTGTAAAGCAAATACTCAGATTCAAATCCTTGTTTGAACAGAAATGCTTTTATCTCCAATCGCACGGGTTTGTAAAAACTTAAATCCAAGTACTATTTGTCTTTATTATCGCGAGTTATTAATATGAAATGCAAAATATGTCTTTTCTAAACTACTAATGCATTAAACTTTATGGTTTTTTAAAACATCACTGTGTTTGATCGTTTTTTTCTATTTAGTTACTTCTAATAAAATTGCAAATTTTCGTTTATTTCTGTATATTAAAAAGTTTGTCTTGAAATAGTATTAATTTGTACAAATAAAATAATACGATTTAAGTATTGACAAATTAGTAAGTATGGACAAAATAGAAAACAAAAAAAGATATCAAAACATACGTTAGAAGCAGTGGAGGTCGTCATACTTCCATGGTCTATGTAATTGTACTTATGTCGATGGATATTTTTTTTCGCTAATGTTGCATCTATTTCCTTTATTTTTGGACAAGTAATTGTCATTTTGTGTTTTCAATTCTTTATATAAACAATTTATATAAATCATTCTGATGAACTGGAACATTTTTGTCTGAGCGCTTTATCCCAACACTCCATCCATCAAGGCTATTTCTCCATATGTACCAGGTATCGAACAAAATACATTTGTACTAGAATTAATATTGAGGGCCAGGTTAGCTCAGTGGATAACGTACTCACCTCTGGTCTGGTAGCCCTGGGTTCGATCCCCACATGGACCTCGATTTATTCATGTGGGAGGTGAATAAATCTGAGTACGTCGTCCCTCGGAGAGGACGTTAAGCCGTCGGTCCTGAGTCCGTCCGATGTCAGGTATTCGTTAAATATACCTACTCGAAATGCACTTAAGTTATGCATAATTTAAGACTCCCAATGTAGAATCTCTAGAATCACCGATCAAACAAAAAGCCGATAAACTGTTGACGTTATCACCCGCTAGAAGATCGGATTAATTAATAAAAAATAATTACTCTTATTATTAGTATTACTAAAATATTACAATATTTGATAATATAATAAATTATCAGTTTATATAATTATTATTATTTTGTTCAATCAACTTATATGAACTAGTTAATTAATTTAAACTTGGTTTCTCTCCACTTATTTCTTGTGGTCTTGGTATTTGTCGTGTACGATAAGAATAAATAAATATTAACATACAATTAAAACATATGTTTGGCTTCCTTCAGTTACTATGAATTTAATATTAACAGTTAAATAATTATGGAAAGAAATTTTAAAATTACCATTCACTGATTAAATTTCCACTCACAAGCGACAAAGGAAGGATAACTCTGCCAGTGACAGTGAAAAGAGTTTTACGGATATTTAGTTGATTCATATAATGTTAAAAGATATCAAATGTTTTTAATAAATTAGATTAATTCTTATTAATGATTACAAAATATTTTGTTCTAATAGATTTTAGAATAAGATTTCTGAATAATTCTAAAGTCAGTGAACAAATAAATAACTAGAAATAATGATAACTAAAGAAAAAGAAAAACAATATTGAATATGTAAAAGCACTTATAAGTGCAGTCAATATTCAAAAAACTCGCTTTGAGTGGAGGTTACTTGACTGATGCTAAGCTTATCTATGTCCAATCAGCTATTAGATCTTGATTACAAGTCTAGATAGGGCTATCGAGTGGTGAAGTAAGGAGTGAGACAGCAGATGTCTTTCATATGGGGTTTACTGAGTCCAATATGTTCACTGGAAGGATGGTTAGTGTTGATACTGAACCTAATAGCCTATCGAAAATAATACAATTGAAATATATTGCTAGCAACTTAGCAACAAAGATAGTTGTCCTTAACAACTAACTGTCTTGTTTCCATCATATCGTCAGTCGCTGAAGTGTTTGATGATTTGAAACAAATCTCAAAACGAAATTAACACCGTGAATTAGTGAGGCAGTCAATGTACACCTCTGCGTAACTACGAGTAAATATAATCGGCCGACTCTTCATTGCTTCACTCACGCTCCGTCCTTCAAAGTGGGGATATCTCTCTCACTTCATCATTTCTTGTAGTCTTCTCCTGATGACGGACAACAGTTCGAAACATTAAATTTTAGTACATGTGCTTTTATTTCTGTATCATGTTTCGCGTCAATTTACTAACTAAATATAATTCTGAAATCAAATCCTCAACTTATTACAATTAGAAAAATTGATTATTTTTCCTTTACTTTCTTCTTGCGATATATTACCTACTGCCAAAAGTAAATAATAAGAAAATTTTCTTAATTTAATCATTTAGTTATTCAAATAAAGTTTCTTTATTAAAAGAAACGTTAAGTAAAGTTTAAATAATATTTAAATAAATTTCTCTATTAAATTCATTTTGTTTCTTCAGCTTCAGTTTTTAGTGATAAACCAAAACAAATATATTTATTTTCAAATACTTACGATAAATAGCTATCACCATCATTTTTAAATATTAAAAGTGAATGGTGAAAACGTAAACATTCAATAATATCAATAATAGTTTCATATTAGACAAAATATATAGATTTATTCAATACTTAAAAAATGTTTCATTTTAATTACAAAAATCAATAATTTTTATGGAATTTGCTACATTTTTTTTTATTAATGTATACAAAATATTCCTTTTTTAACAAATCTATTTTTTATAATTCTTGAAAATAGAGTTTGAATGTGAGGGTAGAATTCCGTTAAATATTACCTTGTTAACCCTCCCATAGAAGGCACGAAAAACAAACAGCTTGGTTATTGGAAGCAGTAAAGGGGGTTCCACTAAAATACACTGCATTCTCAGTCTGACGTGAGAGCCTCTAACGATGAAACCAAGTAGCGTCCATTAAGTTTTTCTTTGACTTTCCACAAAAACTAGCCCAGCAGATGGTTTTTTTCCCTATATTTTGGACCATTTTCTCAACAATTATTCTAAACTCTGTTTTACTCGGTGTCCTTTTTTTTTTTGTTCGTTTAAATTTAACCCTATTTTTTGTTCACATACAAATAATTAGGTTTATTCGACGTTTAATAACTTGAAAATTACATTTTTTTAATAAAAGATTTTCACGAATATAAATTAATTTATTAAAACTTGAAAATTTAATAAGAATAAACTAACAGACAATCATTCGTTGTGCAATCCGTAATTGTGTGGTATTTACTCATTCTGAGGTAAAATGGATAAATCAACAAAAGTCTCCACACAAATGAAGTTTTATTCAACGCGTTTCGAACACTTTGTGTTCATCATCAGGAAGACACCAAGGATGTGGTACTGACGGGTTGGTCAAGTGAAAACAACTGGTATGTGGTATACCTGGTTGTTTTCACTTGACCAACCCGTCAGTACCACATCCTTAGTGTCTTCCTGATTATGAATACAAAGTGTTCGAAACGCGTTGAATAAAACTTCATTTGTGTGGAGACTTTTGTTGGTTTATTCTTTTTACCTCAGAATAACAGACAATCATTTCTCTTTATATAATATTATACGATGTTTGGAGGAGATCAATTTTTCTTTATATTCACGTTTTTTAAAATCTTTAAAATTTCATCGGCTAAATGAAATGCAGAAGCCGATCATAGTTACCGAAATAATTTCAGAAATTGTCGACCACATACCAGGTAACAGGCATTTAAATACGACCATTTGCAAGGATCACATAAGGAACTATCTCTCTACTTCTCATCTTATTAATTAATTACTATATAATATAAATGACATAAACCTAAATTTTTAGATTTATGACATTAATTTTTTTTTAGTAGCTTTTTTTATATCAGTTTTTGTATATTTCAAGTAATATATATACTCGTATTATGTATGCAAATAGGGTTTATATAAATATAAATAAGAAATATTTCTTTAAATTAACGAGAATTTTTGGGGTTATATATATATATGCAGTGGTATCTAATAACACTGATTTTAAATATTCCTATTCGTTAAAGTTAAATTTAATGAGTTATTGCTTTTAAATCACCAGCTCCCAGGAGTAATAATGTACTTTTATTATATAATTTTGTTGCTGTTTCTTTGTTTTCATGTTTAATATATATATATATATATATATATATATTATATATATATATATATATATTGTTCTATTTAGACAATAAGTCTATTATTAGTATGAAAATAAAGACGAATAATCTTACTTAAAAAATATTAAGTATATAAAAACAATATTTGTGAGCGTTTTTAGTAGTTTACGTATCAGCCTGTTTAAACGAGCCAGGTAAATAAAAATAGATAGAAAATCTTTTATATCCTGAAGATACCAACACTTTCCAATAGAAAGAGAAATCTCCAATTGTCTTTCTTTTCAATATATTTTGAAAAGAAAGACAATTGTAGTCTACTCGTAATGTGGCTCTCTCTTGCCAAATAACGATTGAACCACACGCCCTGCTTCTAGAATAACACTAATGGTAAAAGCCTATCAATGTGGGTATTGGAAACAACAAATGCAAAAGAAAAAAAAAATGTTGCTTTTCAATGAAAGTAACTTAATAGCCTCACAACACATATTAACACCGTAGAAAGGTAAACAATTGTTACCATTGAAAAATAACTATGCTAATCAACTAGTCTCAACAATATTTTAGTTGTTAGAATTAGTAATATACAAATTATTTTGGCGTAAAATTTGAATTGTTGTTATTTCTAATGTTTTGTTTTATATATGCCCCCCCCCCCCCCAAAGGTTCAAAATACAGGTTTCCAGCATATTCTAAACGGGCAGGCCTAGCCCGTCCTACCCTGATTGCTACAACACGTTTCCTTTTAATTTCAGTTTTCCTGCCAGTCTTCCACTGAAACGATTTTTTTGTTAACATAGATTAAACGATACTTGCTATGTTTTATGTAAACAACTTATTAGAATATTGCCAAATGTTATCATTTGGAACACTGGAAGGTAAGACTTCTTAAAATGTTGCGCCCGGGCACACCAGTGTGCCAAGGAAGACACTCAGGTGCGCCTCAAGGAATATAAATAAATTAGGTATCATTTTCATCACAAACACTAGGAGTCAAAGCAATCCCAAAGGAAATATGAAAAGAAAAATAATATAGGAAAATTTGAGTATAAAAATCTAAAATTATATTAATAATAAATAGGAAATTTGAGCACTATACAAAAGCAACAATCCATCTTTTCAAGAGCAATGAATTGGCACTAATTCAAATCTACTTCAGTTTCATTACTTTTTTTCCCATATTCAAATTGAAGGTGCGCCCCAGAATTTTCCTTAATTCACGAATGCGTTCTATAGTAAAAAAGAGTAAAAAGCCCTGCTGTAAGGATGCACAGTAATCATGAAATAACTGTCGATAACAACTTAGGATATTAGTGTGGGTGGATAGTTTGAAGATACAGATAAAATGAATATTGGTCACTAAAGATCATTACTTTAATATTATTGAACAACAAAAATATTAAAAATTTATTTGTTTAAACTAATACTCCTCGCAAACAAAGATCTGAATAAAGCAAGAATAGACGTAAGAATTTCAGTTGAATTCCCATAGCCTGAATTTAGTTTTCTATCATTTACTACACATGAACACGAAGGAAATAAAACATCAATTTCTTATTTTTGACCTATAGAGATGATTTATTTGCCACCTATAGAAATAAGTATATAATTACTTGTGACCATCCTGAAATTAGTTCTGTTATCCGCGTTAATCTAACAGGACATATTCCATTCTGCTTCACACACACTGTAATAATGTCATGAAACGATAAACGTGAAAATAAAGATTTAAAACTGAGTTGTGTCTTGATAATAATAACTCAATATTTTATATCTTATTAAAATACAAATTTATAATTTTTTTTACTAAAACAAAGTGATGTTTTTTTGGCATAATAAAAGGGACACTTTTGGATCCAGCATTTGTTTTTTTTGCAGACTTGGTTTCACAATTCTTGCCTCTTACCACCAGGGATATTACCTTGACACGCTGCCTGTACTTTGCTCAAGTTCAATAAATAAACACCTCTTTGTAATGTTAAGTACTGTGCAGGTTTCTGGCAAAGCAGTTTACAAAAATGGTACTTCGGTATTTTCCATTCTCACTTTTCATAGAGACTATTGAACTGTAAAATTATTGAATTCCAACTGTTCCAAATATTTTTGTTCTGCGTACAAAATGAACATACCACTACTACCATATTACAGGAGAAAGATACCTGTTTTAACTATGTAGTTACCAAATTTACAATTATTTTTGTAATTGCCAAAAAAATCGTGCATTTACCTCTTTACATTACTATAAGTAAACTTATAAATAGATTCTGAAAAATAATTTCAATTAATTGATTAATACAACAAGAAAGTAATCTATGACTGGTAAGAGTATATTTCAAAAATTGTGGCAGATGTTATTGATTCAGAGGTTATTACAAATATATTACAGTTAAAACATAAAGTCAAACCAGAGTGCAGGAACTTGTAGCTTTTGAAGAAGCCGAAATGGTCAAAATCGCTCACACGCATGAATAATATCTTGTTAGATTCAAATTTCAACGCAATTTAAAGAATATCAAGTTATCATAAGTTCTCTTGTTTATATATATAAAAGTACTGCTATCAATATTAATAAGTTTAAGTAATCAATTTAATGAATTAATTAAATTACTTGACTACTTACATTTACGATGACTGGTACAATTCAAGTGTAGACGAGTGTTGGTTGTGAAGATCGTAGGGTTGAATCTTGGGTTCGATCTTAAATTTTGTATCTTGAAGGTTGATAATATTGAGCAAGCTGTCCCTCGAAGGAGTAAAATAATCGATCCAAAACCTGTAAAAAACAATTCCTTGTTAGAAATTTTGATGAATATGAGTAAAATGGATATATCAAACGGGAAATGTTGCTTGCCCATTAGTAAATAAGCGTCAAAATCAGTTACCTCTTTCACACAGTGCTAAAGGTAAAAGCTTAAACGCGTGGGTGTCTGAACACGCAACAAATGAATGTTCATAACGATTTGATAAATTGAATTAAAAACGATAGGTAAGAAGCACATATATCAAGTCACTTGTCTACTCTAAAATTGGTAGTATATAAAATTCAATAAGAAAAGTAAAAATGGTCGAAAATTGGTGATGGAAAGACATTGTCATACTACATGATGGGATGATGATTGGTTGGATAACTTCAGGGTGTTTCACATTCACAACTGAAGAGGAAAGCATAATATATCTCTGAAGAATTTCCCCATGATTCAGTCTAAATCAACAACTGAATATTTATCATCATACCCCATTACAACAACACTGTCAGCAACTGAGAAAGAATGCGTCAACCCTGCATTTACTTCTGCAGGCTGACTTTTGCCAAAGCTAACGTAAATATATATTATTCTTTTATTATTGTTACTTTTAATTGGTTTCTCATTTTGAGGTACAATGGTTTTGTTATTCCTTTTGTAAATAATCGTTAATCATATATTTCTTCTCCAGATAAATATAAACTTTATTTGTTTAAACATTATTTATGTATAGTGTGAATTTAACGAGGAAAAAAGTAGAATGGAAGGGTAAGTAAGCGGAAGTTAATATTGGCAAAGGATCAAATGTAAGAGGGCGAGGGAGTGAAATAAATCTTTGTCATGGAGATGAAAGGGCGACTAGAGTGATGTGGGCCCTGCGAAGGGCTTAGAGTTGGGGGTCTCTCGGTCTCATGTGAAATCCAGCAATAGCCGGCTTTAGGGCGATCTTCAAAAGGCTTCTGATGAGGCTGAATACTGCATACGGGCGGCTCGTCCTTAGCCATCGTCCACGCTAAAGCCCCTTCAAATGTTAAACACTTCACTAACTGCTCTGCCGACTTAAGTATCCTAACTTAATTAACCCTTAATCTCTCTACTATTATCAACTAGTAGACAAAAAAAATGTTTTAAATTAACATTTTTAATTGTCTCCATGAAATGACTTTTACATAGAATTTAGCAGAATATAATTTCTACGAGATAAAAACGCCTTACAAAAAATATAACTAAAAACAACTAAATTATATATGTCTCCTATATCAGTCATTTGTTTTAATACTAAAACTAAAAATGTTGAAAGTTTAATTGCCTAAAACAAAGATAGGAAGTAAAATACAAAATATTAATTACTATACTGAATGTATCTAAATATACCTACACTTTTAAATTATACATTAAAAAACTAGAGCATTAAGAAGTTTAAACACACAATATATCTCTTCTTATATTATCTATGTGTAGAATCTAAAGTAATATCATAAGATAGGTAGTACCCAAAACGTTTGTACAACATACATGTTATGTATATAGTAAAAATTAGAAGAGACACACAAATAATGAATGTCTATCATATATAAAGTAAAATTTTTGGTTTATCCATCATCTGGAGAAAGAAAAGAGACACCAAGCACACTCCTGCTGATATGGTAGAACCATCTAATCCAAACAGTAGGTACCTTAATCCAATCGACTTTTACACATATGAGTTTTGTCTCCTTCTCACTCTCTCTCTCTTTCTCTCTCTCTCTCTCTTTACATATACATATAGAAGTTCAAAAACAAAGAATAGTAACACACAGAGAAAGAGACACAGAAACTCAAATTTTCGGATAATCCGTCTTCAGGAAAAAAGAGGATTTCTTCCTTTTCTCCTGAAGACAGATTATTCGAAGATTTGCGTTAGTAAGTGTGTCTCTTTCTCTGTGTGTTACTATTCTTCGTTTTTGAACTTGTTTGCGTCCGTCTTAGATCGAACTCCGTTTTTAAAGTATATATAACAACATTTCTCGGTAAATGCCTTTAATCAAAATCAACGTGCAAACCATAGGAAGAAAATCGTAAGAAACTAAGATATTTTAACCAAAACAACTAGAGTTTTGGACATGTTAATGTGTTATAGGCACTGACATACTCGTAAATTTACATTATATTTCATTGTTCAGTAACGTCAATTATATACGAAAAGGGTTAATACATAGTAAAATACCGACAAATAAAAAGGTAACTCAATCTAATGACGACAAATGTCAAGATATTGAAAAAAAAAAGGCCATCCGTAGTTCTTTACATCTACCTCAGTAAGGAAATGTATAGTAGTCTGACGATGAACAGTAAGAATTGGAAACGCGTTGTTTGATAAAATTCTTTGTATGTGGAATACATAGTGTTTCTTTCCTCGCTAATCTTGAGTAAATACCAAATAATAGCTACTTTTATAGCTAGTGTAACTTTTTTTACTAGTGTAACTTGTGTAACTATTATTTCTGCAAAATTATGAAGTACCGCCTATGTTCTACTCTCACGAAACGCGTCGTATGCTGTCTGTTTGGCTTGACTCGGTGTGTTGATTTAGCTCCGGGTCGACCATGCACACACCCCCAGCTCTGTGTGTGGCCCCAGCTTAACGTCCACTCTCCACTCTACGAGTGTCCTTAGCTCGTTAGTAATTCAGACTTAACACAGAAGTGATCCTCTATGAGAAATCAAAAGCAAACTAAAATATTTAATTTTATTTTTATTCAAGAAATATTTCCATGATTAAATAAATCTAAAACAAAAAAAATATAAAAAATATAAAAAATGATAGTTTTATCATTTATTAATAAGCATTACAACAGAAAAACTGCCAACACAACTCAGAAAAAGAACATGCTACCATAGACGTCCATCAGCCTAGACTATATTGAATAAAATACAAACATTACGGGAAATAAAATAGCAACTTATTAAAAAAGATAGTGTTGCACAATAAATATGTTGAAAACCTGTTACAAAACAATTTAAATGTATTCATGTTTATATATTTAGGAAGCATACCTTCACTTATGCACTCCTTTTTAAATTTTAAACCCGTTTTTAATTTGATACCTCTTCTATTGAGTCTCTTAATCTATCTCACATAGATTCTCCAAGATTGTGAAACCATATAGATTAATTCAGAAAAAAACGTATTTTAATATCATGACATGTTTTCAGTCCAAACATATGAATTAAATTAATTTAATTTAATTAAATTAATTTGAATAAAGTTCTAATTTTTTTTTTTGAAGAAGTGGTTATAACATATATTTTCACCATGTTTCACTCTGTTTTCATCTCTATTTAATATAATGTCCTGGATGGGAGTTCATTTTGTTTATATAATATATATTATATATATATATATATATATATATTCAATATATATGTATATATATATTGAATACACGGTCCTCAAGGACTATAAAACTTTAAATTAGACAAAACACATAACAGAAAGAAGAATAAAAAGGACACTTACTATATTCTCAATATTTTGAACAGTTGTTCGTCATCAGGAGTAGACTAGAAGAGAGGATGAAGTGAGAGAGACCTCCTCCCGTCGAAGGATGGAGAGCAAATCATATATATATATATTATAATAGTGTAAATAAACCGCAAATCTTCTTTTAGACAAAGAGTATTAAATTTTGCAGCAGCTTCTGCATTGTCTAACCGTTTGCTGGTTGCCTCCAATTTGCATAGTACTATACATTGGGATGACTCTAATATCCATATTAAATTAGCGAGAGACATTCTCAACACACTATCATTGAAAATTTTACTATAATCCAAAAGACGAGGGGGGGGGGTGATTACACTAAACTAGAATTACCTAATTAACTGTATTTTTAACCACTTCAACTTTTTTTAAATTGTATAGATTAATTTATATTCACAACACTTGTCTTTATTAAGAACTGTTTCCTAAATTTTTTTTTTGCAATTAACGAATGTTTCTGTTACTATTGATCATCATCAGTTCATTAAAATATACTTACAAATATTAGAGGAATTGTTATTTGGTATAGCTGATTATTTCAAACAACTAATTAAAATATTGAAAAATTTATCCTGAAAAGTAACAAGAACAAGGCTCCAGAAAGAGTTTAATCACATTTGTGTCCAGAAAAGTCTGTTCCCTAAGTATACAAATTAATTTTGATATACTGCATAACCATGCCCTCTCCATCCCTACAACCAGCCAATCAGAAACTGAATACCGAAACCCACCATTAGACCACTCGTAGCTGATCAACAACTGCAGTAAATACCAACAACTCAGCAAAGAACCTCATTATCCAGAAGATGACTGACGAGCAGTCGAAACATGTCGATAGTAGTGATAATAGTAGTAGTAGTAATAGTAATAGTACTAGTTGTGACTGTTGTAACAATAGTAAAATTAGTGGAAATGCAAGATGTAAAGACAATGGAACCATTGGTAATGTTCTATTCAATTTAGATGTTTGTACAAGAAGATTATTCAGATCCCTTGAGAAATACACAAGGAAACTAATCAACCGTAAATATGGCGTATTATTTAATCAAACCTGTATTATATATATTATATATATATTATATATATACATTAACGCATAGAATGTAATTTTGATATATATATATATATATATATATATATATATTGTTAAATAACGCTCCATATTTGGCTTGTATCTGTTTCTTACACAATTTCTCTAGTTTCCGGAATTCCTTCCTCTTCTCTTCACTAAAACTATAAAGCTTATCACCAATATTGTTAGTCGACATATTTCGAATGTACTAAATTCATCTTCAGAACAATAATGAGAATAATAAGATCCAACAGGCCAAACCAGATTAGCCAGGTAGTAGGTGAGTCCAACCACCCTGCCTTAATCCCCCATAATGCCCCGTAACCCAGGGCGATGTTCTGTGAACATTCCAATAGTAATCCACCTCTATATATATAAACTAACAATCTACAATTATTCTCATTATTGTCCTGAAGATGAATGTGGTACATTCGAAACATGTCGACTAGCTATATTGGTGATAAGCTTTATAGTTTTAATGAAGAGACGAGGAAGGAATTCCGGAACTAGAGAAATTGTGTAAGAAACATATACAACCCAAATATAGAGCGATATTTAACAATATATGTTTAAATGAACGACTGCTTCCAACTTTTACAAATATATATATATAACAGGTTAACTCGGTACAGGTCAATCATCTAACAACCAACTCAAGAACTAACTATAGACTAAAAGAGGCCAGGTTATCACAGAGGTTAACGTACTCGCCTCAGGGCTGGTAGTCCGGGGTTCGATCCCCACTTGGCCCTCGATTTATTCACAAGGGAGGTGAATAAATCTGAGTACTCCCTCGGAGAGGAGGTTAAAACGTCGGTCCTAAGCCTGTATTATGTCAGGTACTCGTTTAAGATCCCTCCTCGAAATGCACTTGAGGCAGGCAAAATTTAGGACTCCCAATATAGAATTAGTAGAATCACCCATTAGACAAAAAGCCGGTAAACGGCAGACGTTATCACCCGCTAGGGGATGGGACTAAACAATAATAAAAAACTATAGACCAATACGTCGAAAAACAAATACTCTCTCAAAAAAAAAAAATTCCTAACAGAAACGACTAAAAAAGAACTTACTAAGGGATCAACTGAACTCCTAAAGTGAGATTTAGAACTGATCATAGGCTCAAATAGATACCTCTATCTCCGAGGTACTAGGAAATTCCAGAGGAAATACTTAAAAAATCCTTGAGTTACAGGATATTCTCCCAAGGAGGACAGGCGACTTACCTGTAGGATTGTTAACTGTTGATCTATTTCACGTAATTATTCAAATCTAAAAGGAATACACTATCAGCAATTGTTTTTCCTGCGACTCTAGTGATAAGTTTCCCAGGGTCATGCTTTGATGATGACATTGAACAGATTGATCGACCTGTTGCTCTTTTTCTACTAATAGAAGTTCAACGAAAACTAAATATTTTGCCAGAATCGATTTCAAGATTATTTTTTAAACAATTTGTGTTTCATTAATAATTTTCATCGTCAAAAATGTCACGTTTGTTATTTTATTTTTAAATTAGTTACTCTTTTGACGATATATAAACTACTTCATCTGAAATTGATAAACATAAAGATGATATATAAATACAAATTACGTTAGATGTGATGGTATGAAAAATATTAAGCAAAACTCATTATGCATGAAAATTAATATTTACTAATAGCAAATTTTTTTCAAATTTAATGTAATATCGAAATAGTAATTTAAAAAGCAGAATTATTAATCAGTATCAAAAAAATATTTATATATGTCTGGTTTAACAATATTAATAAGTGTTATCCAGCTCAATAACATTTGAAAACAAGAATCAGGCTAAACTTGTTTCATTCAATCCAAGTTTCCAAGATGAGCAAGCAAAGTAGGGCCAATTGTGAAAGTTATTTTGCTCAACAAAAGGTTTTAGAAAAGGCTGTCTGGTTGAATTGAACTGATTGGCTGAAATAGTCTTCGAATGCCGGCTTTCGGCTTTAGGTGTCGTTCAATCAGAATACGACCAAACTCATCAGGCTTCCTGCGAAAAAATTGCAACTGTTTCTCTATAACTTCCTATTGCAAACTGAGCCCTGGTTTAAACATTCAAAAACTTCTTTCTGTTACTAATAATACAGCAGTCTACGCTTATAAATGTAACTTTCCATTGAGATTTCGAAATAAATAAATGTATCTTTTATAAATACATTATTTAGTTATGTAATTTATTATTTATTATAATAGCTAAACTGATAAATACACAAATTGAATGTAAAGTGGAAAGAAATAGGTGTTTAGTAGAAGAGTAATTTAAACATAACAAAGGTGATGTGTTTTGGGGCCGGTTCATCAAAATTATTGTCACAGAAACTTCGAAAGAATTAACAATTCTTTCAATTGTACTAAAATATTTAGTACATTCTAAAGTAATGCAATCAGTTATTATGTGGTATTTACTCACATATAGAAGTATAAACTTCACATAGAGAAGTTTAATAATATAAAGAACGCGTTTCAAACACGTAGTGTTCTTCTTCAGTTTATACTATGTACAACTCTCTGATGTCATATTCTTTTTAGTTAATACCTGAAAAAGAGCACTACATGTTCGAAAAGCGTTGGTTTGTCTTATTAAACTTCTAAATGTGGAGACTATTTCATTACCATTTGTTTAACCTACAATTTGGTACATTCTTTAATATTGTACTAATACATTCTTCAATATATTAATTTTAGTGACTAGACTGTAACTGAAACCACTAGATAGAATACAAGCTTAAGATTCGAACAACTGTAAAACTAATTAATTATTAAATAATTATTAATTATTTTCTAATTAAGATGTGCGATTGTTAAATTTGTATGAGCTTTATTTTTAACTTAAATATTATTACATGACAAATAGCAGTCATCAGAGGAATGAATAATTTTGGTGGGGTGGATTTGATAGATACGATTAATCAAAAATAGAATGAATAATAGTGCTGTGCGAGTCAAAAGGAGGTAACATATTAACGTATAAGATGAAAGATCACTTGAAACTGAAGGCTCAAACCTTTAAACAAAAAGGTGAAAAATTAGAAAGAAATTGTTAGATTTGTAGGAAGGATTTTTTAAGTGTGTTTAAGCTTGCGTATGAGATATGTTAATAGAACCTAAACAGATAGAAAATATGTAAGCACAGATTACAGCTTTAAGATGTAAGAATTACTAAAAATTCAATAAAATAAACTGACAGTTAAAAAGAAAATTGAAATCCTAAAATAGGGATTAGATCGCTGACCTAGATATAAAAGGCAAAGAAAGTATTATTGAATTCAAACAGTTGAGAACGATATTCAAATAAAAGCACGATAATTGCATTCCTTCTACAAGACCATATTATAAACATAATCCTTATAGAAGTTCGTTTTTCATTTTTTGTTCTTTGACTTTATTAGGCATAACATTTTTTCCCTCTTTATTACTTTAGTAATTATAATTTTATAAGTTACTTGTAATATATATTTTCTTGTTTGGCAGCAGTACTGTTATTGAAATTCAAGAAAAAGGCCAAATTTTTTTCACTATAGTCTAAGAAAAGGTTATTATTATTTTTTGTTCATGGAGCTATTTAAAAATGAGTAATATTCAGAAACCAAAATACTTGCTGTTGAAATTTGATTATGTCAAATGAAGATGGTCAGTAATGTTTAGAGAAGCTAGAAATGACTACCGATGTCAACACGAGATGACACTTAAACGTCATACTGGAAAAGGGTAGAGAAGGGATGAAGAACAATCGAATCTTGTCATGTCTGTCACACCCTGGGGGCCACCACCAATCAGCCAAAACTCATTTATATCCCTATTCCTGTTTCAACTAGATCTCTAACAATGCAATTCTACAAGAAATTCTACAATCAGCAATATCAAATCACTTTCGTACCTGTCGCCGTCTATTACTGATTCTCCTTGACCACTGGCGGTATGATTCTACAACAAATGCCACCTATAGCGTCCAACTGTTGGCGTGCTTGTCAATGCCCCAAGAACTCTGCCAGTCAGCTAACTCATTCACTAACCATCTTATTCTACAATAAAGCAATCCCAAATCTTAAAACTTTTTCAAGGTGATCAAACATTCATGATTCTGTCTGTCAGCCTAACTAAATTTATTGTCTATTACTTTTCATTATATGCTATAGCAATTAAATTTTACAGCAATTACAACCCGCAAAAAAACAAAATGTCAGTTGTATATTTATTAACATTTCAGCAACTAACAATAGTAAAAAACTAAAATAGTAGAATTACACACTAGAAATAAGAAGCTTCATATGTGACAAGTAGTCGTAGGCAACCTATTACGTTGCAGTGACTGTCCAACAAAGGAATACACATAGGCCAAACATTGGCCCCTTTGTGATACCACACCCTAAATAACTCAAGTGTATTTAGAGTAAGGATCTTTAACGAGTACCTAATATCGTACAGGCTCTAGACTGACGGTTTAACGCCAGACTTATTTGTCAGACTCCGAGCATTTGTTATACACTTTAATAAATTTATTATTATTTATAATATTTAATTATAATATATTATTATTATTATATATTTATTATTAACTTATTTCTCTTTTACAGATGAAATATTGTACTACAACGAAACAGAATCTTGACTTTTACAAGTGATTCATAGGTATCTATTTTTCAAGAACATTTAAAACTTTATTTTAACATTAAATTTGTTATTTTCACTGAGTATATAGTTAAGGTTTGTATTATATCCCTCCGTGGATATCAAGACATAGCTGGTTATTTTGTCTGCTCTTCGATTATAATATCTGGGTCTTACTTCAATGATTTAACTACATTGTGCCGCATCAAAGATTTTATTTTAGAAATCATATCACAAAAGGTTTTAATTCCTATCTTAGGCGGAATTCTCCAACCACGACCATCATAGAGGCTGTGTTTAAAATAGAATGCCAAGCCCTAAACCAACAAATTTTCACGATTCAAGAAAATAAACGACCACAAAATAATGTATACCGACAAACCAAATAAAAGAGTACGAACATTTACTTACTGACTCCACAAACACAGCATTATTATAAATCAACAATACTAGGTTGTGACCTGGAACTGCTAATTACGACGTGCACTATAGTGCGCGGAAGGAATCGTTGGTCGTTGGTTATCTTTTTTTGTAGAACATTGTCGAAATGAATAAAGATAAGTTACACTCTAAATGGCATAGAACTGCATCAGGAATGACTTAATAGAGATCAATGCAAACATGAAATTACATTCAGGGTAACAATTCTTTAACACAAATGAAAGGAAATTTATAAGAAAATTCATGATAGTTAATACGGAACATAAAGCAACACAGCATAATACAAAAACAGGACAACATAATAATATAAATTTTACAAACAATTTTAAAAACTTACATGAAACAAAATCACAAGAAAGAACAAATATAACATTGAGTCCCAAAATATATTACTTGACTTTGAAAAAGTTTTAAAGAAGTACAAAGCGAAGAATTAACTACACCGAATGTTTACTCTGGTGATGTAACAGTATAGAGTTGTGACGTTATTTACAATATTGACTTTGACAAAGTAAACTGATGATATCTGATAAAAATGTATAGAATATTTTTAAATAAAAGTGCCTTTACTCACAGTTAATCAGTTAAAAGACAAAAAAAATATTCACATAAAGAAATAATGCTAAATAAATGGAATAGATCAAATATTGCATTATTCACGTGGTAAATAAAGTTTCAATTGAATTGAATTATCTGAATACAGAGCATAATATTTGAGTGCAATTTTTTTAGAATATTGATAAATTTATTGTCAGAAAGAACTAATTAATTAGAGAATGCAAGTTGTCAATTTACTAATCACCTTTTGTGTAAAGTAATTCCTGCGGATAATACCCAATATTGTTAATGAAAGAGAAGCCAAGGTTGTTTTAAAAGTTTCAACTTTCTTACATGTAAGCCTGTCTTTATAAAGAGTCCTTTTGAAAAACCAGTTATAAATAATTTTGACGGCCTTTAGTCAATAATTTTAATTAGAAATTCCTTTTACTCCAGTCTCCGCTTTGATCATCTTTATGTCTTCAACAAGGATTTCATCTGATCTCTGTTCTTTTATCATAGAAAAAAAATTAAAAACATTTACCCTAATGCTTTATTCAATATCTTTTATTAATTTATTATAGTAAAATCATGAATATACTTTTTGGTTGTACGAAAATTAAAAATAATTTATATTTTTTTTAATATCTCATAGAGTAGTTTTAAATAAATTTAATTTTAACAGATGAATACTTCAATTCAACTTGACGTACAATAACAATTCCTATTGGTCAGTAACAAAACTAATGGAATAGATAAGCACATGTGAGGATAATCTTTAAAACTTCTAAAGGTACTCATCTAAAAATCAAGACTCTCATTTATCAAAATTATTATTGTCAAAATACAATAATAAATGAAAAAAAAGAGGTCACAGCCGCGTTGAATAAAAATATAAACCTTAAATTTAGTTCTTACAATCGTACAAAGAGTACATAAACAATAAAAAGTTTCAGATTTTGGATTGGATTTATTGTATTTACTACAAAGTCAATAGCATTATTTCATTCTCGAATCGTATAAAAAAGAATTTGCAAACAAAAGTTTCAGTCTAATTATTATGTAATTCATTAATTTTTTTTAAGTGTCACGAAAAAAGTTCTGGAAAAAGTTATTTTGAAATCTGGCTGCATTATCAAGGAAATAAATGAAGAATATTACTAAATAGTGTTTCTGTGAAAGACAAGATGCTATAAGAATTAAATTAAGATTATTATATAAGATACTTGATTAATTATAGAACTAAGGTTATGCAATATTAATGAATGACAACATAAGTGGGATTTGTATGGTCTCACTCATTTCAAATTAGCCCTGTATTGCAGAGTAGAGTGAAACTGCACCGGGGTTTAATATAACTCAGGAATTAAAGCTGTTAAATTGTGGTAAAGGGTGAACAAGTTTCTTCACGCGTTAACTCGCTAACTTCCCTGGTAAGCTAATTTTAAATTAATAAACATTGGGAGTAGAGAATGTTGACTGAGGTGAACTGCTTATTGAATAACATTCCCTGTTCTATTGTCATTGGTTCACTGAGCCATTTTGCCGACTTATATAACAGTAACTATTCTATTTAGCTATCAAAATGTTATTTCTGTAATATTTACAAAATACGGCGAACATAGGCAATACATAATAAATTTTATATGATCAATATGAAGTTAATATCGCAAATATCAACTCAAGTATTCGCCTGCCTGTGTGTCTGTTCACTACACGTGTCAGCTATATCCAATTTAAAGGGAAATAGTTTCATTTTGTTACAAATTTCTTGTTAAAGTTTAGATGTGAAAAAAACTCGAATAATTGGTTCATATGCAATTAAAAAAAAAGATGAAGTTGTCTACAGTTTCACCACAAACTCAATTTTACAATAAATAAATATAATACCAAACTCGTTACCAATCAATTTATTTTGGCTTTTACTTTAATATGGCTATTACTCAGAAGAAATATCGAACTCATAGGTGCTCAATATAAAATTTTAATCAGTTATTTTCATTATTATTTTTAACAAGAAACTTGAGGTTTTGATCTATTTAACTTAATATTATCATTATTAAAGTATGGCCAGGACTACAACCCTATGTAATGTAATGTTGCATTCCTTTTTCGTTTCCAAATACAACTTCTGAGTTAAAATTAAAGTTTTAATTAAGATTTAAGTTTTTTAATGAACCTCATTATAATTCTTAGAAAATAATTTATTCCTTCCCTTAGTTTTATTTATAGTTTTCCAAAATTCTTTATCCTTTTCATCGCGACTACCTTGTTCAGATAGAACTAATCCCCCCCACCCCTTCTCTTCTAGACAGAGAGTAGTATGCAGTCTTCGTAAAATCCATTACAGCTTGAAAAAGTAGTGGTAATAAATATAAATTTTGGATTGTATTTTGCATATATTCATTAGTTTGTTTGAAAGATAATTTTTCTTATAAAAAAAAAAGCTTATTTGAATGAGCATTAAGAACTAAATTTACCCAGTTGTTCTGACCACTTTTTTTATCTGGTTTCATCTGTTAATCAATTGCATGCCTGAGAAAGCTAGAGCTTGTAGTCAAGTCTCAGGCTTTTTGAGACTTCAGAAAGTCTGCCTATCCCAGTAGTCAAGAACTTTCTGAGCCATATGGAGAAGGAACACTGTATTCATTACAATGTACAATTTACCGACACTCTAGAGTAGTGGTTCTCAGCCTCCCTTGCTTCATTCATCCCCCCTCCTCTTCTTTCCAAGGTATTATATACTCATTTTCAACTTTGTATTGATTATATTTGTAATAGAATTTTACAAATGAAGTGCTAATTATAATTATTGAACGGATATATGAAATATTACTTCAATCAAATTTTGTAATTAATAATTAAGAAGTCAAAACCTATAATAGCTTTCCTCACTCTGTAAACTTAATGTGGTCACAGTTCACCCTTTGAAATCCCAAAATTCACCATTGGGGGGGGGGGGGGGGTGAATTTAACCCCCTTGAGAACCCCTGCTCTACTAGACACACTAATGTACATGTTTACCATCACTGAGGTCATTATATTATACACGGTTTACTGTCAATGTAAAAACTATAGTGTAAAAATTTACTGTCACAGTAGTCGACTTATTCTGCATTACCATCAATGTACTCATTAAGTACAGTTAATAACACAGTTAATTACAGTTAATAATACAGTTAATGACTACATTTTAATTGATTCTTTATAATTAAAGCATTAATTGTTCTTAATTTTACGGATTCTTATGGTAAACATTCTAATTCTCTTAGATTCGTAGGATTTTTTCATAAGTTCATACAGTTGATATTTAGTCAGATTATTAAACTCGGCCAGTAAAAAAGTCTTCGCCGAAGAAACTTTTGTAGCCTACAGCGAATAAATGAGATAGCTCAGTGAAACTTTTACCACGGTAAATACGTTTTTTTCCGAGAGTTCATTTCACTTTAAATACAATTGCAACTTTATAAAAAGAGGTAGGCTTGTAAGTCAACAAAACAACTTGTAAGTCTACAGCCCTTGTTTGGGCATTTGCTTAATATTGTGAACACTCGGTTTAAGACGTTAAATACAAATCATATACATGTACAAAACACAGAATAATTGACACTTATTTATGTAATGCATATACAAATCAAAATTTATAAACATAGATAGCTTCAAAAATTTAATTAAATCCTTTATTCTTGCCTATTCTTTGATAAAAAATTATTAATTTCAATAAAACTACCAGCTCAAAATTTATAATTTTCCCTGAAATGAATTATTAGGTATTCACTCAGTAAAATGATGAGGTGCTTTGAATAACGTTTAAAAGTTAACCAAGTTTAATATTTATTATTTATATTTTACTATATATTTCATAAGGTTCGTATAAAGTTAATTAATGCTACAAACATTGAGTTTATTTGCATTTAATAGATAAAAAGGTTTTATTTACCCCATTCTACATTTTCGGAACTTCAAGTATTATTATTACTTGACTTACATCATATACCTAATAAAGTTTATATATAAATCGATGACAACATTGATTTTTAAAGAACAAGTGTGAATATATTTCTAACAAATAGCAAAAACGTGAACTTTTCCCCAGTAGAGTGCCTTCTAAGAAATTACAATACTACATGCATATTTTTATTACCAATGAGGTTAGTATGATTTATATTATTAATATGGCAAACCGTCATACCTCGTACGATGATCTTGGAGTCGTTGGAGTGCTTTTGGATGTTGTCCATCTTCAATCGCAACTAGCCTTGGATAGGTTAGTTGCAATTGAAGATGGACAACGTCCAAAAGCGCTCCAACGACTCTCAGATCATCGTACGAGGTATGACGGTTTGCCATATTAATAATATAAATTACAATACTGGTACTTACTCTTTTATTTTAATGTCAACAATAGATTTTATATGATTTTAACTCTCTCGGTTACAAACTGATCACAAATTTACACACTCTTGTACTACATTCATGGATGGTTAATTATAACTTAGTATCGTGCAGGCCCGCCTCCGCGTGGTCACCTCGGGCACTTCGGAGTAATCTTAAGTGGCTAAAGGGCAGCAAGTTAAACTAGTCGGCCTGATTTGATTTTTTGGTGGTTATATGGCCGAAAGGCTTAGAAACACATATAAAGTCAAAACAGGTTAATTATAACTTCAATAAGTTTTAGTTAAAATAACAGTGCCCTGTTCGCTATTCCACATATAGTTTTAAATTTTTTCGTCGAAGATTTACTATTTTCTATACAAATTTAAGTTCGTTCCAAGCTTTTTAGATAATATTGAACCTGGTTCTTGTAGAAAACTTTTATTTTGGTCTTCTCATTAATTATATGTATTTTCAAAAAAGAACGTGAGTGTTGTGCAGCGGCTACACGACTCCAGGTTATTTGTCTGGTTCCAGCCATTTCAACCAGTCCACTGCCTCATTCACCTTAATTACTATTCCTCAAGTACCATGCGTGCTTGCATCTATATGAAATTAACTTTTTTTACTTATTTTATTATAATTAATTAATTATTAAATTTTAATAATTAATTTTTGACCTGCCAATTTACAATATAGTGTACGAAGATATATATATTCTACCAAAAACTATCCTTCAGTAGAGGATTCTTTTTTTTTTTGGCCAGAAGAAATGTGTAAGTAACATAGCTATTCTATTCTAATCTTACAACCAAGGAAACTCCAACCGTATCTCCATACGCTTGATAGTTTTAGCATTAAGTAGGAGTGTTTAATAAAAAATGTTCCTGATTCCAACTTTATTCAGAAATGTATAAAGACCATTTTGGCTGATTTCAGACCCAGGCATTTCTCTTTCACTCATATTTCAACAGCTTAGAGAGTATAATCTCAAAAGCAATATCGTCAAGTATTCCTGGTTTGATAATAACAAGGCTATCTGCGTATTTTTGCAAATCGTAACCTTGATTATGAGTATCCAGTAGGTCATCCACAACTAATCACACAACGCACAACCTCAGGGTGATAGCACACTTCTCAGGGGACAATCTTTTGTGCACAATGTCAATGCTTACACTAATTATTCTTATATTCGATTGTTGTAATCCGTTCTATAGTTTTTTATATATTTTTAACATTTATATTGTTGTTATTTAAACTATTAACTCTTTAAATACCTTAAAATTTCTTGTATTAAATAACCAATGAAGTTTTACGCTTGAACAGATTACGATAAAAACTTTTTGAACCATTGTAAATATAACTCAAGGTATAGAAGTCAGTATAACGGGTTATTAATTAGTAAATGTTTTGTTTTAGTTTTTGTAGCTATAGCGCTATTTGCAATAATCAAATTTTCTAAACTTTTTTTAGCATAAATTTTAAGCCGGTAAAACTTTTTTGTTTTTCATAGTTAGCTATTTAACATAAAAAATTACTCTAAAATCATAGAATGTGGAATAAAATAAACTGGACTCTAAATAACTTCATTTACAGATTTTAGAAAGTATTCAAACATATCAGACAGGTAAAACGGTTAAACATCAATGTTATTGTTTTTAATGTAACTATGATCCTTGGAATAATAAAAACTTTATGGAATTTTAGTTATACACAGTTCATATTAAAGAAACGCAAATTCAAGTTTTAGGTTTCTATATGACTATAAAACTACAAAAAAAAAATTTCATTCAGATATAAAGCACAATATATATATCATATCATATATCATATATCATATACCATATTATATCATATACATCATATATATATATATATATATATATAAAAAGATTTCACATAAACACGTGAAATAACAATCAATGATCAAACCACAATAAGAAATGGGAAAACAAGACTAAGATCTTTCAACCGTAACAAGCGGTCTTCGTCAGAGTCAAAAACCCAACCAATAGTCAAAACCCAATAGTTGGGTTTTTGACTCTGACAAAGACCGCTTGTTACGGTTGAAAGTCTTAGTCTTGTTTTCCCATTTCTTATTGTGGTTTGATCATTTATATATATATATATATATATATATTTATGTTGTATTAAAATTAATTGACTTGATTGTACGTACCTTTTTCTTATTGAGCTTTTCAAATCTCCTAGCTAATTTTCTTTCTTCAAGGTTGAGTTCATGTATAATATTAGCAAAGCTACTGTCATACATCACTATTTATTATAAGTTGCAATTATTCTAAATGTAACAGATGAATTAAATTACCTAAATTTTGACATGTTTCGGTTGTCAGGGTGGTGGGAGTCATTCCTTTGTACGAGTGTTTTTGGACTTCACAGTTTCCAATTGGGATGGTATACTCGTACACAAGATTAGTTTTCTGAAGTTGGTTTATTTCTTTTTCCTGCTTCTTCATGATGAGGTTGCATGTCGTGGAGCTTTTGTACTAAACTATGATGTTGAGTTTATCTTGTGGATTAGTGCATGAGGTATTCTTTTTGATGATGGTTTTTAAGATTCTTTCATCTATCTTATACTGTTCCGATTATTGATTTTTGTAAAAGACCTTGTGAACGATGCCTATATTTGGGTTTATTTGGGTTTTATTAGTTCTTCAATTCTGTCTGTGAAACTGTGAAGTCCAAAAACACTCGTACATAGGAATGACTCCCACCACCCTGACAACTCAAACATGTCAATAATTTAGGTAATTTAATTCATCTGTTACATTTAGAATAATTGCAACTTATAATAAATGGTGATGTATGACAGTAGCTTTGCTCATATTATACATGAACTCAACCTTGAAGAAAGAAAATTAGCTAGGAGATTTGAAAAGCTCAATAAGAAAAAGGTACGTGCAATCAAGTCAATTGATTTTAATACAACTTGTATAAAAGAAGGTCTACTTTCTACCTTTACTAATATATATATATATATATCATGATTTGTTTTCTTGACCCAATATTTATATGATGTAATTTTTTTTTTGAGGTTTGAGGTCCAATGATTAAAACTAGTCCTTTTGCCCTAGTCCTAGGCAAAAGGACTAGTTTTAATCATTAGACCTCAAACCTCAAAAAAAATTATATCATATATATATATACACTTTTTCGTTGGAAATACGATCCAAAACGGACAAATATAGTTCAATATAGACAAAGAAACATAGAGAAATCAAAAGAACGCACTTACAGTCTCTAATTTTCGGTTTGAACTGTCTTCAGGAGAGATAAGAGAGGGAAACCAAGAGCACTGGTTCAGAGTCTCCAACTCCAGTGCGCTAGGTTTCCCTCTCTTATCTCTCCTGAAGACGGATCAAACCGAAAATTAGAGACTGTAAGTGTGTTCTTTTGATTTCTCTATGTTTCTTTGTCTATATTGAACTATATATATATATATATATATATATATATATATATAAGTAATGCTGGCCCGCGAGAGACGCCGGCCCGCGAGAGACTAGAGGGTTGAAGTCCGTATCAACATTGCCTCTCCTATAAACAGAAGGAGCTGACTAATAAAACTCGATTCTTGTCTTCAATCACGTGCGAGCTAGTTTATTTAAATTCCTTTTTTTTAAAAACCTATTCATTACCCGGACACGCGTAACTGGTGCCGAAACCCGGGATCATTCGCCAACTGTTTAATAGTGTAGTGTTGTGTCCAGTGTAGAAACCAACATGACGAGTAAACAGACAACAGGAGCCGATGTTAGGCTCGCAGTGAAAATAGAACAAGCGAGAGTAGCAAAAGCAGGGTACCTGATGAACCTATTAGATTCGATAAAGAGGTTCGAGGGTGATGCTCGAGAGTTGGACTTGTTCATAGAGAGAATGGACTCCATCAACGAGCAGTTAGTCACAACTCAACTAGACCCAGCTACAGACAAGAACATCAAGACCTACTTCCTCGCCAGGGTCAGCCTTACGGTGATGCTGGAGTTAGGACTTACGTTTTGTGCGGAGTGGAGTGCGGTGCGAGCAGCCCTTAAGGACAGATATGCTGGAGCCGCAAAGCCTGTAGCTAGAAGTGCGCTAAAAATTTTTGAAATGCGGAAGGAGAATGGTGAGACCTGCGCTGAGTTCGGGCGCAGAACGGGGGATGCGACAAGGAAATTAACTATGAAGATAAATGAAAAGTGCACAGACAGTCAAGAAGCGAAATGGAGAACGACGATATATGAAGAGATAGCCAGTGAAATTCTCCTCAAGGCAGCTCCAGAACGAGTGAGAATGGCCCTCCGTATCATGAAGCCCACTAGTCTCGAGGAGGCAATTAATGCCATCCGGGAGGAAGAAATGGACCGAGAAGATAACGGTGTTATATACAGAGGGAAGTCAGAAGGAGGATGGGCAGTTGTGACCAGGAGGAGAGTACCTCAGGATAGGCAATTCAGAGCAAGAGCCTATGAGGATCGAGGACAAGGGAGGTATTCACAGGAGAGGAAGCCACGGGGACGTTTTGAAGAGAGAAGATCTCAAGCCAGGAGGAACAGCTATGAGGCAGTGGGAGGCTACACGCGAAGAGAGAAGCCAGTAAGAAGAGGATGTTGGGAGTGTGGTGAACTCGGTCACTTCGCGCGAGAGTGTCCGTATTTATATCGCAAGGAGAGACCACGAACGACACAGTATAGACCAACACCAAGAGATGAGCCCATGGAAGTTAACACAACCCGGCGGGAGAAGATGTGGGGCAGGAGAAGACAAAAAGGGGAAGGCTCTTCAGAGGACGGGAGCTCATCAGAGTCAACAGGGTCGGAGCAAGAGACATCGATAGAACGACACGAGCGCTGGTACGAGCGAGGGAAGTGGCCTTCACTGGAAGAGACTCGTGGTGGGAGGATCGCTATTCGAGAGAAGAGGAAGAAGGATTGAAGGTTAGGCGAGAGGTATATAGGCGAGCAACAGAGGAATAGCATAAGAGGTAAGCTCCCTATATTTTTTTTTCCCAAATGGAAGACTAAGTGTTTGGTAGATACAGGGTCAGATAGCACAATTATGGACAATGAAGTGGCAAAAAGGATGGACAATTATTCAGGGCTGACACCGTGCAACTGCACCTTGGTCACCATGGCAGGAAGGAAGAGCCTGGTAGGCGAATTACAGGTAGAGATGGGAGAATTAATAGGAGAGACCTTGGAGATGAAAGTGCATGTGACCCACTTAGAGACCCAGAAATATGGAGTTATTCTAGGGTGCGACTTTTTGGAGAGAATCAATGCAAAACCTGAGTGTAAAAGAGGGAAGTGGGACATTAAACTAGGAAAAAGGAAATACTTCGTGGAAGGGAGAGTTAAACCAGGGAAGAGAATAACGGTAAACTGTGGAAAAGTGATACCAGGAGAACATCAGGTGAGTGAATTAATGAAAGAATTTGAAAAAGTATTCTATAGTGAAGGACAGAGGTTATCAGCTACAGGTAGGGTCAAACACCAAATAGGTAAACTCCCTGAAGGTACAGTTGTTTACGTGAAACCTAGAAGGTACCCACACCAATTGAAAAAGATAATGCAGGAGCAAATAAAGGAAATGCTGGACCAGGGCATAATACAGAGGTCTAAGTCGCAATTTTCGAGCCCTATTTGGCTGGTCCCGAAAAAGGTCGAGGAGGGTAAACCCCCTAAATACCGGTTGGTAGTAGATTTTAGAGAGTTAAATAAGTACACTAAGCTTGAAAGATACCCTCTGCCAAGGATAGAAGACATACTCGACCATATGGCAGGAGCAACTGTATTCAGTACCTTCGACCTCAAGGCCGGGTATCACCAGATTAGGATGCACCCGAGAGATGTCGAGAAGACGGCCTTTACGTTCGATAGAGGCCACTTCGGATTTTTGAGGATGCCCTTTGGCCTAAAGAATGCGCCTTCCACGTTCCAACGCCTCATGGATGAACTGCTTGAAGGACTGGGAGAAGACTTTACGCAAATCTACATGGATGACATCATAGTGTTCAGTAAGTCAATAGAAGAGCATAAGGAACATGTTACAAGGGTGCTGAAAAGAATAAGGGACTTTGGCTTAAAGGTAGCGATGGATAAAACCCGCTTATATCAAAAAGAGGTTAGATTTATGGGGCACCTTATCTCAGGTGAAGGAGTAAGACCCGACCCTAAGAAGGTTGAAGCAATAGATCGATTACCCTATACAAAGGGACCCAAAGACATCAGGGCTTTTCTAGGTATGATAGGTTTCTATAGAAGGTACGTAAAGGACTTTGCAGCAATCACGAACCCCTTGACGGACAGTTTAAAGAAAGGAAAGAAGTTTATACAAACAGAAGATCTAAGAGAAGCAGTGGAGCAGTGTAAGAAGGCGTTGCGGGGCCCGCTGTTGCTCCAATTTCCTGACCTAAACAAACCATTCATTGTAATGACAGATGCCAGTCAAGAAGCTATCGGGGGAGTCTTGATGCAGGAAACTATCCAGGGAGAGCGACCAATAGCCTACGCCAGCAGAAAATTATCACCAGCAGAAAAAAGGTATAGCACAATAGAAAGGGAAATGTTAGGCATAGTGTCGACTGTAGAACATTTCCGACCCTACCTTTTTGCGGCTGAGTTCACTATTAGAACAGATCATAGGCCCCTAATGTGGATCGGGAATTTAAAGGAGACGTCAGCCCGGATAGCAAAGTGGAAAGAAAGGATAGCTGCATACAACTTCAGGGTCCAGCACGTAAAGGGCGTTGATAATCAAGTAGCCGACTGTTTGTCCAGAAACGTCAACGTCATTACGAGAAGTAGTACGAGAGAGCCAAGTACCTCCAGGGACGTGCGAGAGTTCTTCGCCAACTGGACACCAGACGCAGATGAAGACCAAGAACAACGAAATGGACCGGAAGCTGAGATTAGTCAGGATATAATAAACAACAAGAGAAATCAAATAATTATAAAAGACGACACAGAAGAAATAATAAACACCCAATTGCACAAATATGGCCACTTAAAAATAAATATTATTACAGGAGGAACGAAAGCGAACAACGAACAATTAAGTACAGTCATAAACCAACTAACAGTGCCAGGAAAGGTATACCATTTCTTTATAGAATCACAAGAACTTGAAAATAGACTACTCCGACTAATTCAGGAAAGAGAGCTGAGACAAGGAGCTCATTTCATAATCTGTAAGAACCAGGTAGAAACGGTAGAAGACGAAGAGCAGCAGAAAGAGGTCATCCTAAATTATCACAGGGGAAAAACCAACCATCGTGGTGTCACAGAGACCCTTAAACATCTACAGAGGTCGCATTACTGGCTCCAAATGGGCAAGAGGATAGCCCAAGTGATAAAGGACTGTGAAATATGCAAAAGGAGGAAGTATGAAAGAGTACCACTTGTACCTCCATTATTACAAAGTCAGACGCCCGAGGGACCCTTTGAGGAGCTAGAAATTGATATATTTACATACGACGGAAACAAATATTTAACAACAATAGATAGACTAACGAAGTTAGCCTCAGCATGGCCACTAACAAGTAAATCAAGTGAAAGTACAGAAGAGGCATTGCTGTCGTATTTGGCCACGTTTGACTGCCCGAGAACGATCTATATGGACAGAGGGCGAGAGTTCAACAACGTTAAAATAAAAACCCTGTTAAAAGAATTCAATATAAACCCCCATTGGTGTACACCGGGTCATCCAAGGTCCCACGGAGCAATAGAGAGACTACATAACACTCTAACGGAACACTTGCAGTTATTGGCTGATGCAAAAAACATAAAGGGTCATGTGGCAATGGCCAGAGCGGTCCTAGCATACAACAGTAGTATTCACTCGACTACAGAGGCAACACCATTTGAATTGCGGAAAAAGGAAGCGGATCCACAAAGGTTACATAATAGAGTCAAAGCAGCAAAAGAAAGATGGACCAAGCAATATAATCAAAGGAAAGCAGAAGAAACAGTAGGGTTGATACAAGAAGGGGACTTCGTATATAAACTGAATAGGCAGAAGCGAAGGAAATCGGACCCGAGATACGTAGGGCCATACGAAGTACTCGCAACGTTACCACGGTACAGAGCACAGATATGGAGGATAGGAACGGACACCCTGAAACAAGAAATAGTTCATTTTCAGGAACTGCGACGAAGGAAAATCCCACCAATGGTGCGAACGATATAGTGTAGTTATGTGTGTTTACCTTTGTTAATTTTGTTATTTTTGTTTTGTACAAATAATCATAGAAGTTCATCTTTTGTTATTTCTGTAATTTCTATAAACAATGTTAATTCAGTTACTTGTGTGGACGTCATTTTATTTTTGAATGTTAAAACATTATATTCATTTCTTATGTTTAGAGTCAAGTTTTGTTTTGTTATTTTATGATATAACTCAGACACTTGTACGGAGAGCATTGTTGATAAGGACTGGGAGGGGGCAGTAATGCCGGCCCGCGAGAGACGCCGGCCCGCGAGAGACTAGAGGGTTGAAGTCCGTATCAACATTGCCTCTCCTATAAACAGAAGGAGCTGACTAATAAACTCGATTCTTGTCTTCAATCACGTGCGAGCTAGTTTATTTAAATTCCTTTTTTTTTAAAAACCTATTCATTACCCGGACACGCGTAACTTATATATATATCCTTCCTGGTACTGTATCTCAATATAGTAGGATTAAATTCATAAGATTATTTTTTTTTTTAAATCATAACCAAACTCCCCATCCAACGACACTCCCTAACACGCACACTCGTACACCCATATATATAATGGATTATATACTGGCCAGTGCCAGAGCAGCACTGACAGTTGCCAGTTTGGTCACTTGCTGTTGTGTCTACAACATGCTTGGTCTCCCTTTCTCTTTTCTCCTAAAGACGGATTACCCGAAAATTTGATTCTGTAAGTGTGTTTTCTTACTCTGTGTGTTACACTTCTTGAATTTTGAACTCGTATGTATATATAGATATACATTTTTTATGTAAAAATACGATCCGAAACAGATAAATCAAGTTCAATGAAGACAAAGAAACATAGAAAAATAAAAGAAAAAACTTCAATGAGTGCTTCAGGTTGCATATTCTGCGACAAATTCCCTCGAACTGCAAAGACTTAAATTATTTTCAAATTGAAAATGATAATCTACCACACATAACTTAATTTACTCTATTACAGTGGAGAATTAAAAAAAATTCTCTAATCACATAACGGAGGCAATTAAGTGGGCCCCTCATGAATGAATATTAATAACAACTATGCAACGCATATATTCTATATGCATTATTTTGTAGTAGTATATCAATTTGATCCACTTTATGATAACTTAATAGAGTCAACAATTTTTGGATTATCCACCACTCACACATGCACCAATCTAACCCCCCCTCCTCTCCCTTTACTACTACATACACACACTTACACAACCAAAACGGGCTAAAAGTACCTAAAAAGATGTAAAATCGTACATGGGTTTAAGTATGAACACTGTACACTGTACTCTGTATAAAGTAATCTAAAAGAACTTAGAATCTCGTATTATAACTATTATTATATATATGGTAACTTTTCGCCTGAACCAAGCAAGAGGAAACTGTTTGTAATTAATATGATTATCATTTAATCTGGCTCTTGCTAACGACAATGCACTTGTCCTTCAAGTGACTGACAGGCGATAATTAAAATATAAACAAACATGCATTCAGTTTACGATTATCTTTTCTTGAATAAAAATATTGAGTAAATCCTCAAGAACCCAGTTTGAATTATAAGTAGAATAACTTTTCTAAAATACTTGGTTAGCATATTTAGTGTATATTTCTAGGCTTCTCATTATATTTGTCAACTTATTTTTTTGTGTATGTATGTATATATATTCAAATTTTTAGGTATATCGTGTATTTTTGGTAAGATTTGTACTAACAACGCAAGAGATTTGTATCCACAAAGTTGATGACTTTGTTAAAGTTCATGTTCCCACTGAAAGTAACTGAGTTCAAAACACTTTTGCTTATCTTTGGCTAAAACTGTTTGGCTATATAGCAATATCGATAAAGAGTAATTTACTCATTAATGATTGTTTAGATACAGAAATTGATTTCCTTTACTCTTCACATATTACGAGTAAAGTAAAAAAAAATTGTAAAACAAAACAAACAAAATGTTTATACATTTTTGAAATGTAGCTTATTTCAAAAATGTGCAAGAATATTAAGATAATGGTCCTGATGTAAAAAAACAGATGGTTTCAGTTGATGTGTTTTGTAGTCTTAAGATTTTAATAAAATTCAAATTAATTTATAGGAAAAATATTCAAGTATTTTAACATTTAGAAACAGTAAATAAACTTTTTATTACTGGTGGTAAACCTTCGATTGACAGAATCAAGTAATTATTTCAAAAATAATTTCTATTGATTACGTCACTCCTTCTTAATTAGTGTAATTATGCTGGCAACATTATGATAAATTAATTAGTAAAGTAATTATGAATGGGTTTATACTACATTTATTCATAATAATACCAATTTATTTATGCTAAATCTATTGGTAGTAAATTCCAATTAATAAAACTAAATACCAATATTTAAGTAAATTTGGAATTATAATTATACCGAAAGCTAAACTCTCAAGATTTACTTTCTGTTTAATTCTTACTTATTATTAAATTCTGAAAATCACAATTTATAAAAATGCAACAAGTAAACAATTAATTAAATAAATTTTAATTACATTTAAATTTTTAATTAATTAATAAATTAATTCAGCAAACAAATAATTAAATACCTGAAGACTCCGAAACTATTTATTAAAATAAAAGGGTTGGAAAAAACTTTAGTGAAGAACTTAAAGGTTGGAATCCTTAACTAAGGGGACAGACATACATGTGATGTTCAATAAACTTACTTATTACTTCAGATATACTTACTATTCGCTTTTCTGCACAACAATAACTTCTTAAAATTTCCTTCTCACTTTATCAGACTTCTTGTTTGTACCAATTTTTTCTTTTTTTCCTTGTCTTCTACTGTTAAGTGGTTTTTTTTTTAGTTTATTATATTTATGTCTATATATTATTCAATATTTATTGTTTTATTGCTCTTTTCTATCAACATTTTTTTTTATGATAGTAGAATTTTTTTAATATGATTTTTTGATCACACTTATTTATTTGGCATCAAATAATAACAAATTTTCCTGAAATTACTATTATTATTATTATTATTCGTTCCACTGAATCAGGTGAACAACTATGAACTCAACAAATAACACTTTCACGAGCTATTCAAGCAGTAATAACTGCAGTGGTATTTGTTCATGATAGTGAGGATAATATATTACGTATTTAACACAAGAAATTTATTTTATGACGCGTTTCGAGCACTTAGTTTTCATCATCAGGCACTTTGTCAACAACACAACGACAAATTTTATAAAAATTTGTTGAAGTTATATAAAGGAACCAAAATTTTACATATGTACCATAACACCTTTTGTTTTATTTCAGGTAAAATTTTCGTTCCTTTATATATGTTTTTATATTGTATTTGTGCCTGATTATGAACAATAAGTGTTTCAAACGTGTTGTAAAATAAATTCCTTGTGGTGAAGACGTAATATATTTTCTTGACTAAATAAGACTTATCGTTATAGTTGATAGTTCTTTCATTTCGTTTACTGATTCTATTGGGTATATTTGATGTTAATCTTCTTGTTAGTGCATTAAATAAATCACAAACTAAACGGAATTTCTTTAAACTTCACTGAACCATGATTCTATTAATTATTTCACTTTAAATAAAAAAAAATAAAATTAAAGATCAATATAAGTAAAACTTTAATAATTTTACATTAAACAGTGGGATTTGCAGAATAAAATAAATTAAGTGAGGGAAGTACTAGTTTTGTGATATATATCAGTGATCCAGAAGACTGGGGAAATATTCGGCCTGCTTTAGGGATTGACATAACTCCAGTGTGTCTACCCTTTGTAAGCACGATATAAATCTGTCTTTCGAATTCCTAGAAGGCAACGCACACAGAGCCTACCCTTATCTTATTACGAATTCGAAGCTATAAATCCTTAACGGTTTAAACCCTTTTCTTGACTGAATCTTCCACAAAATATAAAACTTCCTGATGCTTATTCAAATTAATTTTTTTTTTAGATACACTTTATATTGATAATAGTTGAAGAAGATTCATTAATGAGACCAAGCGATTAATCTTACTTCATTGAATGAAACTTGATGGCTCATATTCAAGTCGTTAATGAGTTTCATTTAATTGTATAGCAGGTATAGTTTTGTGTAAACCTGTTTGCAGCTAGTATTCAACATTCAAGGTTTCAACCCTAGATCTCATACGATTTGGATCTCGTTTTGTTCTTCAGGACAGTCAGTCTGAGCCTATAATCGTTCCATTCTTCAGAGTCTCTATTCTAATAAAAGTTTTTTTTTTTTTTTTTTTTTTAGATTTTGGGATTAATTATCGTAATATCATTTGTTCGTAACCAAAATATATATAAAATAAGAAACGAGTTGCACTTTCAGCAGTAAACCACAAATCCTTAAAACTCTGGGCACTTAAACATATGGTTTAAAGGTAATCAAATTAGTTTTAGAATATCGTTACAGCTGGGTTTCAGTTTCAGTTTCGGAATATGTTTATATGTTGTTTCATAACTTAGTGTTTTATGCATACAGTTCAAATTTTATCCATAAGGCTTAAATTTATTCATAAACCTAATCAACTCATTCTAAATCATTAGTTGTGCAATCCGTAATTGTGTGGTATTTACTCATTCTGAGGTAAAATGGATAAACCAACAAAACTTCATTTGTGTGGAGACTTTTGTTGGTTTATCCATTTTACCTCAGAACAACTCATTCTACTATAAAAAGCTAGTATTATATTAATGTTCATTATGATCAATCAAACGTCTGACAAGTATTTTGTTTACAATCTTCCAGTTTCAAGGAATCAAAAATTTTTATGAATAAACTGACTTTTTCTGGATAAATTCTTTTTTCTTAGAATTAAATTAATTCTTTTTTTTCTCTATTTTTAATAGAGAAATTAGTTTTATACTCATTAGAAGTATTCAATTCTCTAAAGTTATTAGTTTAGTAGAAAATATGAAATCTAAGTGCACGAAATGGTGTGACCTGCTGTTTAGAAGCACACCTACCCAACGCCACCATCAACAACTGAAACTTCAAAAGCTCATTTACCGGATCTTAAAAAATATAAATATCTGATATTCTCAAAATCAATTCTTTTTATGTTTACTATATTTTACTTATAGTATTGTAATCGCTATATGACCACTGCTTACTTTTAATAGCAGTAGTTTTTAAATGACGTAATATTCTAGGAGGCAAGTTGTTTCTACTTCCTGAAAGGCTTTGATCTTCGCTACCCACACATTCCATAAATAATAGAACTGTACGACCACCGTAGAGTCGCAGTAGAAGTGCCGTAGAGTAAATTGGTTTACAAGATAGTGGATGCAACTGCTTGTAACTCAAGCGACCGTTTGCCATTAACATCATTAAGAGGACAGATTAGAATAACTTGAACACAATCAATAAACCCATTTTCAACAATGATCAAAGTTAACTAATTAAGAACAGAGGTGTTTAATACGTCGATCGTGATCTGTCAGTCGATCACCAATGTATTATCAGTGGATCACATAACATTAAAAAAATTAACATCAGCCTATGAGTCACCCCGTCACTGATTGGTATACAGGGTAGTCAGTCAAAAGAATTCTGATTTTTTTTATACTTAGCTTACTGTGCAACAGCAAACTGACTAAGTTCAGTAAAACTAATAAGTTAGTTATTAAGTTCCCTTTTACTCTTTACTTTTTTTTTTCTTTTAAAAATAGAAAGAGTGGAGAGACATCATGATAAATTGTAAGAATCCTCAATATATTTCTAAATAAATTATCAAACCACAATATGAAATGAGAAAAAAACTAAGATCTTTCAACCGTAACAAGTGGCCTTTGTCCATAGTCAAAAACCCAACTGAAACACTCCAGTTGGGTTTTAAAACAACTCAGTGTTTCAGTTGGGTTTTTAAAACAACTGAGTGTTTCATTTGGGTTTTTGACTCTGACGAACAAAGCTTGTTACGAGTCTTAGTCTATTTTTTTTCAATTTCATATTATGGTTTGATCATTGATTGTTATTTCACGTGTTTATGTTAAATCTTGTATATATTTCTAAATAAATACAGTGGGCAGATCATTGTGACTTGTTCTTTTCATAATTAGCTCGCATGCAGAAAAAAGTATGAGCAGCCATGATTAAAAATATGTAAGGGGGTGGATTAGAATAACTTGAACATAATCAATAAACCCATTTTAAACAATTATCAGAGTTAATTAATTAAGATTATGTAAATTGATTAACTTACGTCAATTTTGATTATCAGATAAATCAATTTTAGCAAACCGACAATCACTATTTATAGATGTTGCGTAATTTTTTTTAAATGTATTTTTAATGTTTGAAAAGAAAAACCAATATGTGTTTACAGACACTAAATTATGAGTATGATTACAATAATACCTATTCACTGCCCACTGTAGTTAAATAGCTTTGTGATTGTTACGGTTATTTAAACAGATACATACAAAAAGTCATAAGAGTATTGCAACATTGCTAGTTGTTCATTAATTCACAAGTAGTATTGGTTGTTCATGATATATATATAAACTGAAGAAAATAACAACTGAAGTACATACAATAACAAAATTTCTTGATATAACCTTTCACTGGGTGTTTTTTCCAAATAAGATTAGGCGTTATCTCGTCTCATGAGTGCCCTATTTGGAGTTGTGTACGTCACCTTGATAAAACTAGCTTTAATAACATCAAGTGGAGTGTTATCTCGATAGCATCCTTCAGTCGCCACAATAGCATAAATTCCTAGAGTTGTTCCATTTATTTAATTAAAGTTATTTATACAAATATATCTATTCATTCATGAAAAGAAGATAACAATTTGGTTTAAATTCTAATTAGCTCTATGCTGCTAGTAATTTTGTTAACTTTGTTAACTCAAAGACAGAGTTGAGAGAGAGACGTATACGAATTATTTCCATCAGAGACGGTGGCATGATTTCCACTCTTTTCCACAGTGTAGTTCGATTATTAAAGGTGCAGTTGAACAAATTAGAATATTTCTAAATTTTATGTCAATAGAGTTATGGTTTCAGTAGACCTGCATACAGTAGTAGGAGTCAATTTAGATCAGTGGTTAACGTACTCGCCTCAGAACTGGTAGGTCCGGGGTTCGATCCCCACCTGGCACTCGATTAATTTACGTAGGAGGTGAATAAATCTGAGCAAGCCGTCCCTTTGAGAAGACGTTAAACGTCAGTACTAAGCCTATACGATGTCACGTACTCGTTAAAAATCCCTACTCAAAATACCCTTGAGTTAAGGAAAATTTAGTATTCCCAATATAGAATGAACAGGTAATGTGGTTCGGCTACTATTATAATGGGTGCCAAATAATAAATGAGCCACAGTTTCAAACCTTAGAACAGCACTAAAAGGTGATATCCTAAGTGTGAACATTGAAAAACAACAAACAGTAGACCTGCAGATTGAAAAAGTTTCTTTGTAACTTCTTTACTGCTACGACTGAAGCTTTTCGTGGCCCAAGTGATTGACAACTGTCAAATGCTGATATTTTATTGCAGTCCTACATTGAAATGGGTGTTTAAAAGGAAAATGCTCGGCAAATATTCAATTTTCATGATAGAATGCAGAAAAGCAAATTCTCATCTCCTTCACTCAAACTCTCCTTACTAATACTTATCCGCTACAATAACTCAACGCATATATGCACCTATTACCAGCATTAAATAAATATGACAATACCATATATAGATCTCTTGCAGTCAAAATGCTACGTTTATCTTGACTCAAAATACACGGGTCAGTGATTAAAAAGTAAAACCTAAAATTCTATCTGTATACTTATAAAAGTCTAATGTTCTTGCGTGAATGTTTGCACACAGGTGAAAATTGGAAAAGCTTTTATTTCCAGTTTATGGAAAATTATTCAAATAAATGTTACAGAAAATAGTGAGTAATATATTACTTTACAAATAATGGCTTCAAAAAGAAAGAAGAATGAAAAATAAATTCTCCAGAAGTTACTCCAATTAAGTAAAAATTAAGTTACTCCAGAAGTAAAATGTTGCTGATATGGAATAAACCTCGAAGAAGGATGTTAAACCGTCGGTCCCGAGCCTGTACTATGCCAGCTCTCGTTAAAGATCCCTACTCTAAAAACACTTGAGTTAGGCAAAATTTAGGATTCCCAATGTAGAATCAATCTTCATTGTGTGGTATTACAAACGACCAATGCTCGGCCTACGTGTGTTCCCTTGTTTTATTTATAATTCGTATTTGGAACCTTTGTATTAACCAAATGTATGAAATTCCGAAAATATATATAATTACCTATTTCATTAAAGGTTTAAACTGAATAATTTTAAGAATACAATTTTAACACAAATGTCAGCTTAATATAAGTAATCTAAGTAATATTATAAAGGTGCATTCCTTTCATTAATGTTATTTAATCTTTGGGTAAAATTTATGAAATGTTTCAATCGACAGGTTTTGTTTGTTTTAAAAATGCTTGATTGTGATATAATTTGAATTGACGTTTTATTTATTTATGTCATAAAATAATTGATTTTTTGTTTTATTAAATATACTTACTGTGTATATATGTTGAATCATGTTAAGGATACTATATCAAAACCTTGGGCCATATAAGAATCTGTTTTGATGATAGTTATTCCTGTCAATAACGTTCAATGAATTTATTTTATTAACCGTTGCTATAATATCTTAATACTGAGTGGCACAAGGGGTCAAGGGTCGTCTAGTTTTGGCATAAAATTCAAGTTTTTTATTGACATTTATTTTCTGCTTCCCACACTGTACGAACTTAAAATACTGCTTAAGGCAGATAATGCTACCAGCCACCTGTTGATACGCTGCTCGCACATACCTGTAATGTAGGGTTTACGTTTAGAAAGGTACAAAGTTTTTAAAGGAGACTTATAAATCTATGTATCTAACATAATTCCTTCAATTATTATTGAGTTATTATACTCTATATTACTAATACATTTTCATATTCCGACCACTACATTCGCAGTCACACACCTACAAATAAAAAAAGCAGCTACTTTTCTGTATATCTGTCTGTACATTAAAAATGTTCAAATGGCATCCAATTGGAATAATAAAAGTCCCATTTACTTGAAAATTTTCCAGGTCATGTATGATGTAAAAAAATGATTGCATATAAAATTTAAAAATGCCTTTGTAATACAATATTTCAATACAAATCTGAAAACCCATGCCCTATTATAAAAAAAAAATGCAGTATTTACTTGTACAATTGTTCTTTAGTAACACTCAAAATTGTGCTTGGCATACATCATGTACATTCTTTAGTTTCCTTAACAATATTTAAAAAAAAATATAAAGGTGTAAAATTTGCGTTTACCACTTGTTTACATTGTAACAGTCCCCGGTCATTGACACATGTATTTTTAATGGGCAGTGTTCAATTAATTTCTGTTCACTTCAAGATCTGATAATGCATTATTTGTTTACACTTCATTTATTAAAGAATTTAGGAACCGTTATTTATTAGTAAACATTAAATACTATTCTTTTCGAAATTCATTCATAATCGTTCTATTTGTTAGTTTAATTCTTATAAATATTGCTGACTTGAAATTGAGTACACTTAATAAAAAAATTGAAAAAAAAACATGTATAATATTGATCTAAATAAAAGAAATACTATCAAATTTGTTATACCATTTATTTTTGTTTACTCGTGAAAATTTGCCCCAGCTTCAGGCTACTGGTATGGCATACGCAATTACACGAGGAAGAAATTAAAATTGATAACGGTTTAGAATGGAATGTAGTTGGTATAGGAATACGATTTTATAGAAATAAGTTATCTATTGAAAACCAGTATTGATCTGGAGAATAATACACTAGTGCAAGATATAACTTCTTTCTCTCTAAAACTTTGGATTAGTGTGTCTTGGGAGAAAACTTTAGAAGAAGATTACAGTAGGAGCACTAAGAAGGCTGGATCTATTCCTAAAATAGTAGTAGTGCTCGCCTTACTTAGTGACTTAGGACTGCCTCTTTCCATATAACTTTAGTAACACTCAAAATGGTGCTCGGCATACATCATGTACATTCTTTAGTATTCTTAACCATATTTGTTGAGTATTACAGTTGCTTGAATATAAAACAATATAGAGTACTATGGATTGAATGCATAGAGTACTGTTAAAAAGTTGTTAATTATTCGTCCGTTTGTTTGTTTTCCAACGCCCACAATTATAAGGCTTTTCACCTTTTTGTTCTGTTCTGTAGCGTAAATTGTGGCTCTTTTATTATTTGGCCTCCATTTTATTAATAAGTAAACCATATTACCTGTTGATTCACATTCAGAGTCTTAAATTTTGCCTGATTCCAGGGTATTTAAAGTAGAGTTCTTTAATGAGTACCTGACATCGTAAGGGCTCGGGACCGACGGTTTAACGTCCTCTCCGAGGGAAACGTGATCAGATTTTTCACCTCCTACGAAAATAAATCGATGGCCAAGTGGGTATGGAACCCTGGACCCACCAGTCAGAGGCGTGTATGTTAACCACTGAGCTAACCTGTTCCCCAAAGTTTGCCATGTGATTTACACCTCCTCCCTCTATGGCGAGTCTACAATACATTGAACCTGCCACATATATTCTCACATATGTTATATCAATGTTGTCAATATAATTTAAAAGACCATTCCATTATAATAATTTAACAATTTTTTTAAATTTACTATGAGTAAAATAGAACCATTCTTCATGCTGTTAACATACAAACACAAGTTTCAATGTAACAAAAAAAAATATATAAAAAATCCATAATCAGATGAATCATTCGATAATAAATATAATTAATTAATAGAATATATAAATAACTTTATCATTTTGTAAAATAAATACTATGAAGGTTAAAGCAAAGAAAAGAAGTCATTATATTAAGAGCTGATGATATTAGTAAGAAAAATACACAGTTGTTTTCCCGGAGAGATAGTGAAAGTTGATTAGCTGCAGATGTGAGTTTTGGTTACTTCTTAAGGGATACACATCTACGAAAGCACTTAGGAAGGTCCAGATTATAACATGATATGAGAGATGTTTTAAAATACAGTCCTACAGCTTAATCACTGCTTCTTTTAAAGGAATATCTGATGTTTCATGTTTATTTCATGAAGTACAATTACAACTCAAAAACAAAATAATTCTGTCTTAATTTAAAACGAGTGAAAGCTAAAATACACATTAACTCAGGGAAATATGAAAACTAAAAAAAACATTTATGTTAATAATATAATTTAATAACCGTTAGGAAAAAAATATTTTAAACTTTACAAATACGTATTTTTTTATCGAGTCACATAAGTTTACACAAATGTAAACACTTTTCACATTTGTGATTTATTTTTCACAAATGTGATTCACTTTTCTTTGAATAAAAGTAATTTCAACAGTTTGAAAAATGATTTTTACTTCACGTGTTTATTGTAAAATCTTGTTATAGTTGTACAGTAAGTCTATCAGCAGGTGTATGTGAGTGTGTATATACAATACACGTGTCCATATACAATACTCCATTGCTTATGATGGTGTCTAATAGGTTTCGAAATACAATTTGAAATGAAGACTTCAGAGTTTAAACAAGTTTCAGAAAAGTAATACTGTACATTTGAGAACATGTTAAACATTTCAGTTCATTCAGTTAAACATTCCCCTTTGAGTCATCTTATTCAATTAAAACAAATACTTTTTACTTTTTCTTTGAAATAACAGGTTATTTTTATTTAACAATAATTTAATTCGATTAGATGGTTCTAAATCACAAAGTCTGATTTAAGTATTTTTTGAGGTAATACAGAAAACATGAGATATTTGAGTAACGTAACCTTTATTCACGCAGATTTGTTTCTAGATCAGATTTAATGATTCAAAGTGAATTTGTTCTAGAAACAGTCCATTTGTAAACCCTCATAAGCCCTCCTCGTGCCAGATCATTTCTTTCTATATTCTAATAGCAAAATAGATTAGTCTATTAATGATTAGGTAATGTAACTCTGATTGTAATGCAATATATTGATATAGCTTCTCGACCACTGATTTTTTTAAAAGTCAAAGATGGGTTTCTTGAGGATTTTTGGTCTAGCGTCGAGGTATAAACAGGAGTTTAATTCTTTAGACAAAAATCCTCAAGAAACACATCTTTGAACTGTAATACAATATACTTTCAAACAAAATCATCGACAAAAACAATATTCACACACGATTAATCGACAAAAATGATATTCACACACGATTAATCGACAAAAACAATATTAACACACGATTAATCGACAAAAACAATATTCACTCACGATTAATCGACAAAAAGAATATTCACACACGATTAATCGACAAAAAGAATATTCACACACGATTAATCGACAAAAACAATATTCACACACGATTAATCAACAAAAACAATATTCACACACGATTAATCGACAAAAACAATATTCACACATGATTAATCCACAGAAACAATATTCACACACGATTAATCGACAAAAACAATATTCACACACGATTAATCGACAAAAACAATATTCACTCACGATTAATCGACAAAAACAATATTCACTCACGATTAATTGACAAAAACAATATTCACACACGATTAATCGACAAAAACAATATTCACTCACGATTAATCGACAAAAACAATATTCACACACGATTAATCGACAAAAACAATATTCACACGCGATTAATCGACAAAACAATATTCACACACGATTAATCGACAAAAACAATATTCACACACGATTAATCGACAAAAACAATATTCACATACGATTAATCGACAAAAATGATATTCTAGTGCTTTTAATGTATGTTTGTTATCAAACAACATTTTTTTAATAAGTTGTTCTACAAGTTTGTGAACAAAAAGCACTATGATATCAGTTCTTAACTCATTTTTATCACTTGTTATCAGTTTTTAATGGACTATGTGGAGCAATTTTGGAACTGTTTCATTTTCCCATTAATTTTGTCATGATTTCTTTGATTCAAGAGTCATGTTTGTTTACTCTGACATTTTTGCGCAAAATATCACGTATTAAATCATTAATGGGATTATTATTATGATTGACATTAAATATCCTATATCATACGGAATTAGGCTGATGCAATTTAAATCATAAATAAAAGCCAGTAAGTATTTTTGATTATTTATTCACAAAAGAAAACTCATAGCATGTCCTACTGAGTTGGTGGATGTAAAACATCGGTCCGTTTGATGTCAGTTACCGTAAAACATTCCTGCTTTAATTATATTATCGTTGGAAAAAAAATTATAAGGTCAGTACGAAAAAAATCTTTTACATTAATTACTGGATTTTAGCAACTGGTAAACATATATCACCAAAAATAAAAATACCAAAAGGGAAACCTGTAAGCTGAGCTAAACAAAAAAACCCACATATTTTTTAAATTGTCAGTGTGACTTCATGGCAAGTTATTACTGATGCAGGGTATGAAATTTAATAAAAAATATGTCAACTTTACTGATGTTTTTTTTAATAAACAAGAAAATACAAAAGAATATACATGAATTCAGTTGAAAATATAGAAATAAAAATCAGTAACAATTCACTAGTGCTAATAAGAAAAAATAAATGAACTGATGAATGAGACTTGAGATATCAGTGATCTACAAGGTGTGTAAATAAAGTAGTGAGACTGATTTTTTTTTAAATTTTCTATTCAAATATAATTACAATGTGATATTGTCACCTTCAAAATAGTTCCCTTCGGAAGCCACACAGCGCTGGAGACGGTCCTTCCAATCATTGTAGCATTGCTGGAACTCGGATTCTGGAATGGCCTTCAGCTGGTCGGTTACAGCAGTTTGTATGTTTTGTAGTGTCCCGAAATGAGTTCCCTTGAGGTGATTTTTCAATCTCGGGAAGAGGAAAAAGTCACAAGGACTCAAGTCTGGTGAATAAGGAGGCTGAGGAGCAACAGGAATGTTTTTACTGGCCAAAAACTCGTTTATTGAGATGGCTGTGTGACAGGGCGCGTTGTCGTGATTCCAACTCATTGGTCAAAATGTGAAGAACGGAGGTGTGATTCAAATTCAACTGTTCCCCGATCATTCTGACTGTCAAGCGTCGATCTGAACGCACAAGGTTCCGTACTCTGTTGACATTTTCATCGGTGTTTGCACTTGAAGGCCTTCCGCTTCGTGGTTCATCTTCAATCGACTCTCTTCCTTCTGAAAATTCCTTAAACCACCGAAAAACCTGTGCCCTTGATAAAACACGTTCTCCATAGGCCTCCTGAAGTTTTTCAAAAGTTTCGGTTGCATTATGTCCAAGTCTGAAGCAAAATTTGATTGCACACCGCTGCTCAACTTTGAGGTCACTCATTTTTAAAACGCTCAAGAAAAAACCATTTCACGAAAACCAACGCTACGGACAAACAAATGACTGTGGCGAGTTCAGATTCATACTGGAGGCGCATCACACGTGCACCTGACGCTACTCAAGGCCACGCGTCTCCAGCGTTGCCAGATCGAAAGTGACGTTGCCAGTCTCACTACTTTATTTACACACCTCGTATGAAAGAGCAAATTAAAGAGGAAAATAACTAAGAATATCACGGGCTTATGAATATTTAATAATTGAATTCAGCGTATGATTATAAAAGCTTAAGAGGAAAAAAACATAAAGAAATAACAAAATTCACTTCAATATTTATACGTCGTCATCATCAGTAGAAAAACCCGTCATCCATCTCATGATGACGACAAGGTTAGATTGTTGAAGTGAGATTTTTAGTTGTTTCTCTTTATGCTTTTCTCTCAGTTGGGTTTTTGACTCTGACGAAAACCGCTTGTTACTGTTGAAAGATCTTAGTCTTTTTTTCCACAACCTGTGCATACTATTCTGCATACACTTCTCTTTGAGTTACAGACCAGCCTATTTAACAAGTTATCACCACTACTAAATATAACTGGTATGTTATGTAAATACTAACTGAAATCTAACTCTTATATAAAATAAAAGTATATGTTTTAAGTATGGACTGTAGGAATTGTTAACAAATTCCTTCTAAATCTATTATAACCGTAACAGAACAGGTGAAATCTGTCTATGTTTGTTTAGTTCTGTCCCCCCCCCCCCCTCTTACTCAACCTCTCTCTTTCTCATTCTCTCTCTCTCTCTCTCTCTCTCTCTCTCTCTCTCTCTCTCTCTCTCTCCAACTAAAAAACAAAAATGACAGTACATATAATAGCAAAATGAATTAGTTTCACATTTATAATTAGCTCTAAAACATTAATGGCTGTGTACGTTTGTTCAGTTCTCCCCCCCCCCCCCCCCACGCTCTCACCCATTCTCTGTATCTCTTTCTCTTTCTCTCTCTCTCTCTAAATACAAAAAGAAATTATAATAACAAATTAATAAGTGTTTGCATTTTAAATTAGCTCTAAAGTGTTACTATTGCGTATCTGATCACTAACCTTTTTTGATCATCATTTTTAATTAATCGCTATATAGCTTACATCATTTTAATTTTAATTTTAATTTATCACATCATTAGCAAACACGAAACAATTTTAATTGACATATTTTAAGACTCTATAAATCCATTTTGATACATATTTTCCTTCTGTTTTTTAATAATGTGTAGTACCCGATGTATAGAAATGAAGGTTTGAACAAGCACACTCTCCATCTTTCAGTGTTTGACCTACATTAATGAAAGTTGATGGACATATAATCCTTGTTGTTGAAAATAACCCTATTTTTTTGGTGACTACTGGGCAACGAAAATTAGACAATAATTTTATGTGAAAATGACTACTTATTATTCTTGCTTTTGTAGTTATTGTGAAACCTGAAATTCCATGTTCTGTACTATGATAATATTAATGTTAAATAATATTTTTTTTAAATTAATTATAAAATAATATGATTTAAAAAAGGGAAATACTAAGTTGTATTCGAAGTCAAAATTTTGTTAGGTTTCTTAGAAACTTAAAATAAATTTTAGTTACCGCACACACAAACAGTGATTTATTAACAAAGAGCAGACAAAACATTTAAACCAGTCCGAAACTCTTCATACATTTTTTTACTCATCAAGAAATTGAAATATTTATAAGAAAAGTTAATGATGAAATTATAATATGACATGACTTTGATAAAGGCATTTATGTATGGGAACTGGTAACACTATATATTCTTTATTCGATCTAAGATCTTCCAGGTAACACCACCACTCGTTCTAAGAGAACAAAATAAATTAAATTTTGCTGTTTCTTGGTCATTTCAATAATCTTGATCGTAAATGATTTCCTGAGTCAGAGAGACTCTTCTTTAATATATATGAAGGAGAGGTCTACATTATGAACTAAGTTTATGGTGTGGGGACTTCATAAACATACAAAATGTGAAAAGAATTATATATCCGAGTGAAATTCAGTAATTAAAAAGAAAATTTTATTGTAAAAAAGCACTGTGTATTTTTATCATAATTTACAAAATACTGTAGCTACATTAAAATCAATAAATTATTAATTTGAACGTTCTTATATGTTCAAAGAAGGGTTTCTTGAGGATTTTGGTCTAAAAAAATTGCACTCCTGCTTTTACGCTGACGTTTTGCCAAAAATTGTTTGACATTTTCATGGCTAAAAACAATTTTTTAACGACATAAGTAGTAAAAACATATACATCCACAGAATATCAACCAATAGAAAAAAAAAACAAATATTCCGTAGATGTATTTGTTTTCACTATTTATGTCGTTAATAAATTGTTTTTAGCCTTAAAAATGCCAAACAATATTTGGCGAAACGTCGGTGTATAAACAGGTGTGTAATTTCTTTAAACTAAAATTCTCAAAAAACCAATCTTTTGAACTTTAAAAATCAGTAGTCGATAAGCTATATCAATGTTCATTCTATGTTTCAACGAGATTACATAGAGTAAAGTTGAATATAAAGCAATTAAGGTATGTACTTAACAAGTATATTAAATTCAATAGTTATGAATATTAAAGAACATCCAAACAACAGCGAATGTCGTTGTTGAGTAATTCAGTTGATAAAATTGGCAAGATTATGGTAACTTAAATCACTTTTCACAAATATTCTTCAGTTTTCTTTGGAAAACTGGTAACCAGTCAAGCTAACGAAAAAAATAATTAAAGGAAACATTATTCAGGTTCACATTGTATTTTTCATAATTAAAATAACAGTGTCGTTCTAATCATTAACTTACCAACTACCAAACAGTTGATTTTTTTTCAATTCATAGTTTTTTAAACTTTTAAATCTTACTATAAATAATTGCAATGTTAAAACCCATAAAAATCTGACGATGACATGCATTGAAGTGATACGAGTAGGTCATATTATGCAAGGCACTTCTTCGAAAATTATCAGCTTGATTTGAATTGCCTGTTCTAAATATTTGTTTAAGTGGGTCAATTGTCTACCTACGCATTTTCACGAGATCAATCCAGTTCTAAATCTATTATATTCTATAACTGAGAACGAATATGTTTTTTAGTTCAAGAATATCAAGGTTTGATGGCATTACTCGTACACCCTCAATTACAATTACACTCTTTAAGAGTTGAACCATTACACTTTGTCTAATCTCGTAATGTAGTATTACCTGGAGGCATATTACTTTCTCCAATACGAGTAAATACCACACTATAACAGATTCCACAATTAATTAATTGACAGAATTTATTTCCCAATATTAAAAATTGTGAAGAATGACGCCTCAATATCTGAAGTAATTTACTAATTCATTATTTCTGATTTGTAACATTCTTTAAGTCATGATGAATTCACACAAATGCTCACACTATGTCAGGAACAAAAACCCAATGAAATAACTCAGGTAAGTCTGGACTGCCCTAACTGTAATGCCACAAAGGGCTCTGGTGTTTTACTAGACCAACCATTCCCTTTAAGGGCTTGGGTGTGGACTTCAAAGCCCTGCTTACTCCCAACGGAAAGCACGCTAACTATTAACCATAGTTGATGAGTATCCACACACTCTCAATTCATTTGCCCCTGTCCCAACATGGCTTTTACTACAATAATTCCATGTTTTCACTTTTTCAAACACAATAAATAATATTTTCTTATAATAATAAATCCTTCCTACTCTTCAAACAGGTGTAATTGTTCTTTTATTCAGAAGAAATTACTATCAGTCACACTCTAGAAGTCTCAATCTAAAGAAGAAATTCAACCCATCAAAGGAATTATAAGTAGGTTTAAACACAAAAAATCATGTTAGAAGTGAATAGTAAATACTGTTTGTTGAACCATTACATTTTGTTTAATCTCGTAATGTACTATCGTTAACTGCGTTTCACATATTTTTTAAACATTATTGCCAAACTACTCCTAGCAGGACTCTACCTGCTTGACTTTTCATCTAAGCACTGTGCTTTTAAACTGGAATATAAAAGCAAAATATAGAATAATTTACAATTTGACATAACTTTTGGGATATCGCGGTTATAGTAGCATAATATTTTAGAATTTGTGAGACACGAGTCTGAAACTGAGATGTGTATTGTCATATATAGCCTATGAAAACACACATACGAGTAATTCCTTCCTTCATTAATCTACTGTGTACAAAATAATAACAAAGTCAGAAATAGATTAAAAGGAGCTGAAAATACGTCAATCTTTTTAATTATTATAAAAGAATACGTTAATCTAAAGAAAGCCTATTCTGAAACCTTAAGTAATTCGTTTACGTCTAAGTTTCATAAAATAATACACTGACACACATCTACATTCATTATTATGATTTGGAAGAAGAATTTTTCTTACATGAAATCATGTAACTAAATTATAGGAGATACAGAAGAACATATTGTATAAATAGTGAATGAATTGGACGCATCTTGCTTTAAAAAATATAACAAGGTTTCACAATAAACAGATGAAATAAAAATCAACTTTCAAACCCGATTAAGAAAGCAGAAAATAGACTAAGATCTTAGTCTTCGTCAGAGTCAAACTGAGGAAGACCGCTTGTTACAGTTGAAAGATTTTACTATTTTTTCATATTTCTCACTCTGGTTTGAGATTTTTAGAATACATATTCTTACTTGGTGTACCAGTTTTTATGCTTCTCTTATTTCACATTAGACAGTGAGATAGGAGATAGATATGTGTAGAGGTGATACATGGAACACTAGTTTTACAATCCTGTTAATTGGGATTAGTGCACTCACTTTTGAGCTAATTTCATTTAGACATCAAAAGATCACATTAAGTTTTCTGTTTCCTACGACCTTGCATTTCCCTTTTAGTGCTGTTTTAGGGGGCGGTAAGTGTGGCTAATTTTTTATCTATCAACCATTTTAATTATGAGGAACTCACATTGCCCGGTGTGATTCAACGTTCAAAGGAATAAATTTTCTTTCATTCTGGTTTATAAGAGTACCAATACCTAATATCAATATAGGCTTACACCGAACAGTTTTTAAGCTCCCTCCAAGAGCGGTGAGAACGAGATTTTCAATTGTCCAGATATGATCAGGGCTGAGATTTGAACTGTAATCTTCAGTACTAAATGCATGCGCACTACTTGTAACAGACCTACCCTGATCGAAGTTTAATACGAAACTCTATTAAATGATCTTTATATGATGATTCACATCGAATGTCCATAATAGATTGCTTAGTATAATTACTTGCAAAATGCAAACATACAATTACAAAGACATAAATCTTGAATAATTATCATTCAATTTTCATGCATCTATAAATTTATACAGATTTCCATGCGGGAATTGGTTCCTCCAAAATTGAAGATCAAAGATTAGTTATATAGTACAATTGCATAAATTAATTCCGACTGAAATACATAACAATAATTCCTTTCCATTTATATTTTATCAACTGTTCTTTCATAGTCAAAAAGTTAGCAGTATGTACTTTAATGCAACAGGATAACGAAATTTTATTGCTACTGCAAGTTTCACCAATATTTCATGAAATCATCATTTATTGATTTATTGACATTTCAGTAAAAAAGACCACAATCCAATGTTAAATATTTTCCATAAGGCATTATTATTATAATGAAATTACATTTCTAAAATGTAGATTCTATGTTCTATAATATAATTTTTTATATTTTTATTTCTTTACAATAAGTAAATTTAATTAATTAATCATGAAAAAAATTCTTTTCCAGACTTTAACGAATTTACACTTCTTGAAGTACCAACTTCACACTTTCACTATAAATACTTGAAATAAAAATCAACTTTCAAACAGTAAGAAATGGTTAAATTGGACTAAGATCTTTGAACCAAAACAAATGATTTCGGTCAACGGTGTTGCTAGTTTAAGGATGACTCTGACGAACACCAGTGAATTTACTTAAAATATTGAAGTTCAATTTATGAATTTATTTCTTGTTTTAGACATTTATAAATACTTCAATTTTATAATTATTCAACATATAAGACATATACGCCTAGGTAGCAATCAGTTATGAAATTTGGTGTATCCTGTAATTAACTTAGCCAAAAGTAATCAAAATATCATACTGGTGATAAGCAACTTGGTATGATATTTGTATGATATATAGTATCATTTAGTATTTAGTATGATATGATACAAGATATAATTCTTGTATCTTGCTTTCAAAGAGACCATACAAGTACATTAACATTTCACATATCTACCTACAGTTTGCGCATCATGATATGAACGGCAAGCATTTTAGAGAACAAGCGAAGAAAATAGGTCCTAAGAGAGTGAAACCCAACCATAATCGCCTACCTTGTGTTGTCATCTGATTTATTAATTGTTGCTCTAACATTGTATAATTGTATTTTTACATATCTTTTACCGAATCCAAATCAACACACTTGTGAAATATAAGTAAATTAACAAAATCGTGAAGTTATATGAACATATGTATATAAAAAACTGCTTTTTTTTTACTATTGCCCGAAATACTAGGTATCCATATAGATTTCAGTGCCATACCTATAGTTCCATATTATAGAACTATACTTATAGTATGGTATTATAAAACTATACTATACTTATAGTATAGTACCATACATTACAGATTACTTTTGATGATTTTAACAGAGACATCAGTGCTTGTTGATGAGTCTGTATTATGATTTTCTAGGAGTGTATAAATTGGTGCATAATTCATTTTTAAATTTCCATGGAATTTCACTATCCTATTGGAATGAAATTTCTAAAATTATAACACTTTATCTGGTTTAATGAAAACAATGATTTGATGTTATTCAGAAATGAAGGATGCTTGACAAAAGGTGAAAGGCAAATTCATTTGTAGATACTTGAGTAATGCTTAATGAAAACAGGCCCGTTAGCGGATCGATGTTTGTAGAACTCTAATGAGTCCCGCCCTTGTGATGCAAGTCAATTTGATTACCACAATGATTACGGTTACTCGAAATTCGTGTTTCTTTCTCGCAAAACCACTCTCTCTTCATCGCTCTCAAACTCATTGATCATAGCTTTGAGTTGAATTCCATATTCAACTGTTTCAACAAATATTGAATTAAGATGCGTATAACTCATAGTTCGTTTAAACTGACAATAAATTTATCAATATCGTTTCAAGAGTAGTAAAAACGAAAAAGTCACATTTGTACCTGTTGGTTCATTCTACTCACTCACAACTCTTCTCACTTCGTGAATGTGAAGATGTGACTTCTTCACATCCGATGACAAAAGATACTGAAATTCAAAATAACTATATTTCATACTTAATAGCCGGCCACTTTTAGTAACATAGTACCCATAAGATATCTTTTTTAACTCAATAGGCTATACTTAAGTATATTTTCTAGAGTTTGAATTTATCCTGAGATATAAAAGCATGAGAAGGGTCTTCATGACAATCGCCAGGGTTAATACGATAGTAGCAAACAACTTATTTGTTGTTATTAACGATCTACTGAAAACCCTATATCAGACCCTCTGGTAAAAAATATTTATATTTATGTATAATAAATTTAAAGGCTTCATTTTTCTTCTTCTTTTTTTTGCTGTATCAATTTCATCAAACTTGAAATATTTTTTTTTTTTTTGTTTGTTAAGGAGGTGCAATGTATTACGCACATAGTGCTGGGCTCCCAGTTATACCAAACTACCAACTAAAACACCCCCTTTTCTTCTAGAACACTAGCCTGAAACTGTGAAATAATTGATCTAGAACAATCATTAATGTTGTTATTACTATTCTTAATATTATTGTTAAACTAAGGGACTTTGGAGACCTTAAAACATGTAATTTCGTCAAAATCCTGTAATAGAATTTCTTATTATCACATCTTTGATTGTAGTAGAGTAAAAAATAATACAAATACTCATTGTAGGGTAAAAAGCTACAAGTAGGGTAGAAATAGAATACGAATACTGATGGCATGCTGGTGTAAAGCATTGACATTCATTTCTCGAAGAACTGTCGAGAAAAAAATAAAATAAGAAAATGATATTAAATAAACATGTATTTTCAATGCATAAATGCAGTTTAGAAGGACATATTATATCTTTAATTTAACTGTCATTGTCTATTAAGAATACAAAACTATTCTACGTCATAAATAAAGAACATTCAATTTTCGAATTTTCTTAATACTTTACCCAAAAGTATAACTTTGTAAGGATAGTGGCATTCAAGTAAAAGAGAATCTCAATTGATTATCAACTAACTTAATATTATGATCACTTATTGTAATGTTCAGCACAGATTACTCCTTTTTTTTTTTGCTGCATTTAGCTGTTTAGCTTTAAAGAAGAAACATTTACTGGAATGGGAAATATATAATAATGCGTATCTTTGTCCATATAGTTTGAATAAAAAGTTATTTGAATTTATCTCTTTAAACCCTGCTATCGTTGGGTAAAATTGCATTATAATCCGTTGAACGCTATGACTTCTATTGCGCCCAAAAACGTTTAGAATTCATCATAATCCAAAAATTGAATATTTGATTGCCGAACCAACATTTTTGCTTATTGAAAGAATATAAGTTCTTTTTGTTAATAGCTTACTTTAAAAAATTAATTTTGTTTACCAAAAGTATAATAATCATAAATATGTATGATTTAGAGAGTTGTATGTTTGTGCCATAGTAATAGATCACATATTCAACATATAGAAAAATTTTTGGTGTTTGGATCAAATTTCATTATGTATCATATATTTTTCTGTTTAATAAATATATTATGTCATCTGTATTATTCCATCTCAGTTATTTTGTTATACTAGATATTATCATATTAATATATGATAATATCTAGTATTATCATAAATCATAAATTACGAAAACTTATTTATAAGGTAGAAATATGTTTAACAATCAAAATCGATTATAGAAGAACAGAATTAATGAAAAGGGTGTTTCATATATTTAGAAATATAGAAATATGTATAAAGAGGAATATTGTATAAATTTATACATATTTCATGTTAATATTAATATGAAATAAGAAAAAATGTTTCATGATAATTACTATATTGTTGTTAGAATTATTATTATAATACTACATTACAGATTTCTTTGTTATATAATGCTATTTTATGTATCAATTAATATGCTGTTAATACTGTTTGGATTTAATTAATACATCACGGTCGTCCAATGTTAATTACGTCGCTGTAGCTGGGGGTCTACGCTGTTTCGATTCAACTGACTTTATCTTGTACACTCTTTAAAATTTCAATATTCAATATAGGCCAAATAATACACTACAAAAGACCAATTAGCCCTTATTGAAAAATATTGCTCCTGGAAACAGTCTTTTTACACAAAGTTTAACCTTTCCCAAATTGATTAGTTCATTGAAAAAAATCACTACTCTCTTAAAAATGTCCCAGAACAAAGCGTCAGTCCCTATTTTAATGCCATCGTTCTGCAATCCCTTCCACACATCTATGGTTAATCAACTTAAAGAGAAGAGTAAATTGAGTAAGTTTTATTAAAGGAGAAGAAATCCAGGGATAAGAGAAAGTTAATTAAATTTTGGTGCAGCAGACACTAGAAAAAACTTATTGATTAGAATAAAGACCCTAAGGCTGACCAAATATTTTAGGTCCGAAAAAAAATTTCAACAATAATGCGTATTAATAGAGGGTATTAATAGAGGTTCATGGTGACTAGGACATTTGCTCAATCATGATAAATTTCATTTTTTTATTTGGAAGGGTGATTCGTATAAAATGATGGAGAGTGTGCAACATTATTAGAGAAAACAATAACAAAGAATTAAATTACGATTTTCCCAATCATGTCTATAATTAAAATAAAATATAGGAACAATAAATTGATATTATTTAGCTGTTCTGTGGGAGGGATAAAAAGGTAGAAATATGTTTAATGATCACAAAATCAATTATAGAAGAATAGAGTTAATGAGAAGGGGTTTCAATATATTTGCGAGTATTATATGAATACACGTAGAGTGTAGATATGTTTATTTCAAACTAAATATATTGTATGAGATAATTTCTTCTTTAGGGATGTCACAATGGAATACACATCAATATACGAGTGTATGAATATGGACACAATGTAAGGGATAAAGAAATGTTATAAGTAAAGAAAATTAAATTAAAATTATTTCCTATATTCTCTGAATAGAAGAGTGAATTAAGCTTTGAGAGTGATATGATTGCAGAGAATAAGAGAGCGATAAAGGGAAAGTAGAAGGAAATTAGCGTTAAACGGAGAAAATATGACAGAAGATAAGCATATATATGGGGTAATGTAGTACAAAAGGGGGAAGTACAATAGTTCTTAGGATCCAGTGCTATAATCACCCTCAATGGAAAATAAAAAAATAATATATTATAACGGGATTTTCGTTATTGTTTCCAACCAGATAGAGTCTAGTGTAGAAGTATAGTGAAATTATGTGGAAAAAACAGATAACTTAGGTGTTTCTGACAGAGATTATGATAGATATCTTTGAGAGTATAAATATAAAATTGTTCATGTTTTCATTAGAGAAATATGAATATGATTTTTTATAACAAATATTTTTGGTAGTTGAAAAAGAGATACCGATTGTCAGCGGTTTGCAAAATGATTAACCACTTGGGATTTTACGTAACTTTCACAGATTGAGCTCAATTGATCAAAATCCAAATGAAAACTTAGTTTTGATTTCCAATAGTATTGTTTACTGACTTCATTCTTTTTTGATTAAGCAAGAAACATTATTAAACGATTTTCGATACACAGCCGTTAGTACTACTGTACTTAAACTTAATAGACTCCTTCGGAAGATTTAATAGAATGACTAGTGTTGGAGGAAATTTAAAATAAATAAGACATATTATGTCAGTTTGGTTTGGCCATTTGAATCAAAAATTATATTTTAAGTATACATGAGAGCTATTTTGTGGATAAATGATGAATATTAAAGCTGATATATAGAATCGTGTATGTTTTAGAATTATTTAATATAACTTGAGTCAAAGACAGTACTATTAATAACCTTTATGATTTACGGTAGCAATTAATTACGGTAACCGATACAATAAAAATTTTTCGTGATAATAAAAATGAATGTAATGATAAATATTTTAATTAGTATAACTGAGTTTATCATTATCATGTTCTAATAGCATTTATGCAATTATTGTGTAACATTATAATAAGCAATTATAAAATTAACAATATTTAATGGAATAAGACTTATTTTTAACATAATTTGACAGAAATATTAAAGCATACTTGTTCTTATTAACGCTTATATGTTCTAATATTTAAATAATATATCTTTACACCGCAACTCTTTAGGTTGCTGAGCTTTCCCACAAGGAAACACACATAGACCAAAAATTGGGTTCTTTGTGATACCACACAATGAAGATTGATTAGGACAACTCAAGTATATTAGAAAAGGCATTATTAACGAGTACCTGACATCGTACAGGGACCGACGGCTTAACGTCTTCTCCGAGAGACAAAGTCCTCAGATTTATTTACCTCTTACGTGAATAAATCAATGGACCAGGTGGGTAACGAACTCCGGACCTACCAGTTCAGATGCGAGTACGTTAACCACTGAGCTAAACCTGTCCCTCATCTTTACACCGTATTCGATAAATAAAAGCAGAGAACAGAAAGATGACCTACTTGACAATAGTATGAAGCTATAATGATCTAACCTAATGAAGGATAACAGGGATGACCTTAACATTAACATCAAATGTTGATACTACAAACAGTTAATTATAGAACTGACTTCTCTAGTTATTGATCTCTCTAATAAGATTTATAAAAGAAAATGCAAAAACATTTACTGAATATCATATATATCATTGCATATATCATCGCAAACATTTAAATGCAAAGCTAATGGCCAAATATTGGTGTATGCTATTTTACACAAATCTTTCTAAAAGTTTTGGGAAAGTATTCAGACAAAAACCGAGGAGTTTGGCCCAAGCTAAATATCTGATGTCAGAGGTTATTTTTACTTCTTACAAACTATGCTCATCAAATACCTGACGACTATCTCATTAAGGTCTTCGGTGATAACGAAGATAGATTATATGTGAGTTATACTAGATTAAAGAATGAAATTAATTGATGAACATGCTTTATTGGATAACAATCATGGAATAACTGTCATTTTCTTTACTCTTTTTCTTTAATGTATTACAGTTTAGTATTTTTTGAGAACTTGTATTGAGGAAACTAATTAAAAACCTTTCAATATATTGATTTATAGAAGAAAGTATATTAAAAACAAGGATTTCTTACAACAATATATATTTCATTTTCTCTACTTCAGTATTTTTAAACGGTTACGACTCTGTGCTATTATACCAGCAAACATTTTAAAATAAAGCTATCACCTTGTCAATTACTTTCTTTTTTAATAAAAAGTGATAATTTGGTTTTTCTACTAAGAACATATAACAAAAAGTGACATATAATATGAAACATTTAACTTCTAGTTCATATGTTAGCAAAAATAATGAATAACTGTATTTTGTTTGCATTTAATGAAGTCACACTCTTCTTTCAATTATGCCTCTTCTATCACCTCGAAGGCATTTATAGAGAACAGTTAAACATTTGTCCTTTTATCTTTTAATTTAAGAGGTGCAAATGCTGGTTAGAAGCCCTTGCCTATTTGCAACTAACTAATTTTAAAAAGGTTAATAATGCTATAATGGTATGCATGTAAGAATAGTAACAGCAGCGACTGTACCTAACACTTCTATGTTTGTATTAAATTAAATACCTAAGTAAAGCTGAGCAGGAAGGTACTCGTATTCATGAGACTTGTTCTTATTTTTTAAATTCTGTTTTTCGTCAGTTCATTGCTTCCAATCCTCTGCGAACATTAACTCATGAGAAATTGACTACAACTCTGTTTTCCCAGTCAAAGTAGTTTAAATATTTTATTTTCAATTAGAGGTTGGTAGGTTTTTGAGTCATTTAGTACTATGCTTTAAACACAATCAACTATTTTCCCTATTTGTTGAAACACTTAAAACAGAGAGAGTACTCTTTGGTTCTCAATATAACTAAACTGAATGACCTCTGCAAAACTACATCTCACATTACAACCTGTTTTACTACTATCTATGAAGACATCAATATATGATTTATTGAATTATTAAAGACGTCACCAGAATTTACTATCAATATACCTGTGTCACACTTCACCATCAATAACTGCCACTCATCCTCCTTTTATCGCCAATATTGCCAGTACTTGCTCTACATATATCCTGGATAACGAAACGTTAGTTATTATCACATAATTATGGATGTGGGAGTTTTTACATTATTTGATCAATTTTACAGCAAATATTCTTAATTTCTGATGTAAATTTTGACTTTTCCTTCAATTTTAAATATTTTTTTTCCAAACTAAAATTGCAGACAAAAACATAGGAAAACATACTCTGGAGGATATTAAATTAAATGCACCATGGCTGAGCCATTAAAACTAGTATAGAGGAGAAGAAAAAAGAAGTCAAAGTGAAAGAAATAATAAGGAAGAAAAGAAAAGGAGATAGATATACACAAAAGAAAAAGATAGATATATATAGAGAGAGAGGCACTGTGATAGAAAGAAAAAGGGAGAAAAAGAAATACTTTCGAGTAGATTAGGTGGAATACAAGCATGAACGGAGCGTGAAAAAGTCTAAGTCAGGAGTAGAAGGGTAAAAGAAATAAGAATGGAGAGACAAAAGGGGGAACGAGTCTAGATATACTTAGAGAAACAGGGAGACAGAAGTGAGAAATGTAGGTGAGGATCCCAAGTCTTACGTATTATAATTCTAATTTTCTTATACAAACTTTTCTATTACTAAAAAATAAAACCTCAATTATAATTGCCTCTAAAATTTAGAACCTTCAAAACAGAATTTATATTCAAGAATTAAACAAGTAATTCAAATAGGTTTTCCAATTTTTTATTTGCTACTTGTTGCAATCTCTTATAATATGGCATTTACTAATATTAGGAAATTTCAAAAATTAAGTCTCCACACAAAAAAAGTTTAATATGAAAACTAACAACGCGTTTCGAACACTTATTTGATCTTTTTCAGGTTTACATCTACACTCTTGAGAATCAATCTTCTGGATTTAACCTAGAAGCTACCAGTCCTAGGTATAGTTAACTTCCATAGATCCCCATGTCAAGAGTGCAGATGTAGACCTGAAGAAGAACACTAAGTGTTCGAAACGCATTGTTAGTTTTCATATTAAACTTTTTTTATGTGGTGACGTAATTTTTGAAATCCTCAAATATTTTTAATTGTTTTTCTTAAATACATCAGGTAATATTCATACTGAGATAAATGGATAATACCAAGACTTCACGCAAACGAGTATGATGAAATAGCATACAATTACGGATTGAACAACTAATGAGGTAATATTTAATATAATTGATAAATAAATATGAAGAATTAAGAATAACTATTGCGATATTGAATGTATTTTTTGTTTAATTGAGTTGGAAGCGTCAAATAAGTTTAGAGGAGATAAAATGAATAAATTTCTATATATGTAGGACGGGCGACGAGTGCGGTTAGCCAATTAACTGGGTTGCAGATGGCGCGGAGAGCTCGTCAAGCCAAGATATATCATCTGCCACAACAAACGTTAACACTACCTCGTCCTTGCCTCCTCTCATTTATATCAAACAACAAACATTTCCCAGACGCATTACACCCCAGAAAGCTTAACGCCATTACTTCTAATCAATTCCGAATCAACCATATTAATTAAAAAAATTACATTTACTTTTATAATTATAATTATAGCGATAATCCGCATATAGCGATAAAAAAATATGAACGTCGCGTTTCGAACACATAGTGTTCTTCTTCAGGCATTAACCAAGGGTGCGTTGTACCACAGACTCTCACCCTTGGTTAATGCTTCAAGAAGAACACCACGTGTTTGAAACGCGTTGTATATATTATTAAATTACTATATTTGAACACTATTTATTTAACTTTTTTACGATACATAAAAACTTATTGCACTACCGTAGAATTAAAATTGTAAGTATTAACTAAAATAAACCAAGGCATCAAATTTGAAAAAAAAATTAACGTTTTTTTTACAACACTTTTAAAAAGTACTCTTCAGTTAAAGGCTTCTAATCACATTTCCAGGATATTCTAATATTGCCCATTGAAACAAAAATTTGTTTTCAAAGATCGTATAAATTTAAATATCTGTTGCTTTTGAAAAACAATTATAAAGAAATGATTAGACAATGATAATATTAACAGTATGATACTCATCTACACCCACAAGCACGCATTAACACAGAAACACATCCACTTCTGAAACAAGGGATTCTTCTGAAGTTCAGGGGACCATTTCCAGTAAATAAATGACAGACGGTGTAATATATAAATAAACTTTAAATTTGTAAATTATAAATTTCGAATGATCAATTCTTTAAGTAACATATGTTAAATAAATTATAATTATGATTGTTGAAAATAATAAAATTTGCAATATGTATAATAAAAATATTTATTATAATAATGTTATGACAAAAAAATAATAATATTGAAATAACTTACATTGTATTATACTGTAAATTGTCTATATTTTTTTAATTACGACGCTTTTTTTTGCAGTTATTTCAATCAATATTTTGCTGATATTTTGTTCAGTGTATTGTTGCAACTTGACAAAAGCGATAAACTCATTGGTTCTCAGATTAATAATATTTATTTATAAGTCATATGATTTATGATTACTTAAAAGTTCCTACATATACCAGTGTAATCTATAGCAATCTCAAGAAATGAGTAATTTTACTTGTATTAACGTACATTAAAATGATGTATTTATACGATGCATTTTTTACTTTAAGATCCGGTATTGCATGATTTTTTTGAGTTATATTGTTTCCAGTTATAACTTGATAACTATAACTTCAGTTGTGGTTGAAAGGATTTAAACTTTTCTTCCCTTTTTATTTTTTGTGCTTTCATCATTATATATATATATTATATATATAATATATATATATATATATATATTATATATATATATATATATATATAATATATATATATACGTTTCACGATGAATCACAAACACAGAACTAAGGAACAGACACACTTACTGTCTCCTTAACATATAGTTTCCTGTGTGTTTGTTCTTTAGTTCTGTGTTTGTGATTCATCGTGAAACGTTTGTTGTCCTTTTGGCTCGTTTTCCTGTTTACAATATATATATATATATATAAAAACTAACTATACCTTCCCTAATAATTCTTACTCTCTTTCAACTCTTTATTTAACATATCTTTTCTAGTTTACTATTAATCTTAATTATTATTATTATTAAATATTATTAACATTATTATTATTATTATTATTATTATTATTATTATTATTATTATTATTATTATTAATTTAATCTTTATTAATCTATGTATTACCTATTAATCTATTTACACTATTGACCTCTTAACTCTTTTATTCTTATCTTTATTGTACTTTTCATTATTTCTAATTATACCTTCCCTATTAATTCTTACTTTCATTCAACTCTCTTATTTTAATACATTTTCTTGTCCTTTAATAATCTTTTATCCTTCATTTACTTTAATATTCTTAATCTATTTATTCTCTATTAGTCCAGTTATACCGTTGAACTTTCAACTCTTTTATTCTAACCGCTTGTTTCTTGTTCATTATTGACCTTTGACCTTCTCTTTATATTAACCTGTACTATCCTTTTAATCTATAAATAGCAATGACTAACCATGAGTCATCGATTTTAATTTAACATGTCACTTGTCAACTCCTTTTCCAGTTGAACCCTGTTAGCAGGAGGTTAGTTCGTAGGATCGAATCTCTCAGTCTTAAGATCGTTAATGCCGAGACTGCGGTTAATTTTAATGATACCTGTTTAAAAGAGGATCTGCTGCCTATTTATACCAATATATATATATATATATATATATATATATATATATATATATACAAATGTTGATAAAATTATAGAACGGGAAGTAGAAACAAAATAAAAGTTTATCAGGACTCGGTCAGTTCTTCAAGTTCAAATTAAACTCTCATTGCCAACGTTTCTGTTTTTATTGAAAACCTTATTCATAGGTTTTAGACTAAACTATTACATTAGAAATTATTTTACTATTACATTAGAAATTTTATACTTCTGCCTATGAAAAAGGTTTTCAATGAAAACCGAAACGTTGGCAATGAGAGTATAATTTGAACCTGAAGAACTGACCGAGTCCTGATAAACCGGACTTGTATATAAATATTTTTAATATTAATTTCAATTGTATATAAATATTATGGTATATAAATATTTTGTATATACATAAATATAATATATATATATATATATATATATATATATAAACTAGAATTTAAAAAGAACACATAGAAAAGAAATCAATGAACTCACTACTATATTTCGATGTCCTCGTCTTCAGGAAAAGATGTGAATCGCTCCAAAGGCTGATAACGACAGTTAGGCTGTCGTTAACGACTCAAAGACTGAGTCGTTATCGGCCTTTGGAGCGATTCACATCTTTTCCTGAAGACGACATCAAAATATAGTAGTGAGTTCAGTGATTTCTTTTCTATGTGTTCTTTTTAAATTCTAGTTTATTCAGTTCGAAGAATCGTTTCATCTAATTGTATATATATATATATTATATTTATGAATGCATATGGGTTCTATTAAAACTAATGGACCTTTCAAGTTTTACACATTTTCTACTTAATTTTCCAACTTTCCTCACGTAGGTTTTCCATAAATGTAGATCAAGATACCCCAGTTAACCAAAATGTTTATTCTCATATTCCGACTGTCGTAATAAATTCAAGTCTACTGATGCTGTCCAATATAAATGAAATGATATACCATTTTTTTAAACAAAAATAACTGTTACATTAGTATGATTGTTATGTTTTTTCTTCACACTTTCTACACACTGAAGCTCACTGCTCGTAGTCAATAGTTTTTTTGAGAATTGAGAAGATTGAAAACGTATTGAGGAATCAGTATAAATATGGAAAGCTTTAAAGAGTTTCTATCTACAAAAGAAATTATTTTTACCTTCAAGTAGATGGGTAAACATTACATTGCTATGGAGCACTGTTAGAGATATGTTTTATTATAGACTAAGAAATCTATCAAGAAATTCTTTTTAGAAAACCTTTTTAGACAACATCAAAAAGGTCTCAAAATAGAATAAAATAGAATCAATATTTTATATTTCACAAGACTATTTGATGGAAAAATGGATTACCGATTTCGTAATACTGCCCATTGTGGTCACTATTACTCTTTAATTAGCACTACCAAATAACAATTATTTGGGGCGTACTTTTATGTCACTGAGTTATTTATTAGCAACATTTAATAAATAAAACGGCTACATTGTAATGTAGAAAAAAATGCCAGCAACAAGTTTAAACTTTGTTAATTTGTGGTATTTACTCATTGTAGGGTAAAAAGCTAATGAAATGATCTCCACGTATAAAAATTTAATCGTATAGACAACGCGTTTCGAACACGTAGTGTTCTTCTTCAGGCATTAACTAAAAAATACAAATCCACCAGAGAGTGTGGAGATCATTTCATTAGTTTGTTAATTTTGGTAAGTAATCGTTTTGAAGAAAAGGACAAGCATACGAGTATTCATCAATTACTTCTTCGCCTTGAAGAAAAGTGCCTTCTTTATTTTATTTTTGTTTGCAGAGTTCTACAATTGTGGACTTATATCTTTTGAAAAGTATATCTGCAGGTATGAAGTATAGGAAAATTTAAGATTAAGCAGACAAAAGTAGAACAAAAAAAAAAGAAATTCTAAAATTGCTGTACAAGGGAAACAAGTGCTAGGTCACCATTATTGGATGACTTTGACAGCGAATCATTTTTCAGAAGAAGCAGCCCTAGGAAAGCGTGCTACAAAACACCTGACAGGGTACTAGTTTTGTTTAAGCCATAGGATATCAGTTGGGATTTTTAAAGAAATGTCAGATATGCAGAAAAGTTTACAGTTTAATTAGATTTTTACTACTCTTTTTTTGCACAAAATGTTGGAATTTCATAGATATATCTTTTGTATTAATACCATGTGTTTGAACAGATATATTATGCAGATATTGATATTGTTGCATTTTATTAATAACAATGTATAGATTAATATTTATTAATGCTATTGTGATTCATAGATTTGCTTGTTTGTTTTCCAACGCCCACACTTATAAGGCTTTCATCTTTTAGTGCTGTTCTAGGAGAGGAATGGCGGCTGATTTATAACTTGGGACCCCATTTTAGCAATAGGCGAGCCACATTACCTGTTGATTCTACATTGGGAGTCCTAAATTATGCCTAATTCAAGTATATTTAAAGTAGGGATCTTTATCGAGTACCTGACATCGTACAGGCTCGGGGCCGACAGTGCACGATTTGGTGTACTTTTATGTCACTGAGTTATTTATTAGCAACATTTATTAAATAAAACGGCTACATTGTAATGTAGAAAAAAATGCCAGCAACGAGTTTAAACTTTGTTAATTTTGTGGTATTTACTCATTGTAAATAAGAAATGCTTATGAAAAATAAATGAAATGAAATAATTCAATTGTAATTCATTGTAATAATTCATTGTAAATAAGAAATGATTCTTATTTAATAAATGTCTATACTTTTCAGTTGCTTAAATAATTATTTTTTGTATTTTTGAATGAACATTTGACTCTCGATTCTTGGATTCTCAAACAAATCAGTGTAATTATCTCAGAGAACTTTGATATTACTGACCGGTGAAACCCCGCATGTAGGCTTTCTTGAAGTTATGACTTTTAAATCTGTACACCTAAATTATATCTGTAGGCTACTGCTTGATGAAGTAGATTAAAAGCCATCCTAATTAGGCATCATTATTATAAGTTTTTTTTTGTTTTTCTCCAAGGGTTGAAGTAATCAGATTTATTCACCTTCTCGCGAGAATAAATCGTGGACTAGGTGAGGACCGAACCCTGCACCTTCCAGTTCAGAGGCGAGTACGTTAAGCGCTGAGGTAACCTAGCCCCCTGACGCTTAGATGATGCATTCATTAATAAAAATAAATCAATAACACAAGTGTTATATTCAAACCCAAGCGTTAGTGAGAAGTCTAACTTGAAGTAATTGGCCAATGTTCTAAAAATAATGTCAACCTCTTCCGAATAATTTAGAATTTTTTTAAGTTTTTTTTAAAAATAATTTTTAAATTATAATTTATGATATTAAAATGAATTCAAGAATCTACCATAAGTCAATTTGAAGTGAGTTTATAAAGTTGATACGCATATATAGGACAGCTGTGGCTTAAATTTGAAAAGTTATTTCTGCTGTATCTTCAGCTATTTAAGTTTCTCTCTAGTTTGTGTAGACCAGCAAATTAAAATGCATTGTTTATTTAAACCCCAGATATCATTTATTAATAAATTTAATTCTCTTTCTTCAGCATAATAAAATTAAGATTATTTGAAATAAAGAAAATCAACTATATTCATTCTGGTTTCAGTTTTATATGAAGTAATAATTTTAATTTTTGTATTATAGTTTCTCATTTTATGTTTATTGTAAGAAGAAATGTAGATAAAACATAAATTCATTTTTAATTTCCTGAACATAAGTGTCCTTATTTGTTCTAGAGTTACTGTATATTAGATTATGATTAATAAATGTCCATACTTTTCAGATAATCAAATAATTATTTTTTTTATTTTTGAATGGACATTAGACTCTCGATTCTTCGATTCTCAAAAATATCAGTGTAATATCTCAGAGAACCTTAATATTACTGACCGGTGAAACCCCACATGTAGGCTTTCTTCAAGTTATGACTTTTAAATCTGTACACCTTAATTATTTCTGTACGCTACTTCTTGATGAATTAGATTAGAAACCATCCTAATTAGGCATCATTATAATTTATTCTGAAACGATTACGTCATTATGACAGTAATTATATTCTCAGCAGCGTTTAATAGAGCATGAAATAAATAGTTTATTATTTCATCTGCATACCTTTACTTTGTACACCTGAATACAGCTCATTATATTTATTAGAATTCAGAGAATGTTTTTTCAACGCTAAACCAACAATTATAGAATAATGAAATTTTGTGAAAAAATTAAACCTAAAATTAGTAACTTATAAAAGAAGAATTCATAAAATACCGATAATAACTGAAATTTTGTCTTGGAATAATGAATCACCTGCCATAATGGTCAAATTTGTTTGCATTTATTTACATTGTTTACATTTACTTACTTTTTTACTTTACTATAAGTAAAGTATAGTGATCGTGAAAAAATTCGATCTCGAGATTTTGACGGAATTACATGTTTTGAGGTCCCAGAAGTCGTTTTATGAAGTTTTTACGATGATGTCTGTGTGTGTGTGGGTGGGTGGGTGGGTGGGTGGGTGGGTGGGTGCGTGGGTGGGTGCGTGTGTTAGCATTGCTTGTTACCACGCTACGGTCCAGAATCTTTGATGGATCAAGTTGATATTTTACACAAAAATGGGCCCCATTTAGACGAAGATCCCTATTGTTTGGGAAGAATTATGCATGATGGGAAAGTCACTTTTTTTGCCAAAAACCGTTTTTTTTTAAAACATTTATTTCTCCTAAACTACTAACCCTAGAGTTTTGAGATTTTGACATTATCTTTGAAGTTACAAATGGAACAAACTAAAAATATATTCAAAATTTTATATCAACAGGAAATATTTTTTTTTCATTAAAATGTACAAATTTTGACTTATAAATCAATCTCAAACCTTGTGAGAGCGATACAAGCCATACTGTTTGACGGACAAGAATGAAACTATGCCTATAAATAGAACATTATATGGACAATGAGTTGAGATATATTTTTTTCTAAAATTACATTCGCTAAAGGGGCGTTAGAGTACGATTTGTGTTTTCAGAAAATGTTTTTTTGACGCTAAACGGCTCGTTAAATAACTATGAAAATTTGACCAAAAATGGAACAAACAATTAGCAATTCATAAAAAAAAAATCATGAAGTTTCAATTACGGGAAAGAGCAATAACGATATAAAAACTCTTTGTTTATCCTAGACTAAGAGATCACCTGCTATACTTGTCGAATTTTTTGTAATTTTTTACATTGTTTACATTGACTTAGAAATTTTTTGAGCGAATCCACTGAGATAAAATTGATGTTTCTAATGGAAAAATGAAAATATATTATTGACTTATAAGAGATGTAAGAGGAATAATATTGTGCAGGTAAATGATAACACTCATTAAAAAAAAAAAATCGTATATATGTTATTTGACAAAGGGGAAGGAAAATGATCTTATTAAATACTAAGAAGCCATAAAATTCCCAGTATAATAATTCTGTTAAAAACCAAAAATGTAAAAGATAATTCAAAATATAAATCTTTCGTTTAGAGATTAATAACTGTAATTATCGTACATCTTTAATTAACAAATCACCTTAAAACAACATTTTCTTCACTGTTTAAGATGTTTTTCAGAGAAAAAAAGGGTATTTTACTGTTTTAAATTTGAAAATTTTACATTAATATTCAATGTAGAAGGATGTTAAGTAAACGATGTAAGAAATCTACTGGCTATTTGAACAATAGCCATGTTCTCTTGTAGAATAATATTTCGTTTCAAGAAATGTTCACATTGGTTTTTCAAAAATGATATTACTGCTGTAGTTATACTAATGAAATTATTTGCAAATAATAAATTATTTGTGATGTACAAAAATAAGCTTATAAATTGATATGTCCTTCAATCACTATCTGTACTACCTCACGAATGCAATGCTAATAATTATATCCCATTTAGATATTTATGTTATGCTTAAATGATACGTTATGTTTTATATACTCAAGAAATTTGACATTGAGTTACTTATAGTAAAGTAGAGTGTAGGCCACTCCCGATTTTTTTTAAGTGTAATTAAATTTTTATTTATCCGTTTATTATTACGAAATTTCAAATATTTGTCTAATAAGTAAGATGATACGTTAGAAGAAAAAAATGTTAAATGTAAATAAATTAACCCCTATCAAACATATATGATGCAACTATATAGTCTTGATGGATGGTTGTTGAACAGTGTTTGACTAATCAAACGACACATTAGTTGATATATTTACATATAGTGAAATCGAATGTAGACCTGATTGATTCATAAACATGAACCCTGACCTTTCGGCCAATAACATGACATGATTGATGTTTTTTACGCGTTGCCCTTTAGCCACATCGGCGGTGCCCAAACCCCCTTCAAACCAAATGGTAAGACAGGGGCACAACGCGCCATCGATGTGCCCAAGGTGGACCTCACGGAGGCGGGCATCCACGACTGACATCACACAATAATGCTAACATCACACATAATCCTATAAGTAAATTGACTATTTCCAATTGAGTGTAGGCCACTACAGTTTTTTTTATTTTAGTTTGTATTCCTGTTCTAAATTAATATTTATAGTTAAGGTAGGAACAGCGTCTCTAAGATTAGTTATTATGTTAATAATTAAGTACCAAATTATATTTAGCAAAAGGTAACATAACATTCATTGATAGTTAGCCATTCGAAGGTAGCCGGGTCAGCTAATATGCAATAACGTAGCGTTTCCTTCATTCAACTTTATTGAATGTAATAGGACATGTAAATGTAATTTTTTTTTTTTAAATTATTTGATCTTGCTTTCAATACCCATCAAAGTTGATTTAGCCAGAGCAACATGATTTATACATTCTAAGTTATAAATAATTTAATATTAAAATCCTACTTGAAACAAACAAGTAACAAGCAATGATGTATTAGTCTGTAGAAATTGTCATAATGTCTAAAAAAAGAGTTATCAATCACAACTGATGCAAAATACAGAGTGTTCGGAAAGTCACTGTACACTCTTCTAATAATTTTCATTACAATTAATTAATTATAATTAATATATTATAATTGCAATACTTAATTATAATTTTATTTAATAATAAATAAGTGAGTGCGCAGTGACTTTGCGATCACCCTATGCAATAATAAAGAGGCAGCATTGTGCGACTCTTTTTCCCTCCAGGGTCAGTAACACGATATCTACCCTCTTGCAGCTCGCATTACTTCGTAAAGTTTTTCCTTTTATAAGAAAAATTTATTCCAAATTCAATAAAGAAAATTATTAATTGTATTGGATATTCTTTTCTCAATGTACACACTACAAACAGGCTAGATTTATTTACAGTAATATTATTTTACTAACTCTTCACAGTTTTTTTTTTGAATGAAAAAATATAATTCAAATACACTTAAAGATAGCCTTTACATCATTTTGGAGTAGTTTAACAGAGTGAGGAAAATTCACGAAAAAAATGCGTCTCCCTGGACTTTCGATTTACATCAGATTTGGATAATATTCAACTTAATTTTAACTCAAATTGAAAATTTGATTTTTTTGATAGAAATAAGAAAGGCTCATAACTCCACTCTAAACTTTTTCAAAGAAACTGAACTAGAGGAAGAGTTCTGGTCAATGATTGGAGTATATTATTTCAATAATTCATAGGTGTTCATTAAAATTTCATTTCAATCAAAATTATTCTATTCTTATTATAATCAGTTAATTAATTAAATTGGTTTCTAAGGGTTTAATAAAAGGGTTTTTTGTGTGTAGCATATAGGCACGTAAATGTTGAAGCGATACAGTACTGAGGAAAGGTCTCTCGGAGCAGGCTGGTTTCCAATAGCAGGCTTGAAGCAGCCATATCCTTCTTTGTAAAGAGCCAAGGTGGTAAGAGACAAATCAATGATTTGTCATATATGAAATAGAGAAACGAACGCATGAAAACCACTGATGAAGTGTCCAAAATGTAGAGACAACGTCAAAACCAGGGGGTAGTCGTTTACTTGAGATAAGTATACCGCGAACTTGTTTACTGTTTTTCCCCTCTCCAGAGTGAGTTTGAGGGGTGTGCTACAACAACAACTCTGAAGTTGATTTCTAGTTATGAAATAGAAAGGTTATGACTAAGAACAGTTATGATAGAAAATTAAAATTGAATTTATGATTTAGCTACATTGCTTTTTACACTGAATGTAAAAAAATGAACTATCACGCAAAAATTAATTATTACTTCTTATAAAATTGAAACCAGAACCGTATTGCATCTCCCTAATGACTCTACATTGGAATCCTAAATTTTTTCTAACTGAAGTGTCTTTAGTGGAGGTCTTTTTAAGAAGTGCCTGACTACTTACCAACCTCTACAAGAAACGGTGTTTTTTTTTTCACCTAAAACGTGAAAAACTTGAGGGCCAGAATGGATTGCATAAGCCACGAAGTTATGATGGGCCCTAAACCACTTCAGATGTTATGATTAGCACGTAAACTAGGTGACAGTAAGTTTCATTGTATAGCATCGAGGTTACCTCTATAGTATCAATGGCACATGTCAAGTGAGCTACTTGCTTGTCAATACCCTGAGATCATCAAATCTGTCAGATCAGGGATTACTTGTGTGTCATACTTATTGTCAATTGATAGGTGCATACAACATTCATCCGTTATGCCTCTCATATTATTGGAGAATGGCTAAATAAATAACTAAATCAGAAAAAACGTTTGTTCCAGACCATGATAAAAGTAATAATATTAATTTATTGGTGAAATAAAACATTAATTCATTAATATTAATACAATAATTAATTGGGAAACTCCAAACGTAACCAAACGGTCATTATTTTCTAAGGGCATAATACTTTTTTTTTTTCATGGAAAGAAATATCCAAAATACCTCAAGCGGTAAGTCTTCAAATAAGTTGTGTATTAAAAAAGTTTAGACAATAATATATTTCACTTTCTACAATCTTAAATTTTCCTTTTTGATGTCGTTTGTGGACTCAAAAATTCATTAAAATTAAAATTAGCATTTATTTACGTTTTAACAAACACCTGTCAGTCAAGTGTTCTTACAGACTAATTTTAGAATAACTCTTCTTTTCGTTTAAGATCTAATAAATTATCATTAATTTGCATTTTATTCTTTCGGTGGAATTAAGAATTTTAAATTTTATCAAGTAAATCTTTCCTTCTATCGGCCAAACTTGTAGGCTTTTCACCTTTAATGCCGTTCTAGGGGTGTAGCGCCCGTTTTAGTAACAGGTAAGCCACATTAAAGGAACAAGAGTAGAAGTCAAGAATTATTCTTCCCAAAATTCATCAATGTATCAATTAGTATTATGCTTATTTATTTATAGACTTTCACGTTTAGTGCTTTTCTAGTTTTTGGCTCACTCGTTATTAAACTATTTTAGTTACAGAGGTATCTTGTTTCTTGACTATAATGCATTTCAAAATTTTGATCAAAAACTGATTTGGTCGAAAATCAAAACTATTTTCTGCACAAGAAATACATGGTGAGAAATGAGATAATCCGTTCAGTCAGATCATATGAAGATGTTATTACGGCTATTTTCGGCCACAGTTGGACGACTGTTCGAGTTCCAAAATTATGTTAGAATTCTGGGGCATAATTTGCTCGACATCTCAAATCACAATTCTTTCGAGTTCATGGTACTTCTAATACCGAGGGTACTATTGTATAGGCAAACTACATTAAAGAAATAAGAGCAAAGGTGAAAAATTATTCTTCCTAAAATGTATGAGTCTATTGATAATTAGTTTTTTCTCTAATAGTATATATTATATTCTATTGTAGTTCATTTTATACATTAATTCTAACAAATTAAGGGTTACTTGAAATTTAGCTTAGATAACTTTCACAGTGCAAAAATATGAAAACACATATACCATTATTTTAAAGAAAACCCCGTCAAAGTCTTATTACTATATATATATATATATATATATATATAATATAATATATATATATATATAAAGATCTCACATAAACACGTGAAATAACAATCAATGATCAAACCACAATAAGAAATGGGAAAACAAGACTAAGATCTTTCAACCGCAACAAGCGGTCTTCGTCAGAGTCAAAAACCCATCTGAGTCAGTAGGGTTTTTGACTCTGACGAAGACCGCTTGTTGCGGTTGAAAGATCTTAGTCTTGTTTTCCCATTTCTTATTGTGGTTTGATCATTGATATATATAATATATATATATATAATATATATATATATATATATATATGTGTTCTGTTTATGTGTCACTGCTTATTTTAATTGTTATTTGTCCTGCAGGACCGTTTTTCGTTTATCATGGTATATATATATATATATATATATATTGTCATATGTTGTCCAGTTGTGTGCGACGCAGGGGTGACCTGCTGGTTACTCATTAATATTACACCTTTTTAAATGCCCCAGTGGCATGTTATTTTAACTTAAATGAAAATAAATTCTTTAAGAGCTTCTGTTTGCATAATTAATACAATAATAAATATTGTGGTTTGCTTGTTTCAACAATGATACATTCTAAAACATTGCGTAGATTATATTTATTTCCCCTGCTCATAATTATTTCAGCCAGCCATCTCTGCTCTACCAAGTCTCTCAATATTTCCTTCCTCAGTGTCAGTCATTTACTTAGTAAGTATCTTTACTCAAACCATTTATACTCAGCGTTTTATTTTATTTGTAATATTTAAATCAACAGGCTTCTTCCAAAGTTCTTTTTATTTTTATCTTTCCAAAATCATTAAGAATGATGTATTATTTAAAATTACAATGATCGTAAGAATATTACTTTTAGTAATATAAAAACACTGCAACATTAGACAAGCTATTAATTAATAATGTCTACAGAATATCAACTTTACTCTTAAGAAATAGGAATAAAGGAACGATAATATAACAAGGAGCTGAGTTGGCGTGTTTCCACTTGAAAACAAAAGACACAACTGTTTTGTAAAAGGTTTTCGTGACGATTCTTAATTGCTTCTTCAAGTGTGAGACATCACTCCAAAATGAAATTCAAGAAGTCATTCAAATAGTCTAACTTCTCTATTTTTAAATTCTTTAATGAATTTCATCAAACATGCAGCTTAATTAACTTGACTCGTGCAGACGGAATACACCGTTAAAAGACTGCTAGAATTTTTGCTCATTATATTTTTAGCTTATATTAGTAAACAAGTGCTATACTATAGGAACTTTAAAATATTTATTCAATAATAAACGGAAAGACGATCCAAACTGGATACATTATAATTGAAGAAGAGTAACACACAGAGTAAAAAAAAAGCACTTACAAACTCAAATTTTCAGGCAATCCGTCTTCAGGAGAAAAGAGATAGAGAGACCAAGCACGTTGTAGATGCAACGGCAAGTAATTACAGTTTTAGCAACGGCAAATTATTTGCCGTTGATCTACAAGGTCCTTGATCTGCCTTTCCTTTTCTCCTGAAGACGGATTGCCCGAAACTTTGTGTTTGTAAGTGTGTTTTTACTCTGTGTGTTATTGTTCTCCGACACTAAAGTATATAAAAATTCCAATTAAAAGGTAAAAAGACCTAGAAAGAAATAAAATTGCTTAATAATCGTCCCATATAGCTTAATTAATTACATAGAAATAATAATAAGACTATATTCGCAGAAATTAAAAGACTCATTTAAGGAATTGAACAAGATACGTTCCCGTTCAGTAAAAGTTATACCCTATCCTCATTAATCAAAGGCCTCTGTGGTAAAGTTACACCAACCAGCCACGAAGGGTGTGCCTTGTTTTCTATTTTAGTTTTGTATTCAAGGTTGACATATCAAGCTTACTAAAGATTACAACTTGTACTTCATATTGATTATAAAAAAAAACCTAAAAATTTAAAAAAGTGACTCTTGTCTTCAATCTTTCGTAAACCTTGTTTACGAAATTCATAATGAAACACATTTCCAATAAATTTGTTTGTAGCGCTCTAATTCAAAAAAGTCAACCTTATCTGTTATTTAACGTTTTAGAGTGTTTAAATTTTGAGTTTATTATGAAACTGACATCATTAATAAAAAAATCTGGAGTGGCCTGCACCCAGCTTGGCTATAAGTTGATATAAACTTGATATCAATGTTCTTGGGTATATAATATATAATGTCTCATTTCAGCATAATGTAAACATTTAAATGGGAGATGCTTATTAGTCTTTCATATCTGAGGTAGTACAGATAGTGAGTGATTGATCGACTTATCAATATATAAGCTTATTTTTGTACATTCCACAGCTTATTTTTGTACAACTAAACAAATTTTTGTACATTAAAATAATTCAATTGTATTAAATAAATTTCTAAATAACATTTCTAAATCACTATTGGTAATTGATCGGACTTCGGCTCCACTCGGTTAAACATGGACTATTCTCGTGTTACCATCGGTCTTACTCGGGTAACATCGGCCTAACTCGGGCGTTACAACATAGTTACTAGCGTATTAATATATAGGATATGCCAGATTAATCTAGGTCAGAGGTTACCAAACTAGGTTCCGCGGAACCCAGGGGTTCCTTAACAGACTGTCTGGGGTTCCGCCAAAAATATTTAGAAAGAACATTTTTCTAAATGTTTTTTTTTAGTGGGTGGGAATTTATTCTGTGTTTTTTGTGAATCATGAAACCAAATAATGTATATATCTAATTACAAATATAAGCATAAGTGGTCAAAATTTTATTCATATTTAGGATGAATCACTAGTCAGTTTTTGGAGCTATCTGATTCCCGAATTTCCTTCTGTTGCAAAAATAGCACGTCACACATTGCTGACACTTCCCACTACCTACTTATGAGAAACCGAATTTTCCTTTTATACTGTCATAAAAATTAAATACCGAAGTATACTTAATGCTACTTCTGACTTTTGAACAAACACTATACTATATAAAGCAAAAAAACGATTACAATATAAACTTTGTGTTAAAATTGTTAGTAATTCTGTTTTATGTATTATGTACTTGTGAAAATTAAAGTCTTTTAGTTTTGAATTTTTATTCGAAAAATAAACATTGCAGTAATATTACTTTTTAATTATTTTTAAACATACATACTCTTTATAAACCATATGGAAATATTTATATTATGATTGTTTAAAATCATTAGAATCTGGTGTTCCTGGGGAAGTTACTGAAGTAAAAAGAGTTCCGCGTTAAAAAAAAGTTTGAGAAACTCTGATCTAGGTCAATGATTTCAAGTTTTTTATAACTTATCGTATAGAGGCAGTTATACTGAAACAAACAGTATTATTAAATTGATTATCTATGAGATTGACAATCCATTCATTACCTGACAGAATGGTGTCATATCTACATGATTGCCACATTAAAATCAAACCAAATCACGATTGATTCTGAACGACTTTGATATTTTGTTTAAGTATAGTAAAGCTGAGTGAAGGTCATATCAGATTTTTTTTTGTAATTCGAAAGAGAACTCCTTTTAAGCTTAAAGCTTAAAATAATACAGTTTACAAAGATACTTAGTCTACTAACGACAACTCACAGTATTCAACATTTTATAATTACTTAAGAGTTGATTATAAACAATGCTTCTAAAACAATTTCCTATAGTGACCTAGTAAAAGCTGAATCCAAAATTTAAAAAGGATACCCGTCAAATATTCGAGACATACCCATTACTACATCAGAAATCAGTTATTTTCTATTTTCACAATTGTATTCCGGAAATGAAAACTATATTTGTTATATGCTCATAATTAATATTCTGAAATTAAGATCTATAAAATTCACAATTAATTATTTACCCAAGAATATATGTAAACAGTACTTTTCTCATTTGTAAGAAAAGGTTTCTGCACTCATATATGATGCAGCGGCATCAAATTTTCTGGACAAATGTTATCCTGCAAAATAATAAAGCTGATTTTCATTGAACAAATAATATGAGCTTTATTAGTTTAAATTGCCTTCAAGATGAAATAAAATGATTTCAAGTTTTGCATATTGACTAAAATTTTATTTCAGATTTAAAAAGAAAAATTTGTTTCGAATACACTGAGTCAAAGAAAATATGTTTCGCAAATTGGTTTCTGTGTTGTGCATCAATCAAAAAAAAAAGTGTTTATTCATCATATTCCATATTTAAGTTATTGTTAGCCTCGAGAAGGAACAACAAATCAAAAATCTTTTATTTTATTGTTTTTATTCTTTGAATCTTGGTTGATTAAACAGCGCTGATTAAGTTGATTTTACAACAAAACCGAAGGCAAAAAAAATTAATCAAACTGATAATTGTTTCATTATAATTGACTGAAGCAAAGATTGTTGCTTTAAAAAATAACAGGCAAGCAATGTATAAAACCTAGTATATTTTATTCTATCAGTGCACCTGGAGATGAATGAACAATGCACGATTCATGTGTCTTATACATTATAAGAATGACTTAATATTACATTTAATTACGTTACAAGATTAGTAACTGTAATGAATAAAATAGATAAATTGTAATATTACGTTTATTTCTAATTACTGTTCAATTCAGTAATGTTTATTAAAGATTATAATTTTAAATGTAGTCATTTTGTTATTTTGATTATTTTTAATTTCCGAATAGTTGTATAATTATAATAATGTAAAAGAAACTCTCCTGTTATTTCACAACAGAGTTTTTATATGCTATTTATGAAAAATATTTTTCTAAATTAATTATTGAATGAAATAATATGTTATTGTAGCATCATCATTCATTAAATTCAAACTGATAACCCACTTATCAATAAACAGCCCGCGCTTGTTTGACAAATCACTGATAAAATATAGTTTTATTGAATCAATAATGCCAAAACTTAATCTTGAGAAACAGTAATCACTTAAGTGAGGTAGGATTAGGGATTTCTAGAAACAAGGATTAGGATTTATCAAAGTTGAAGTCTACAAGACGAGGGTCAACTTTCAATCGATTGGGAAGGGTTTTAATAGTGTGAGAGGTAGCAGAACTCGACCCCTTCCAGTCATTCCAGAGAGCGAAAAATTATAAAACAATTGCCTGTGAAATATCATTCACAGTGTATCTTTTTTTTTTATTTTCCGCTATTTAAAATTGAATATTATACGCATTATTATTTTGAAAACAATGTTCTTGATAACAAAATATCGGCATTTGATAAAAGCCAATACAATTCTCTAAGCATTCGAATTGAAAATTGACATCTGCGTTGAGAATAGTTCATTTTTATGTTTTAACCAAATTTTAATAGAGGAGGCTATAAATACCTATATTAATTAATATTAGAATTAGAAAAAACCGTCATACCTCGTAAGTTGATATCGGAGATGTTGGAGCGCTTTCGGATCTGGTCCATCTTCATTCGCAACTAATCTATGGGGCTATTGTCGAGAGGTTTTATAGTTTTATATGCATGTACCTATATTAATGTTCATCAGGGATACTCCAGTAACAACATGGATTCCCTCTGTTTATGCCAATCTTGTAAGGAAATATGACTTCAAATTGAAAATCAAGCTCTACTACGATGTTGTTTGTATGTTTGTTTTCCAACGCTCATACCTATAAGGCTTTCACCTTTTAGTGCTGTTCTATGGGCGGAAATTGTAGCTTATTTATCATTGGGCACCCATTTTGCCTAACTCAAGTGTATTTAGATTAGGGATTTTTAACGAGTGCCTGACATCGTACAGGTTTGGGACCAACGGTTTAACGTCCTCTCCGAGGGACGACGTGCTCTCATTTATTCATATCCCATGTGAATAAATCGAGGGCCAGGTGGGTACCGAACTCCGGATCTACCAGTTCAGAAGCGAGTGTTAACCACTCAACTAACCTGACCCACTACGATATCACAACAGTGTTTCTAGAGAAACGACGTTTTCTTGTAGAGTTCTCAGAAACTTTTCAATACATACAGCAGTATCAAAAAAAGGACTTTGAGGGCTTTAAAGCATGTAAATCCTTCAAAATCTTGTTCCAAATTCTTTATTATTACTTTAATTTACTTATACTTAAGTAAATTACGTAATATTAAGAATAATTAAGAATGCACCCACTGTTGAGACATTTTGTACACTTTCCTCAAAAAACATTTCATATTATGGGACACATGAAAAATTGTTTACTCATACGGATTATACTTTATAGTAAGCTTCTGACAAACACCTTCACATAAATTAATCGATGATATATAGATGAATTTATTCCAGATACTATAGAATAGATTGCAATAGTCTATTAAACAAATAATTAATGTAAGTATTGATCTCTCACTGCTAATAAATGTTCTCTGGGAGATGTGCTATCATTCTTATTGTTTCAACTACTTATTGATGACTTACTGAATACTGTATATTATAATGGATGTGGGAGGCAAAGATACGCAAATACCCTTGTAATTAGAAAAATAGGAATGTATCAATGAGGCAGTTTGAAAAAAGCTGAATCGAAAAATACCTCCCGTGGTGTTGAGCTTTTGTGCCCTACATCTCTCAGTTTTCACAAAGGTTCCATTGTAGATTAAATGAAGAAGAAATCAGATAAAAGCTAACTAAAACAACTGGATCAAATTTTGTTAAGGGAGCTTATTGCAACTGACATCGTAAGGAAATACTACACCTTTGAACAAAGGAGTAGCAATATATGAGTTTGAGTGATTATTTCAGTTTCTTTTAATTGATTAATCCATTATTATTGCATCTGAACAGATGATATTATTGATTATCTATGATTTATATATTACTTCTATGGTAGCCATATTATATACAAAAAAAAACAAGTAACTGTCAGTAAGTTTGATATGTTTATTTAAATTAAAGTTGAGTGTAGACCACTCGAAATTTTTTTTTAAAGTTGTATCATAATATACAGGAAAAACAAAAAATTAACGTAGAAGCAAGTTTACAAAGACTGGCTAAAATATTTCGACATGCATCTTCTTTAGAAGATATTCCTGGCTTGACGGGCAAACCTCAGAACTGACTGCTGGTTCCAGAAGCTTACAGTGAGATACGGTCTGATTATCACACACGAGAAAGAGAAAAGGGAATGAGAGGAAAAAACTTACATAAATTTATTTTTGACAGATGTCAACAGACCTTGTGCTGATATTTCTGAAATCAGTACTTATACACCTTCCAAATTTGGAGATATTTAAATAAATGGTTCCACCGAACAATCTAAGGTTATTTCCTAATATATTATTAACTATAATAAATGTATACTAACTTAACTTTAAATGGTATTTGTGTGTTGTAATATATACCAACATAAATATTACGATATTACGATATTTCAATTATAAATAACCAAAATTAATAAATTTGAGATATTGGCATTGAAATTGAAGTCAATTACTTGGATTTTAGAAAAAATTAGAAATAGTTATAAATGAAATTTAAAATTAATGAAATTTCAAACTAGGTGAAAGTACAAACTTTTTTCAGTTATGATGCGCAGTTACGGTTCTACAATAGTGCCATTAATATTTAAATCTAAATTCAAATACATCCGATGACTTTGTAATTCACAAACAACTAACATTCTTTCATATATATCAGTTTTTTTTTTATTACAATATTTGGAAACTGATTAAATATAACAACTTGATTAATATATGGTTTTTGTTTCTGAAATATGAGCAAGTAAATATGATATAGGAAATACAAAAGCTGTAAAGCAATTAGCTTACTGCCCAGTCCTGAAATGCCTTTTACAAAATGTTTTAAATGAGTGGATTCACAATAGGGATACAACGGCTGTTATACCAATTTGGACCAAATTATTCTGTAGTATACTTCAGTTAAACATTGGCTTTTAAATATACTTTTCGAAGAGGTATTCAATTATTATGTAATTGAAAAATATGATTTCAAAATAATAGCATAATTACTCGTTTATTCATAATGTCCTTAAAACCTTTCAAAATAATGCCTCTGGCTCTAGAAAATATATATCAATTAATATTTATCAGATTATATCCAACATCTCTTTATTCGAGACAAATTTACCCTTACCTATACATACAGTATTGTTCAGATAATTGTCGCCTTCTATCCCCTTTCTATTATGTTTCAAAACGAATGTTTTCACATCTTATAAATTCACGACATCATTTAGAACGTTTCTTGAAACATGTGCTAATGTTCTAATATTAATTTTAAAAAGTAACCCTCTCTTAAGGAAACAATATTTTATGTAATAATATATCTTCATTCTATATTTTAATAATATCGTTCTTGATATCCAATATATACAGATTAATCCAAAAAAAAAATAAAAAGAGAATGAAAAGTTAATGATATATGGAGTGATTTGAAGAATTTTAATATAAGCCAAATCATTGTCAAAAAAATAATCCAGCGAGTCAATAAGTTAATATTTGCATTTATTTTAATGTAAATACTGAGTTTTGCGAAATGTAATTCACATGTGTGTTTAAAGCAAGTGCTGAATTCTTAGAAAGTTTGTGCTTTCAAAAGAACAATAATGATCGCAAACAGATAACATTATCTGTCTGATTTAATATACGGACACTTAATTTTTATTTTTATAGATATAGCAACTGTCATCACTAATTATATACTCTGGTAAAGGCGAGAAGTAGTCCTCCTTATAGAAATCTTTTATGAAATGTTATACAAACTTTGTCAGAAATTAATTTTTTGATAGAGAAATCAAGTTTCAAAAATTATATTCCAGTATAATGATAACTAATTCATACACTGTTAAGACAAATGGTCTTACATCTTATTTTGATTAACTGATTTTGATATTTATCATTCTAATTAAATTCCATTTCTGGACATGTTTCAATCCAGCTCTAATCATCAGTTGGATACTGCATACATATTTGGGACTGCTGATGATGCAAACAGAAGTTACGCGTTAGAGTAAACCAAGTTACCCGTGTGTAAACACACTCGACTGCAGCATCATCATCAGCCTTAAGTTTCAATAGAAGTGGTAGAAAACAGTCAATAAAGAAAAGCAAGAAAGAGAAATAGTTTTATCTTTCAGAACTTATGAGTTGGGGCCAGGATCAGCTGATGAGTAATGAAATATTTTTTTATTTTCTCCTACAAATCAAATTTTTGAAAGTGGCTATAATATGTTTTTTATTAGTTTATAGACCTGAGGATGTCTTAAAATAAAGACGAAACGTTGGCGAAAAGGTGGTTCCGTATATTAACCGTGACCAAATTCCAAGAAGAAGAAAAAGTGTTTCTATTATTGTTTAGTTATTAACGTTTATCATTACCAGTTCAACACCCATAGCTTTGACAACGGATATAATAACTTTTTGGCCCACACATATGTCTATACAAACATAGGTTATATATACAATTGCACATTTTTGAGAAGGATTTAATTAATCTTATTTAGGAAATGAAAATGAACAACCTAAACAATTTGCCTCCTCTTGAAAATCATTTATTTTAGGATATACTTCCTTGATTCTTTATAAAACAGCGCAAATATATTTCCTTTGGCATCATTCTAATAAATCATATTTTGTAACAATTGAAATAGTAACTTAGTTTTATCCCAAAAGACATATTTATCATCTGACTCATGTTAATATATCTAACGTATAATTATACGTAATATATACGTATATCTTTATACGTAATATATCTTCATATCCAAGCCTATATTGATTGTTTATATATCTACATACATGCAGCATATATATAAGCATAATTAATGAATAATTTCGTATACACAACATTTCTATGTTCTGTGAACATTTTTTTAACAAAAAATGTAAACATTTTTACTTATGATGCAATTTGAAAGGTTGCGAGGTGGATATAGGCCATACTATTCGACAGATCAGAATGAAATTATACCTAAAAATAGAACATTATTTGGGGGAGTGAGATGAGGTAATATTTTTTAAAATTACATTAACAAAAAGAAACATTATTGGACATTTTATGTTTTCAAAAAAAAAATTTTTTTTCCGCTAACCTACATACTATAGAACAATAAAATTTTGCCAAAAAACTAAACATAAAAGTAGCTATTAACAAAAAAAATCATCAAAATTCAATTGTAGCAAAGGGCAATATACCTGTAAAAACTAAAAATTCATCTTGGAACAATGGATAACGGATTTGTTTACATTTGTGAGGCACGGCTATTTTTTATAATAGTACAGTTATATATTCATTGATGATACTGTATAAATATAAAAGTCATGTGAATATAAACACTGTATTTAATAAAACAAAATAATGTTAGTTGAAAATATTTTACGTTAATAATAATGGTAATGAAATACAAACTTGTTTAGTTTTAAGCTTCATAGAAATTCACATTTCTGTTTAACATTCAGAATTCTTGCTGCATACATTATGTGACGCAGACACTTGGGTCTAAATGATTCTTCTTAAAGGAATATGCTAATGAAATAGTAGAACTCTGGCAAATCTTCTGCATCAAGAGCATTAGACTAATGTTTTCCTTTGGATTAAGGCATTATAATAGAAAGAGCTATTGCAAATTAAGTCACAACTCATACAACGCCAAGTCCCAATCACTCGTCTGCCACTGTCTTCTCTCTCTCTCTCTCTCTCTCTCTCACTCACCACTCACTCACTCACTCTCTCTCTCACTCTGATAAACATATATATTTATTTAAAGCAACCTCACAAAATTTACAGAAAAATAAATAGCGTTTAATCCTTTTCAATTAGGTGGCCATCAAAAGTTTCGATATTAAGTTCTCCAACAACGATCTAATTTGATATTCTTTAGAACTGTTTCAATATTGCATTGACTATTCTGTAGATTTATTCATTCATTTTTTGTTTCCAACGCTAATACATTAGATTTTGGAAGTTTCTTGTGTTTGTTATAACATTTTAAAGGATATATGTTATAGGCAAAAATAAATAGCAGATCTTCTTTTAAACAAGTATCATTACAGTGAACCGTAGACAAAGGTATTCACGATCTTCAGACTGAGAGATTCTATTCTACGAGATAACTTCCTGCTAACAGGGTCTAACTGAAAAGGAGCTGGCTAAATGACATGTTAGACATTAATCAAATAGATGGAAAAAGATCTTTTTTTCTATAAAGAACCAGAAGAAATAAATTAATTTCGAAAGAAAAGAAAAATATGAATAGCAGTTAAAGAAAAATAAATTAAACAAGTTAAACAAGACTAAGATCTTGTTTTCCCATTTCTTCTTGTGGTTTGATCATTGATTGTTATTTCACGTGTTTATGTGAAATCTTTACATATATATATAAAACAAGATTTTCCATACACACGTGAAATAACAACCAATGATCAAACCACAATATGAAAAGTGGAAAGATCTTAGTCTTTTTTTCCCTTTTCATTTTGTGGTTTGATTATTTATATATATATATTCACTTAGTAAAGACAAAGACGATCCAAACTGGGCACAATACAACATTGTGTTTCCTTACTCTGTATGTCACTTTTCTTCAATTTTGAACTCGTTTATATATATATATATATATATATATATCAATGATCAAACCACAATAAGAAATGGGAAAACAAGACTAAGATCTTTCAACCGTAACAAGCGATTCTTCGTCAGAGTCAAAAACCCAACTATGGGTTTTTTCAAAAACATGAGTTGGGTTTTTGACTCTGACGAAGACCGCTTGTTACGGTTGAAAGATCTTAGCCTTGTTTTCCCATTTCTTATTGTGGTTTGATCATTGATTGTTATTTCACGTGTTTATGTGAAATCTTTATATATATATATACGTTTCACAGTAAATCACAGACACTCAACAAAGAAACGAACACACGTACCGTCTCTAATTTTCGGTTGAACCGTCATCAAAAGAGAAGAAAGAGGAATACTAAGCATGTTACAAAGCCAGAGTCTCTAATCTTATTAAATTTCATCTTGAACTCTTGAAAAAAATTGCAAAACAGATATTACGAGGTGGTTAGAGGTCGTATTATTATTCATTAGACATGAAAATGAATGATTTTTTTTACTTGATTTTAATATCAGTTGTTATTAGCAGATTGATGTATTTATTATTTCCTAGTGGATTTTAACAAAATGCATATTTAGATCAGATAAAGTTCTAAATATATCGTTTTCTAAAATGGGGGTATAGAAATATGTTATTGATTGGCATACTATTCATCATTATTATAATGAAGATTATTAGTTTCTTATTACAACTCATCTTTTTACGTTTTGATTGTCACTGAATTCTTTCAGTCGTAAGAATATCTGCACCCAGAAAAGTTAGTTTATGATAAACAGTCATTCGTCTTGATTGTTTACAAGTTTCATTTTTAAAATTAGAGCCTTAGAACTTTAATAAACCAGATTAAGGTTAGGGTCTTTTTCATATTTGCATTTGACATCTGTTGTTTACTAATCTGACAAAACAACTTCTCTTTTAGTGTTTGTCTGTTTTTCAGTCAGTTCGACGCAAACTGCTCGTGAATTTATTGTATGTATTTTATTATTGTAGCCAAATAATGCACAAGAAAAACACAATAAACCTTAAACTGAATCACACAGAGTACGTTAGAACTCAGTTTTATGTCAGATAAAGTTTTCTAAAAGAATTTACATGAGAATAGGATATCATAAGAATGTGAGAATCAAGTTCTTTAAAGATTGATTTAGGCTTTTTCAGTTATTCTACATAATATTTAAATAAGAAATAAGTTGGAAAAAATCTCTCTTTAATAAAAACCGGAATTTTTTGAAAAAAACCTTATGAATATTTATGATGTAGTTAATTAAATTTTAAGAATAACCACGGCACCTCTTGATTTTGTCAGTACTAAATGAATTGTTAACTTTTACAAGCTCTTGTTTAAGTAGCGATAACTTATACCAAGTTTGATCTATGATATGCTTACAATCGAACTTAGCATCCACTTGTAATTACATCTCCGTAACCTTCCCTTAACTGTTACTTATTCGTATTCACTGAATCAATCAATTAAACCCGCACTTCACTAATTGATTAGTGAATAGTAACGAACCTATATTGCAGCCAGTGAATCAAAGTGGTTACATTGTAATTACAGCAGTGTAAACAAATTACAATAATAAAATGATTAATTAATCATTATACCTAATTAATTAACAATAATACATGGTGTTTATAGTTGATCATAATAGTATCTTATTCAGCTAATTTGCATGAGGATATTGACTGTAATATTAAAGTAGCGAAGTGGTAAAAATGAAGGAAAAATTATACGATGTTTCTTTAATGTTCAGGTAAATTGAAAAAAAGGTAGAGAGTAAAAAATTTTCCCTTTTAAAGAAAAATCGTATTGAATTGTTTGAAGGACTCAAGAATTGATATTTTAATACTTTTTATATTTCTAAAAAATACAGAACTTTCAAATATGTATAGAGCATTTGATAGTTACTACATACATAAAATAAATTAAGTAGTTAAAAGTTTTTAAATTCACAAAAACTGGACACAATACGAGTTCAGTTTCAAAGAAGAGTAACACACAGAGTTTGTAACTTACAAACTCAAATTTTGGGCTAAACCGTCTTCAGGAGAAAAGAGAGAAGAAGACTATTGTAGACTGTTGTAGGTGAAACGGCAAGTAACTGTGGAAAGTTGCTTACCAGAAACACTTGAAATCAAATTTATTTCAAACAATGTACTCTTTATATGAACAAGAACAATTCTGTTTTGGTTCTTTCAAGGGATTATTTGTAAATAATAACCAGTATTTTTTTTTATAGTATTGGATAATTTCCTTTTTATTATCAGTTTAAGATAACAGGTGACGCTATTTTGCGGGTTAAAACTGTTCAAAACATTGCAGAAAGCATTAAAACTAAGTTGAAAAAATTAGCTTGATATATACGAAAAGATTCGATTATAATGATTTAAATAACTGAACATCCAGATTGGGTTATGGTTTAGTAATTGTTGAATAAAAAACACTACGACTCAATTTAAACCCGATTTATCTTAATAAATATGTATTAAAAGTGAACATTATCACATATGCATAATATAGGGAATTACTTTTAAATTGTTACGAAAAATGTATTTATTCTTTTTTTTTTTGCATTTCAAGAATAGATTTCATCAACTGAGTTAAATAAAACTTATAAATTTGCTACTATTTTCTTGGTTTTCCTTCGGCCTTGAAGGTCTTCCAAATTGAAAAGATGGAGATTTTGGGTAACATATAGCATAATAGTTGCTTTGATAGAACCAGAACTGCACGGAAGTGCAGTATCTTTTCCAGTCTCTTTAGAATAAATGGTCTGAAAGAAGGAGGTAAATGTTGCATTTATTGTGCTACATATTGACTACCCTCCGGTGTATTGTAGGCTTCTTAAGAATCAGGAGATATTAAATCTCAGGTGATTAAATTAAATGATTAAATAATATATGATATTAAATACGATTCAGGAGAATCGTAGACAGCTCTTCTTCTTCTTCTTCTTCTTCTTCTTCTTCTTCTTCTTCTTCTTCTTCCCATTCAGTACCACACTCCTAATGAACGCAGGAAATCTTAATGTGGATGTCGGTTTAGGAGTTATTGGTTCATCCTGTTCACTTTTTGGTTCCACCTTTACCTTTAGAGTCTTTTCACTCAATTCTTGCACCAAAGACTAGATGCGTTCAACAATGGGTGTGGCACTTTTTCTAAAATAGTCGTCTACAAAACGGTTTCCCTGTCTGTATATGCGGTATTTTGTCCAAATGTCATTGGCTGTTTTAATAATATCCTCTTGTATGCGTACATAATTGACAGGTGCCATTGTCTATCTGACGAGGCTCTCCACTGTCTGTTAGTATTATATTTGTTCTAAATCCCTGACAATTTGATGGTACAACATACCACATAGAGTACAGATGTACGTATCCGTGCATCCGTGCACGGATGCTAAACCAAAACAGATAAAATTTATCATTACAAAATGTGGTTAAGCAAGTTATAAAAATGAATACCAAACTTCATTGTGACAAACAGCAATATAAAGTTCTTGAGGTAAAATTAATTGGTCTGATTTATTGTAAAGTTGCATTCAGACCAGATCTCTAAAAAGTAATATTAATTAAATCACTTTTGCTTTGACAAATAAGAAAACTTTACAAAGATTTTTAGAAAGTATAAATTAGTTGAATTAATTAATAGGGAATTTATCCAAAGAAAGTCATAATTTGAAAATATACTACTAAAGGGATTGTTCTGGAGTTTTGATCAGACACAAACTTATGCTTGGAAATAAAGAATTCTAAAAAATGAAGAAAACTATTAAGGAAAACACCAGAACTTAATTTTGTTTATCCAAATCAATTTTTTACTAAACAACTGAAGATAGGAAATATGCGTTGGGTAGAGTTTTGGTACAAAATGGCATCACCCAAAGAGCAAACTACCCTGTTATAGAGATTTTGTACATTTTGCATTTAAACCATTTCTAATTATGTTTATAATCATTCTAGTGTTGATTGACCACAAACCAATGTCTAAGTGCCCTAATTAAAAATATCCGTAGAAATACAACTCGGTTACAGCGTTGTATAAAAAAAATGTATTAAAAGAAACCATTGCTGATTTCTTTAGTCGCATCTGATCCTCACAGATCATCCGGTAGACGAGTCAGCCTTTTCAGATGTCGTTTATTCGTTAACAATGAATAAATATTTGCCAATCAATTTTGCGAAAGAGAAACTTATACAATTACAATTACAAGCTGTTAATATTTTTTTTTGTTTCAAGTAATTAAATACGTTTACGATGGGTGTGAGAAGTTTTGCAATGTAGTGAGTTGAAAATATATTATTCAGTAGGAGTGGATTTAAAAGGAAAAAATGATATAATATTTGTTTAAACATAAGCCGATAAATCTTTGTTTTTGGTGCCCTCAAATATAAAGTTTGATTCAGGCTTCTCATTATAGAATCAGTAAGTCAAAATCACAAATTAAGTCAATATTTTATTGACTGAATGTGTAATTTGTTAAACTATGTTACTTATCAGAATAATATTAAAGAGATCCTATAGGAGAACACTTTCTTATTTAATTAAAAGTCTGACAGTTGATGTTGCTGAATGTAATACAAAAAATTACTTTGATACTAAGTAGTTACTATTGTCAGTGGTTAAAAATTGTCCCATAAGAAGAATGACAGCAGAAATACTGGAATGCTTAAGGTAGTTATCTCCTGTCATGGAATTACATTTAGATTAAGGGATGATATTATACGTTTGCTAGGGCAGAGTTTTTCAATTCATGAGGGATAGATCTGACCACTAGTCCTTACTAACCGAAATCAAATAGTTTTGTCAAAAAGGCAGCAGGATGTTGATCTTCTGTAATAACTAAAAACATAGAGAGGCTATCCACCTGACTCACTTTTGCCTTTTTTACTTAAATAAAACTATTCCCTGAAAACTGAAGTCTGAATTGAAAGGATAGCATTATAAGGGTAAAGACAAAGTAAAGGAATGCTATGAGATTGCTTTTGAGTATGGTTTCGATTATTTACTAGAATGACGGGTGCGTTGACATGTTAGTATTGTTGGTGCTATAATCTTAGTCTAGATTAGATTAGAGGTCGAAGAGTCTGTGTGGATACATCGCTGCTACCACTATTATTTGTACTCCAAGGATTCCTAACATGTACCTTCAGCCATTAAATCGTCATAAATCTGTTTCCACATTTATTTTCAATAAAGTATTCCAAATATTTGCATCTATAGAAATAAATTTCAGGTCCTTGTTGGCATTATAATAATGGTATCCAATTGTAATTGATAATATCTAATTTTTTCTCAACTTTCCCAACTGATTTCTTAAAACAATTTCAAAAAATTTGTTAATATACTTTAGAAATATTTTAAGGCATAAAAAGTTGCATTTTTAGCACTTTTTCCTATCGCTTGAATGGGAAGTAACCCTTTGTGTGTGTGTGTGTGTGTGTGTGTGTGTGTGTGTGTGTGTGTGTGTGTGTGTGTGTGTGTGTGTGTGTGTGTATGTGTGTGTGTGTGTGTGTGTGTGTGTGTGTGTGTGTGTGTGTGTGTGTGTTTTTTTGAACGTTTAATCTGCATGCTCCATACAAATATTACATGCATGTAATGTCATAATATACATTGGTTACTCATATGTACAACATTTCATCAAATTCGGGTCTATTTATCTGTAGGTGTGTGTGTGTGGTGTGTGTGTGTGTGTGTGTGTGTGTGTGTGTGTTGTGTGTGTGTGTGTGTGTGTGTGTGTGTGTGTGCGCGTATGTTTGTATGTGTGCTCCTAATCAACCAAATAGGTATTGATAACGCTTCAAGAGACCTATGTAAATGTTTTTGCAATAATACAGCCTCTACATTCTAGATCTAAAACTGTCAAAGTCATAAGCAATTAATGATATGATACAACTAAAATGAATGAAATATTAAAAGTGATCTTTTTATTTGTCATTTTAAAACATGATAAAAGCTACTGACTTCAGAGAAAATCCATGAACACATGTTGATTACAAAATTTATTTTTTCAAAACGTCTCTGTAACATTACAAAAACTATTAAAATCCTAAAAAAAAAGCTATAAAATTGGCGTTTACTATTTGATTAAAATTTATTAATCACCACTCATTACTGAAGGTTTTTTCCCAATAGTTCTATATTATTTTTTTTCTCACTTTAAATTCCCATATAATTCATTTCAGTTTATTGTTTCAGTGGAAATAGTATTCATTATTAAAAATTGTTCATTTCTAAATCCATTATTCATGGATACTCTTCACCCATTACTAGGTATATATATATATTTGTTTGTGTGTGATTTCTCAATTCAAACAAATTGATATATACTTGAAACTTATTGTAAATACCATACAATTCAAGAATATCAAAGCATGTAAGCTAGTATTTAAACAACATAACTATCAGACGAATTATTATTATTATTATTAATTGTCTTTCACTTAGCTAAGCCGGTGTAGGGTGAGGAGCAAAGGATGAAGACTGAAATTAAAATAATTCACAAACATCTTGACTAAAACATTCATCGAGGATTGAAAATATTAATTTAAAATATTTAATATTAAAAAAATTTATATATAAAAAACCTCATTGTTAAAATAATTATATAATTAAATAAAATAATTTATTTTACTTATAATAGTAAAGTTTCTTGTCTTTTAATTAACAAGTGACAATGTGTCGTATATATCGGTAATCGCTCAAGACAAGTTAATAAGCTCATTAATAATTTTGAAGTTTATACTAAGTTTGCTGGAATACCATTGAACAAATTAATATTAAATTTACAGTTATATCAAAAACGCTTTATCTTTTGATCCTCAAATAAATACTTGTAAAGAACAGAAAGTTTCTAACGTCTTTTATTAAAAGACAGTAAGAAATTAATTTAGCATTGAATATAATTTTGGTTGAATAAACAATTTCTTCAATAATATTATCATCAGTAGAATTAAATCTCAGCAATATCTTTGATATAAACAGTTCTTTTAGTTAATTACATTAATTAATATCCATTGTCTACTAATCAGTTAAGGTGAATACCAAAATACATAATGCATCTCTTCAACAAACCCAATGTTTTTTTTTTAATTTTATTTTACTCTCTATATGAAATATCGGCAAATAATAGTTTTGTATTCTGGGGAAAAATTTTGATATAAACTTTTCAACGAAAAAAAAACCGCAAAACATCTCTTGGTTGTTAAAACATGTAGAATCAAGTTTGAGTCCCTGTCCATGTTAAGTCATTCTTCCTGTAGTCCCGCGAACAATTATATTGTCAGCTATTGGTATTTATGCTGAAGGACATGGATTTTTACAATTTTGCATTAAACAGAATACAGTAAAGGTTACAGTCTTGCTATTTTCTATCTTCCTTATGTCTTGTTCTGAGCCTGAAACATTTCTACTTCATTAAATCTCTAAGTATTTCGTGCTTAGATAAGTTCTTTTGTACTTTTTCTTAATTATTCAATATCTTGTCCTGAAATATGCAATAGCTGTCACCAAGGTACAGTTTTTCTTTGGTCTGAACATCTTTTTCTCTTAACACCACTGAAAGATAATTTTCAGACTGCTGTACCCAGAGAAAATAGAAATCCAATTTCCTACTGAACTCATTTTTCGAACATTATTAGTCATGTTGTCGTACAAGTTATTCTGATTTAAAGGTCTATAGTGAGAAATGTTACCTAAAAGCAGTAGATTTTGAATAAACTTGTCAGAATCAGCTGGTCTAGTACTAAATTTATACTGATGATTTGGGCTCCTATTAACCTTTATCGGAAATAAAGGTATTTCTGAACCAAAAGGTTAGGTTAGGTTGCAGTGGCAGTCCCACAAGGGAACACACGTAGGCCAAGCATTGGCCCTTTGTGATACCACACAATGAAGATTGATTCTACAGTGGGAGTCCTAAATTTTGTTTAACTCAAATGTATTTAGAGTACGGATCTTTAACGAGTACCTGACATCGACAGGCTCGGGACCAACTGTTTAACGTCCTTCTCCGAGGGACTACGTGCTCAGATTTATTCACCTCCCGCGTGAATAAATCGAGGGCCAGGTGAGGATTGAACCCCGGTCCCATCAGTTCAGAGGTGAGCACGTAACCACTGAGCTAGCCTGGCCCCGAACCAAAAGGACATCTTCGGGACAAATTTCTGTGACAGTCACGGATTTCTTCGAGATAGTGACTCAGTGAGGGTAAAGGGAGTTTGATACAAAATATCAAGTCTATGTTACTGTTGTCGTTGATGGTTCCGAAACTTTCGCTATGCACTCTTCCTTATAGCGAAGAACAGCAAATGCCGTTCTTTCAGAATAGGTACTCCTCTTTGATTGGTAACCACATTAAACCACGATGAAAATTTAGAGTTACCATTAATGGTTGTAATTAGTAAAAATGAGCACAGAAGTCATAACACAACCACTTTATGTCATCTGCCAACGCTCTATCATATAGCTTACATATCTCAGATGCCCAAAAATGTTTTCCTCAATGAATTTCAACTAGTTTTCAATTTTCATCCAATATCTGCATCGATTATTTTTGAGTTCACCAAAAAGGCTTCCGTAACTGTGTTTTAACCTGTTTTGTCAATGTATTAATTCTGTATGTGTAATCTATAAGCAGGATATATCAAAGTGTAAAATAGTTATAATCACCACATTTCATGTGTAAGTTATCCTGACGTTATACCTAAACGAAATAACAAGTTGCTCATTTGAAAAAAAAAACCATCATCTATTGACAGAAAAATTTCCAGATGCTTTTGATTAGAATTTTTATGGTTCTGGCATTTTATTAGACTGTTAATATGATTAGTGTGCAATTGGCAAAGAAATCGTTCTGTAAGGTTAAAAGTGTAGAAAACTGTTTTAGAATACAAATAAATTATAGTCCAAAGTAATAACATTTTATGTTAGATATCATTAATGCTTATTCTGTGTGTATAAAATTATTTAGAAGTGAACTAATAAGATTCATCTTAAATGAGGTTTAGGTTAGGTTAGGTTAGGTTGCAGTGGCAGTCCCACAAGGGAACACACGTAGGCCAAACATTGGCCCTTTGTGATACCACACAATGAAGATTGATTCTACAATGGGAGTCCTAAATTTTGCCTAACTCAAATGTATTTAGAGTAGGGATCTTTAACGAGTACCTGACATCGTACAGGCTCGGGACCGACGGTTTAACGTCCTTCTCCGAGGGACGACGTGCTCAGATTTATTCACCTCCCGCGTGAATAAATCGAGGGCCAGGTGAGGATTGAACCCCGGTCCTACCAGTTCAGAGGTGAGCACGTAACCACTGAGCTAGCCTGGCCCCCCTAAATGAGGTTTACTAGTACATGATGATGAGAAATGAAAAGCATAATGTGTACAAATGTATAACAGTCATCCTTATATATTTATATTTCTATTTATGTACGTACAGGTATAATTTAAATTTTGCTACTCTATTAATGCTAAATAAATGTAATTTATAATGAAGTAAATGAAAGTCGTAAAGTATTCAGCAGATATTTCTTTTTCTTTTTAAGAAATTGGTCATGATTCGATGTAATGTTTCAAAATGAGTCCCATTTGTACAAGGTTCGGGGCATTTGATATAAATAAGATATTATTATTAACCGTCATACCTCGTCTATTGCTGGTGGAGTCGTCCGACCGGTTTCGCAATGGCTGCATCATCATCTGCATCGTTTTCTAAAAAAAAAACAAACTTGTCCTTTATCCAACAATAATAATTATTTGAGGTCTGTTCTATGACAGACTCATGAAATTAATTTACTTCTTGGCAATGAAAAACTTTTTAAAAAATTTATACAAAAAACAAATAGCAAAAAATCTAATTCTTATGAAATAGTTTTGTAATCCCTGCAGCAAACTCAAACATAAGTTATAAAACAGTGATCAAATTTTAATTTTTCTATTGACATATTTCTATTTCTTTGATCTAAAATAACATATAGAATTGAAAAACTTTTATTATTCTAGATAGCAACAGTTAATCAATAACATTCCATTATAATGCCGTTTAATTAAAACGGAAATTTATTAACGTTCATTGAATATTTTATGCATGCAATAGTTTTTTGGAAATCTATTCAAAGAATTTAGTAATCCAGGTAGTAACAATGTGAATTATTTATTGCACACCCTCTGCCATGAATTCATAACTTTAATATGCATCGAAGTAAAAAAATAATTAATTCATGAAGTTGAGAAAGTGTGTATTTCAACATTATTTTAGATATTACTTTAGTTAAAACTCATATAAGCTAGACAGCTTGCATTTTAAGAATAGTGGATGAAAAAGAAAACTGAAAAGACCATTTTCTTTAACCACCAAAGTAAAAACAGAAGTAGATTCTAAATTCTTTGATAAAACTGTAACTACTGTTTCAAGTGTTTATCGGTGAAAAATTCAAAGTTCCATGATGACAAACTTACAGAAATTATGGTTAACGATATAAAAAATTAACAAAGGAGTGAAAAAAATAGTATCCATTTTAATTGAAAGTACTTTTTCCGTTGTTCAATATTGGCTAACCTTGTACGGTGGATTTCAGCACAGTTCTCAATACATCTTTTAAGAATCATTAAGATGTATTTAACAATAGTCCCCTTTACTTTTTAAGTTTGCTACTAAACCATACTTCAATATTAAATATGTTCAATTACAGAACACCATTTATTCAACCTTTTTCTCCTAAAAAAAATAATGGAAGAAAACCTCAAATAATTTTTATTTAAAAATATTCCCCCGTATTAATATAATAATAGAAACCACAGTGCTATTTGGACCACTTTAACCCATAATGGAACCCAAACAAACAAAACTTTAAAGACCAAAATTATGCCTTTGATTTAACGAAATTTTAAAATAAAATAAAACGATATTGATATTAATCTGAAAATTGTTTAATTTAGCCAATCGCTTTAAAAAAGCTTTATTACATGTTATATTTAGTTCACACGTCGGTATGTGTAAAAATAGAAATACTTGATAAAGAATAGATAAACAAAAATCAAAATATAATAGGCTATATTTCACCAATTTTAATACTGTGAAAATGTATAAATGTAAAAACTTTATTTATTATAGTTTAGAGTAAAATTATAAGTAGAAAATGGTGTCTTTTTTTTAGGAAAGGTTGGCTAACCTGTTTAGGAACCCAATTCAATTGTTTTTAAGCTACAGGAGACACAACAGAAGGAATTGGTAAACTTTTAAGAATTTTGTTTGTAAGAATTCAATACTTCGTCCGTTGAAATACAATGTTTGAATAAAACTGGAAACTTTCGAAGAAGTTAATAAGAGAAACTAGATCTTATTAAAGTTTCCTGTTTTAGAAGTTTATTCTCTAATACCGGTTTAAAAGTTTGTTTTAAACTGTTGAAAGAGTTAATATATGTTTAACCTATGCAAGTGTTTTATATTTTCTTAAAGGTATATATTTCGAATGATTTTTTTTTTTCAATATGTTATTTTGATATATAAAATTAACTATTTCTGAAAAAAATAGTAGCACTTAAAAGTGATGTGTTACAAACTCCAGAGACATACTCTTTCATTATACCAAAAACATCAATATTATTTTCAAATAACTTAATTCTAGTTATGACATTTCTTTCTCTAGCTATAATCTAGAAAAATCTTAGTTGTTACACTTTACGAGATTTCTCCCAAGTACTCTTTTTTTTTCCTTTGCAAACTATTTATTTGATAAATATTTGATTCAGCTTAATCCAAAAAAAATCCAAAAACTAAAAGAAATTTTTTCTATTTCAACTCAAGGGAGAACTCGTTTTTAACTTGTGGTTGAAACTGTTCTCTTCCTTTTGACGTAATGAGGGGTGGATAAAAAAACGATTAAGGTCTGGTGGAAAACCAAGTTGTTCTAAAAATTTTTAAAGCCCAGTAAATGTGAATTTTCTTTGGTCCCGCCCCCAGATTTTTCCTTTTTGAACAAAATTACTTGGAACGAAACCGTGAAATCCGTGAATTCCCCCTACCCAGAATCGTTTTTCTTTTTCTTTATTTACTTCCTAAAATGCACAAACCGTTCCACTTGGATAATTTTAAAGAGAAATCCTTTATTATACTGTTTGACTACCTTTCCGAAAAACTTTGAAGGTTAATTTAAAATAAATATTTCAATTTTGGGAAAAAACCATTTTTACTTGGAGTCTGGATTTCCCAGTTAGAGTTTTTACCTAGGTTAGACATCAAATTTCCTTTTGTTTAAAAAGGGAATACTAAAACGTTTAACCGATCCCCAACGGGTTAAGTAGCCTTTCCGGCTTTTTGTTTATTTATCTAAATTGGGAGTCCTAAATTTTGGCAAATCAAGGGAATTTCAGGGCCTTTCAGTCCTACATGACAGGTGGACCGACGACAACGTCCTTTGAGGGACTACGCACCTCCCGCGTGAATAAATCGAGGGCCAGGTGGGGATCGAACCCCGGACTACCAGCCCAAAGGCGAATACGTTAACCACTGTCTAATCTGGCCCTCAGTGATTAACGTTACACACGGTGAAAAAGATAGATAAGTTATTGAAGAGAGAAATAACATTTATCATCATCTGAATGAACTAAACACAAAAATTCGAAGAAAAAATAAAAACCTGCCGACCGTTAATTTTATTTAAAAATTAAATTTTCCCACTCACCAATAAAGAAAACGGAAACATTTGAAAACTCTTAAGAGGAAGATGGCTTGTTATTTTCCTTCAGCCTCCACGGAGTGCCTTATCTAGGTTAGGGACCCATTCATATCAGCGTCAGTTGTTAAAAATGAAATGGCATTACAGAAGCAGGAGGAGCTAACTGAGCTGTGACAAGATCGTGGTCTGAAGATGAGCTTTGCTGGTCTACTTTTAGACAGTTTTTATTTAGCTCCTGCAAATGATTTCTTCCTGCTTTCTGACAAAGTTTGACATTGCTCTCATTTTCAACAACATATCTGTGTGAAGTGAGCTTTTTTAACCCTGACTGCTATAAAACCTAAGAATGAAAGACTGAGAGCTATGGAGAAAGAATTAAATGTATGTCTTTCATCGATCCCTGCCAGGATATAAAAAAAAAAATTTTTTTTTATTCCTATTCAAGACGTCATAAAATACGATGTTATTAATCAATATTAATAAAAAGCTAATATTAGTTATAAAAGCTTTTTTCTAAAATTTTCAGCGGCTGGTGTGCTGCGAGATATTTTCAGTAAATGAAAATATACCTTGGATGGAAAAACACTGCCCTAATCAATCAATAATCAAATCCTCCCTTCTGAAATTCATGTTTTTTGTAAGAATGGAGAAAGTAATAACTAGGAAAGGATGGTTTATAATAACTTGTATATATTGCTAAACATATAGAAAAATTCAACAAAAACTTGAATGGTTTTGTTGGTGTTGTTGGGGGGTAGAAGAGAGTTATTTACGAGTAGACTACCAGAGAATTATTGATTACAAATTATATAATAATCTATGATATATGAATTAACAGTAGTCACGCATTTGTCTTTGTTATATACTTATTCTATCATGTCGGAATTACAAGAATTCCTTTAAAAAATACTTTTTTTCATATGATAAGATAATGTAAATCAGTGACATGTCCTTGTAGGAATGATATATGGCAATATCCATCAATTTAATTGACCATAGCATCATCTGCAATCAAGATAGAGTAGGCTACTAATGTAAATCTCTCCAGAGGTGTCTTATGCCTGTGTATACTGGCTACAATATCATGGAGTTCCTACAGAACTCCGTAAATATGAAAAACGTTGATCGATCTGGGTACAAAATTTGAATTTATGCCTTTTTATTTTACTAAATAATAAACTATAAATATAATGTTGGTTTAATTTTCTTTCAAAAAAAAGAAGATTAATATAAATATATGTTGACTAATTCTAAGAAAAGCATTAATTGGACCGTAGCAATCACCTTTTCCGGGTGATTGTTGTTATCAGGTTTTAACCGTAGTTATGTATGCAGTTAACATAATACTCTTTCGCTCTCTCTCTCTCTCTCTCTCTATCTATCTATCTATCTATCTATCTATCCATCTATCTCTTCTCTTTCTTTCTCCCTTTTTGTTTGTGCATGCAGTAGCGTAGCTATTATTCTACCGCCCGGGGAGGTTGTAAGATCCCCCCCAATGACCGTTGACAATCCATAACCCAAAGTCCTCAAAATATTTATTTTAATGGAAATACAATCAAGGATCTAATTTCATACTGCTGTTATTAGTCACTGACTTTCATCTTATTACAGTACTAGTATTCATAAACAATCATATATAAAGAAAACCAATGATTTTTCAAAACAAAAACGAATAATTCAAATCATAAAAAAAATTATTACATTAAATTAATTGGCTATGTAAACAACTTTAAAATACTACTCAATCACTTTAAAAAAAGATAGTTCTCAAAAATGTAAGATACCTTTATTTTTAATTTCCTAATATGTATTGCTTTTAAAAAATCCGTTGTAAAACAGTATTACACACATAAAACATAAAAACAATTACGACCTTAAAAACTGATTTTGGTGTAAAATTTCAGATTTTTTGTTAGCTTTTTATGATTAGCATTTTACTCCCTCATAATGCTGTCCCCTGGCATGTGCCCCCTGCAACACCATTGTATGTATGTAGATTTTGTTCACTGTGAATATTTGGTACTAGACTATATATCTATTATATTCAGGTAGCCTTTTTGATATAACAAATCAGAGATTGATTTTTTTATGCCCATCTAAACATTAGTGACGTTCTACAATTTTCTTTAATTACAATTTTAATATTTTCTCCTGCCTGGTTCCCTGGATGTATTTTCCTTAGCTATATTAAAAATAGAAGGGAACAAGCTGGAAAAAAAATGAAAATATAATACTGGTAGGATAGAAATAAAAAAATAAAACAAAATTCACATAGGAATTCATTTTCTTGCCTTGTAAGTTGTAAATCCGATCTTACATGCCTTATGAAAATTAGAACAGAATTTCGTATTTGAAATATTTTATGTATTAACCTTGATTTATCTCATATAAACAAAAATTATATGAGATAAATGACATAATAAATAGATACTTATTTAATTATTCATATAAATTAACCAGAGGAAATATGTAGTTTTTATATAAGACTTAGTTTTTTTTTGGAGCATTGAGAACATACAAGAGAACAGCGAAACCACTTTCCCTCCGTACATTAACTACAATACTTTTTTTCATCAATTTTTTTCCTTTCTGAATATTATACTGTTTATAAATCAGTTTAAACAAAAAAAAAAGTATATTTTAAATAGCAAAACATATACCAAAGGAGAGGTTGTGGAGTCAAGGGAAAAAGTTTGCTAACAATTAATCTAGCCTTACGATATAAAACAAATTAATGATATTTCTTTTTGAACAATGACGATTTATTTTTAAAATAAATACAACATTACTAATGACTTGATACTGTTAAGCTAGATATAAGTTATTTAACTTTAGGATTGGCACACTGCTGATATAAGGTTGAGCTATTGTAGAAAATTAAAAATAACTATTTTTCTACAGTAAATAAGTCGTTTCCAAGAGGGCTGTCATCAATCATTTACCATTCGGAGCCCAAAGAAAAACGAAAGTCTCTTTCAGACAGAATTATTAGAGCAATGAAAAATGGATGTGTGTGTGCTAGTGTTTAACGCTACACCCAACCAAGATTTATCCGAACCAAAATCAAAAAGAAGGTTTAGTTTTCTTTAACGATTAGTTGGTATATGTTCTCGAACTCCCTACTTTCGTATATAACAGTGTTTCTCAAACTTTTTTTAACCACCGCCCTCTTACGACACAATTTGATTTGACACCACCCCCAAAAGAGTTTAATTGTATAATATAAAGGAAAAAAGGGAAAAAAAAAATTTTTTTTAAAAAAAAAAAAATTTTAAAAAATTTAAAATTTTTTTTTTTTTTTAAACCCCCCAAAAAAAAAAAAAATTTTTTTAAATTTAAAATTTTTTAATTTTGTTTAAAAATTTTAAAAAAAAAAAAAAAAAAAAAAAAATTTAAATTTAAAAATTTTAACCAAGGGAAAAAAAATTTTTTTTGGAATTGTTTTTTGGGTTTAAAAAAAAAAAAATTTTTTTTTTTTTAAAATTTTTTTTTTTTTTTTTAAATTTAAAAAAATTTTTTAAAAAAAAAAAAAAAATTTTTAAAGGAAAAATTTTAAAAAAAAAAAATTTTTTCCAAAAAATTTTTTTAAAAATTTTCCTTTTGATTAAAAAAATTTTTTTCCTTTTAACAAGGGGTTTTTTTAAAAAAAAAAATTTACAATTTTTGAAAAAAAATTTTTTGGTTTTAAAATTTGGAATTTTTTGGGTTTTTAAATTTGGTTTTAAAGAAAATTAAAAAAAATTTTCTAAAAAAGGGGAAAAAATTTAAAAAAAATTTTTTCCCAAAAAAAAACCCCAAATTTTTTCCCCAAAATTGGGTTTTTAATGGGGGTTTTTTTTAAAATTCCAACCCCAAAAAAAAAAAAAGGGGGGAAAAATTTTTCTTTAAACCCCCCCCCCAAACCCCAACTTTAAAAATTTTTTTAAAAAAAATTTTAAAACCAAATTTCCCAAAATTTTTGAAACCCCCCAAAAATTTTTTTTAAAAAAAAAAATTTTTTTTAAAAAAAAAAAAAAATTTTTAATGGTTGGGAAAAATTTTTCCCCTTTTTTTTAAAATTTTAAAAGGGGGCCCCTGATGTCATTGGCTAAGGCTACCAACAATAGACATTCATTTTTTTGGCCAAGAATTAATTTTAAAAATTTTAAAAAAAAATTTTTTTAAAATTTTTTGGGGGACAGCGCTCTATGTGGCAAGTAAGTAAGTAAAAAATTACAAAAATTATTATAGCTGTAATTATGACATAAATTCTCTTTACATTGACTTTCAAATTTAATGACTACTATAAAGTTACTACTCATGTGAATTTTGTATTAAGATCTTAAAATTTAGTAAATTGCAATCTTTTTAAAATATTTTACATTGCAATTGATAATTATTATTTATATGACTTTAGTTTATCACTTATCATAACTTTTATTGTAGACAATCCATCGTTGACTGGAGACTTTTAACGGACTTTTTTAGCATCAATGAGCTGAAATGATGTTAGCATTCTTTATAAGGACAAGGTTGGTTTGAGAGTATAAACGATCAAATTGCTCTATAGCAAACGAATCCAAAATAGATAAATGCAACCAAGAAGTTTTCCTAAAAAAAAAAGATTTTGTATAACAGTATTTTATTTGAATAAAATACTCCAATAAATGTTTTTGCGAATGAAAAGGTATATACATTATATATTTATTATATGGATTTTAGTAATCTCTTACTAACCAAACACTGTAACAATATATAGCATTTCATGCATCATACACTTCCACGGTATCACGTCTATTCATGGAGATAACTACCATGGTAACAGCCCATCAAAAATTGTCAACAGCATTACAGAAAAACAATGTAAGATTAACCAAAAAGTTACCTACTCTCAATCCTCCCATTAAATTCATTTTTCATTTTAATAAAGATTCAACCTTTTTGAGATTATCATCTTATTCTTTTGAGACAGGCATCCAGCTCTAAAACCGATAGCTTGATTCTATGGTAAATGTTGTATGCATAAGACCAGAATTTTCTATTTCTGTGAGTCATCTTAAAAAAAAAAGATTGGTATGGTTGCCAGCAGTGCAGAAGGTAACAATTTGTGTGATTTTATAGTCCTTGCAAAAATAAGGTTCATTATTTTATTAATTTCATAACTGAGTATTGTACAACTGATGACGAGGTGGAAAAAAAAAACAGGAGGATTATATATAATGGAATCGTATGACGTGCTTCAGATAAATTTCACAAGTGCTTGTGACGAGTGGATGAAATCGATGATTGAAGACAGGTATTACCGATGGCCAAAGAATTCAAGCTTTATTGTTGACAATGGATGATATGGATTTAAAGCAATTCTATTTGTCACCATATGATGATCATATAGGCTACAATTATAAAACACCCTTTTAAAAAAGCACAACTTATGTAAACTAAAGTTGAAAACTCATAAACATATTGAACATTTGTTGTATAGTTGTGGCACGAGGCTACAACTTTTTGTTCCAATTGCAATAAATTCTGTGAAGAAAACAGTATTCACTCTTCAATATTGGCCCGAATTAGAAGGAACGTTTGTTAGGTACTTGTTAATGCTGCTTGAATTGGCTGAAAGATGAAATATACGAATATCTTTTTCATTACTGAACTACTACTCATAAAACTGCGGGGGTCCCCCACCATCTTTGCTCAACCATTAAGGAGAAAAATTATCCCATTTGGAACAACGTAATCACTCTGTTTCTGAGGAAAAAGTGAAAGGATCACTAATGACAGTAGAAGCTAGGAATGGCTTACGAGAATATCCTTTTTTTAAGTAAAAAAGCCAAAAAATATAAGATATGAAAAAAACACGGAAAAACAAGAGGCGGAGTGAGTAAGAAAGAATCTGAGAAGACAGTAGATCGTATACAGTCGATAGAGAATGGAATTCTTCGAGGAAGAACAGCCTAAAAGACTTTGTATAGTTATTGCTTTTGTTTAGTTTGTGTTAATGAACTCACTCGTTATGATTAATTAAAATACGGAGTAAGATCAATTTACAATTGAAAAGAAAACAAGAGATATAATTTTGGTGTCAAACCCTTTTGGTAAAAGTATCTTAGCAACGGCTTGAAAGAAATGGCTTTGTGATTGTTGGAGGCACCTTCTATTATTCCTTTATGTATCAATTCATTAAATAATTAATAATTAGTTTCCTTGTCACTGATTTCAATCGTTTTTCTGTCATATTTCTACAATTTTTAAGTCCTTGGATTCCTATTATACACAGTAATTTTACAACATATTTGCCATCGTTATTAATCTCAACAGTATTCTTGAAATACTCCTAGACTGGTTCTTCTACTATCTTCTACGTCAGTGGTTTTCAACGTGTGATCCGCGGATCACTGGTGATCCGTGACGTTCACCCAGGGGATCCGCAAGACCTACAGATTCACAATGTACAATTAATGTATTATCAATGTGTACACGTCAATGTAAGTACAGTAGCACACTATCAATGTAATTAGTGCATCTTGTCAAGATAACTCGTCGTTCACATCTAAAACCAGCAACTTTCGGTAACGTTAGGGAAGAACTGCGAGCCAAAATTTGAGTCGGGCAGTTCAGTTATGATGACGACCTACGTCATTTAATTGAAACATTTAATTTAGCCAATACGTGACGCTCTGATTATTTACTTCTTGATCTGGACTCATTTTGGATTTTAACTGCAAAAGAATATCCATCAATCTCGAATAAGGCTCTGCGCATTCTCCTACAGTTTTCTACATCATACCTGTGTGAAATAGGATTTTCCACCATGACGAACATTAAAAGTGAGAAAAGAAATAAACTACTAGCACTTGAAGAAGAGATGCGTGTATGTCTTCCTAAAACCAGGCCAAACTTTCCAGTTCTGTTCAAAAATCACCAAGGACAAATTTCACATTAATTTGTAATTCTCTTGAATAAAAAAATTCAGATAGTACTGTATTGTGTTTTTGTGTTTATAAGCCGTTTTTATTTCATTAAAAAAACTTATATATATATATGTATATTTATGTACAAGGGGATCCGCAAGAATAAATAAGCTCCTCGGCGGATCCGCGCCTGCAAAAAGGTTGAAAAGCACTGTTCTACGTTCTAAGTTAGCATACTAAGTAGTGTACCGTCATTATTTTTATTGGTTATGCCCATTACAGTCCAAGCTAACTTAGTCACCACAACCAGTAAACTTTGCGTTTATATCTCATATAAACAACAGATTAGCAACTGCTTGAATCCAACATTGGTTAAAATCCAACTTTGTACATCTGCACTTAACAGTGCTTTAAATTCTGGCACAAGTAACCTCAGATAGTTTATATTCCTTATCCTTAACATACCAGATTAGGATTGGAGGCGAGGGATTTTTGCAGGGCGTGCCAGGATGAGGAAGAGGAAGAGACGATTTCTCACTTTCTCTGTCAATGCCCTGGTCTGGCTCAAAGAAGGAAAGAGGCACTGGGAGAGTACTTCTTTGACAATCTTGAGAACTTAGCATCCACTGGTATCAGGGATCTGTCTAGATTTATTGTTCTCTCGAAATGGTTCGAGTGGACCAGTGACGGGGGAGAATAGCCTCAATTTCTCTTTGTGGTATCACAAGGGGCCGGCTTGCGGCCTATGTGTGTTCTCTTCGGGACGGCCACTGTAACCTAACCTAACCTAACCTATCCTTAACATCTCTAAACATTTCCTGTCTTGTAATCAAGGTACTTATGTATAAATGTGTTTTTGATCCAAAAGCATCACTTCACATTAAAAAATCTTATCGAGACTACTTACTTTTACTTCATAGATAAAATATGTTTGATCTTTTGATGCTCTCTATAAAAACCAATGCGTAAAAGTTTCAACATGTATTACTAGTTAATTGGAACTTATCTACGCACCATTTCTGACATAAAATTTTGCAACCTACAATTTTTCAGTTGGGACTTAAACAGTTATAGTTAATGTAACTGTGGCTACTATATTCAAACTGTATTACTTTTAAATATTTCAATCAACATTTTGAAAGTTTCAAAAACAACACTATAATCTCAAAAATAATATGAAATAATATAAGCATACCCTTGTTGGTAGAAAGTATTTCTAACAATTTTTTTTCAATTTTTTAATCCAAAGTATTTTAATTATTACATATAGCAGGGCTGTTTAATTCCTGATCAAAGACCATACGGATAATCAATTTTATCTCATCGGATTAAGCTTAGGAGTGAAGATTAGCACCAACCAGCTGCACTGATATGTGATAAGACGAAAGTGATAACAAATGTAGTCAGTTGACAGGAGTGCATGTTAGGTATAGCAACTGTGATTGTGAAATTTTTGATTATAGTGGCATTTGTGCAGTTGGCTTTTCGTATTGTTTAATGGTGGTGTTGTGATTTAAATTTAAAGATATAGATTTAGTATATTTTTTACTACTTGTTTTGCTCATGTAAGATAAAATTGGAAAGTTCAAACAAACATAAACCATTGAATGATACCATAGGTCAATTCTTCTTACTGATTTTAATTAAATACTCACTCATACTGTTTCTCCATCCACGTTTAACATTTATATCAGGTATTGTTGATTATTTATGTTTAGAACGATCTTTTCTTTCTAAGTCTTAAGATATCTTTTTGAAAATGATTTGATATTTTTATGTAGTGTACCCGGATTATTAATGTAATTATTCCCTGTTCATGTTGTAAGAAAACACTGAGTGTGTTTAATACTTTAACTAAAGGTTATTTAAAATAATCATCTATTTCAACTTACCCCAGTCTATCAAAAATCACCCTTAGTAAAACGAGATCCATAATTATTTACGGTTTGAAATCAGTACTCTGGCTGTATTCCAATGTATTAAGTAAGGTTTATTATGATTACATTTCTTTATTGAATTGAAATTTAATTGATATTTTAGGTAAATCATGGCATGGACTACATATCAAGCTGTACTAGCAGTTATTATGGTTGCAACAGGATCAATAAATACACTTAGCGCAAAGTAAGTACATTGTTTTGTGGATATCTGATTCATATAATCACAGAAAAAAATATTTTTCCTTGTATCTTGTAGAGGTCAGTCAGGTACAAAAAAAAAATACTTTTCAAGTGTTTTGCATATTGCATACTTGCTGTTTACTTAGTTTAACAAGTTTTGCCTTATGCAGTTGAAAAGATAACCGATAGTAGTGAGAGAGTGAATTCGGATCAAAGATATTTATAATAATTTCTTTTAACTTTGACTCATGTCGTATGTTCTTCCTTTAGGACATCAGATTTTGCAGGCTCTCACATGAAGATGTCTTGACTAATTGTTACTTTATTTTCCAAAAGAATTAATTCTTGATATTATTTGCACTTCTTGATTTTGTATTAAATGCATTTCATTGTTAATGTTTGTATTAATAAAACGAAGTAATTTTCATTGATACCTTTGATAGAATAGGGTTCTGCCTCAGTATATTCTTTTAGCTTTTGTTGATTTGAAAATATATTAATTTTAGTTTACCCTGATATAATTATATAAATGTATATTAACTCATTAGTTGTGCAGTCCGTAATTGTGTGGTATTTACTCATACTGGACTAAATAGATATAACAAAATCTCCACGTAAAAGAAGTTTTGGTAGAAGTTTTTTTTATTCAAACTACTAGTTTCAAACACTTCGTGTTCATCGTGAGGTAAACTTTTACAATACAAATTACAAGTGAAGTATATAATTCTAGTTTATTCTTGTGATTTATATTGTAGAAGTTTCCTGATGATGAACACGAAGTGTTTGAAACGCGTAGTTTGAATAAAAAAAAAACTTGTTTTGTATGGAGGCTTCGTAAAATCTGTTTACTCCAGTATATATATATAAAATTAATTACAATAACATAGTGTATTGATATAACCCTAATAATGTTTAAAAATATAGACGAAACATTGACTTAAAGATGTTTTTTTGAGACTTGCTTGATCCTGGACCAAACCTCGATAAAGAAAAATAGGTAGAATAACTGTGGTCTTGATGAGAAAACTTTGAATATAGACACTGTGAAATCTGGTTTTATATTTTTTGTAAAATTAGTTACTTATAACTTACTATACATATAAAGCTATTTACAACATTAGGGATTGTTGATTAAATATACAGTTACTTGATTTTCTATTGTCAAGAATAATAGTCGAATTCTTACCTCATATGATTTTTTCCGTTTTACTCTACTATAAGTAAATGTAGGAATGATGGGAATAGCCGAGTTTAATTTATTAACATATTTACATATTATAATCTTAAATGGGTTTAGTGGGTGTCTATTAAAAATTTGCAAACAGTCTTCTTCTTTGAGAATTCTTAATACCATTTAACAAACATATAATTTGTTCTTCGTCTGGTTAAGGAACTTAAGTTTAGATAAATTTGAAGACTGGGTACTAATTTTAACTCTCTCTCTTCGTTTTCATTTTAACCCGCTAAGTTTCATTGTAGTTATTGCCTGAATATGAATATTTACGGTGATTTGATTAGTTATAAAATTAATTGAAGATTAATTGTGAGTCATTATTTTATGAAACATTAATAAATGAATCTTCATTTATTAAAGAATATTAATAATGAAGAATTCTTATTTTCTTCCTGTAGTTAAATGTCACATTCTGCTATAGAATTACATTTTCCTTGCAACTGATATAATGAAATAACCACAAATGAATTGAAATCAAGGAATTCAATCAACAGCTAACATTAAAACAATAGAGTTAATAAATTAATGAGTTTTATAATTCGCATACACCATAACAACATTACAGTAAACCCAGTAATTAATTGATAGTTAATAGATTTGATGATATCTTTTTACTTACAGTAAAGTTGAATGTAGACTAATACATATCTTTTCCTATATAGGAGTTAGTCCCACAAAACTAGTTTATGTTGCCTTTCCTATTATTTGCACTGGTATATTATGGGAAAATTATTAAGTTGTATTTGAAATTTTCTTTATGCACCTTAGAAGTTTGATGTAAAAGTATATTAACGGATGTACGTCAGAGGAGATTTACTGTATGTTGTTTAGTATTATGTTTGTAATAGTGAACTAAGGAGTTCGGCAATTGGTTTTCTTACTCAGTGTTGTATTTAACTCACAGTTCATTTAATTGTTTATGAAGACATAATTTCACTGTTGTTTCTAATATCCATAAACTAAAATTCCATTCAACCTTTTTGCCCGCATATATTTGTTTGTTTATATCAACGAAACATTGGAATACTAAGGAGTTTTCCTTACAGAAGAATATATTAAACAATAAATTACCTTTAACAATATGTAAGATAGCATATTTGACAATATATTATGAGAGCATTGGAATGCTTATAATTACATAATTATAATATTATATAATTATAATAGTTAAGGATAATTTAATGAGAATATGAAAAATTGAAATAATCATGTAAAATTATTTATTAACACATTCAAAATTGTATAGTGTTCTCATGTATCCTTATCTGAATGGTAATGATTAGTTTATTATGATTCCCTTCACATCATGTGAAAGTCTTATTAATTATTATTGTTGTTATTTATTATTGGTTAATTCAATGTCTTTGCGTCAGATACAGTAGAAATGAATTTTGCATTCATTTCTGGTAATAAATAAAAATATCAAAATTGTAATTAAATTGATCAAAGAAATATTTTAGACTCTATATTTAGATGCTTTTATTAGTTTACTAATTGGAAAGAAGGAAACAGATTGCATATTTTCGAGGATGGCAAAAAGTTGATAACTTTTTTCCTGGTCGGTGATCTTTATGTATAGTAAATAATTAAATACTGTACAAAAAATGAGTAAATTTAGATGTTTGTCTATATGTGTGAAGAAATCTGGTATTTCATGTAGCTATTTTTGTTTTAGATGGGCTGACAATTTAGAATCTAAAGGATCAGACGGAAAAGTTAGGAAATTTGACCATCCGTTTTTTCAAGCTACATGCATGTTTATCGGAGAATTTTTATGCTACATAGTTTTTAAAATACTATACTTTTATCACAAGAGGAAAGAGGTAATCAAACTGTTCTTAATTCCACAAGTTCATTAGTATAACTATAGTTAGTGTATTAGAACTTTGAAATATTAGTATCCAATTTCTTTTTTAAACCTGTTTATAGTTTTGAGTTCAAATATATATACTAGGTTAAAGTTTGTTAGAAGTTTAATGAATTTTATTCTGGAAATTTAGTATCTAGTATTATTTCTTACTATCTATTGTTTATTTAATATTAACTGTTTTATAACTGGTAATTTTGGGATTGTATGTAAAATATAATGATAATGACGATAAATTATGTTTAGATTTTATGGGATTTACTCTTTTTGAAGTTTCGTAAATCCACTTTTGATATAGATAGGATGTGTTTCAAGTGTATTTGGGTGAGTATGAATCTCGAATTTCATAATCATTCTACAAATCGCTTCGTTTGACGAATTTTACGACTTTGTCAGATAAATAGTCCGTTCTGTTATGTTTCATGTTGTTTTGTGCAATATTGTATCCCTGGAGAGATATTTTGTTGTATGTTATATCAAAAGAAGCACTCATTTTTCCCGCTCTTCTGGTTAGTCTGGAGACTTTTGGAATGAATAATGTAACGCTAAAAAAGATATTATTAAGTTCCACTGATTGCCATTTGTTAGATGTTTTACCTTAATTTTATTAAAAATAATCAGAGTGCAATATAAGTAATATATTGAAAGTAAACTACTTTTTAAAAACTGAATAATATGAGGTATTTAATTTTTATTGAAAGAAAATATTAGTATTGACAATATCCCAACCGCACCACTGTATGCTACCTTGGGCTACACTTTGACACCGGGACTACTTGGAACCCACACACAAAGCTTAAACGTACAGAGACTAACAGACGTTCAAATTCCTAATACGACTTCTTCACTCAAAATGGAAACTTACACTAACAGACAGACTACATATATACAACTCAGTCCTGAAGCCTTTCTGGGCCTATGGTATAGAAATCTGGGGTTCCACCAAACCATCCAACATTCAACGTTTACAGTACCTACAGTCAGAAATCATTAGAAAAACTATCACATTTATCTTTCTATGTCGCCAACAAAATCATACTCCATGACTTCAAAGTCCTATCTGTTCAGAACTTTGCAATAGAAAGATACAAATTATTCCACAACAGATTACTAAATCACCCCAACCCACTTGCTCATTCCTTTTACTCACCTGTAATACCTTCAAACTCACGTAGGCGTTTAAAAATAAAATGGTCCCGAAACCTCCTCTATTAAACCAGCTGTGAGGGTAACCATGCTACGGAGTGCCACCAGTGAGTCACCACTCATTCCCGTTATAAATCCCCGCTAATCGTAGATACCAAATTACAGCCACTTTTTAAATACAAATGTTTTGTAGTTTAAGTGGAAAAAAGTATTGACAATAAAAATTTTCATTTGAAATGTATGGCAAAACAAATATAAAATTCGAGTGCAATTATTATATATAATATTTACTGTTAAGTAGACTAGAAACCGATCATCTTGCGGGTTAAAAACGTCAGCCCTTACGGTCTTTCTGTTTGATCAGATGTTTGGGCACAGCCACTCTGATCAGTGTCTAGAATTGTAGCCCAAGTTCTGTTCCCTTCACCAAATTGTTAAGGAGCGCAGCGGAGGCAAAGCTCCGACCTCATACCTTATATACTTCGGGTTCGGGAGTAACTGTCTGCAACCTTCTAGCGCAGTACAGTCTATATTTGCAGTTGATTTATGTTAAATTTTATAATTTTTTTAAAGGATGAAAAAATCAAATTGGCAATATTATTAATTAACCAAATATTATGTACAGAGCTTAAGCTTTCTGATAATGTTCATGTAACTCCTTTGAATGATTCATTTATCAAGAAAGAATTCGTAATTAAGCATAATATTTTATTTTCCGAAAATGTAAAACACAAAATTATATCACTTTTAAATAAAAAAAGTATAAAGCATAACTAACAATAATTACCATTTTGTTCCCTATAAAATTTTATATTTTTGAAAATGTTGCAGGATGGGTCGATTTACGAAAATGATTTAGTTAAAGGAAATCAGCAGTTCAATCCTCTTATCTTTTTCCCGGCAGCAATGTTGGACTTGATTGGAACTTCCGTCATGTATGTTGGGCTCAATCTTACTTCGTCCAGTAGCTTCCAAATGTTACGAGGTTAACATGTTTAATGTATATCTTATTCTAGTCAAAAATGCTAAGAAATTTATCAAAACAGATTTTATATATCTATAGATGATATATCAAAAACGAAAATTCTGTTGTAGGAATCTGAGAAATTTTAAAATTAATTTTAATTATTGTTAGTACCACAGAAGTTATTTGTGACAAATAAAGAAGAAAGTCAGGTACATACGAAAAAAGGTCTTCAGACTTCAGGAAAGAGTATGAAGAGTGGAAACGTTAAAGGGTTCACCGACTGATACAAAGTGACATACAACGTGTAGCCACCTTACAATCGTGGAGCATTTTGATATTGCTGAAGCAAAGAGCTAATTAAATAATGAAAGTAGTCAAAGAAAGAAACAAGAGAGAAAGAAAAATTGAAAATATGAAAATAAAAATTAAAAACAATTTTGAAGTGAGAAAGAATGAAAATATAACTCAAATAATCAAGTAAGAAATAAGGTTTAGGGTGGTAATGTATGAACAGTATGAACTGGTTTTTAGAAAACGGAGGAAAAAGAAAAGAGAAAAATGAAGACAAAACTATAAATTGTACTAAAAAATTGAAACATTATTAATAAAATATTAGAATATAACAATTGAAAAAGTCAAAAGTACTTAATGTGTCCTCTTTGGAACAAGTTTAGTATATATTCTGTATATGTGTGTTAGATAATGCCTACTATATGTATAACTGTGCATAAAATAGTTGGCATAGATATGAAGAACTGTTAAAAAATTTATGACTAACGGAATCTGAGCCGGGCTCTTGAAAATCTTGAAGTGAATTAGATAAAAAAATGTATCTGTTAGGTAACATTAGCCAGACAATTTATTATCTTATTGCAACCATGCTGGCAAGAAATTTATATTCTTCAGCTGGAGTTCAGAGTTAAAGAGAAGCCAATGTGAGTTAAAGGAATATTGTTATTTTAATGTGTTTCAAGAAGCCGAAGAATGAATCCATAATTAAAACATTGATACTACTTATTTATATGAGTAACTTTTTTGTGATGGCTGAAAATAAAGCTGCTCCAGTATTTAAATTAAACAAATTCCAATTCTATCAAATAATATGATATCAGTTTGTCGCCAGTAAACACTGGTAGGCGTGTAGGAAATTGTTTGTGTAACTTTATGTCTGTGTGGTTTATTTTTTAATGATTATCTCGGTATGTATTTTAACATTTAATATCATGGTAAATTATTTCAGTGAAATATAATTCATTTTTCGAAGCGATATTATTATTTGCCACTGTTAAATCAACTGATTTCATACTGTGAAAAGAAGAATAAACTTTGTGGCTGACTTGTGAAGCGTATACAATTGTTCCTGGACGGTTGCTAGAAATACAATTCGTAAAGTATAGATGTTTAATCATCATTTGTTCCAGATATAGAAAAAAGTGAATTGATTTTTGGTATTTGCAATTTTATTCACTTATCCTTGATGTTAATATTAGTTCATTCTTATTACTTATTTAACATATTTCATAAATTTATAAATTAAACTTAATATATGGTTTTCTAAATCCCATCAATTAGTGGAACACGTTTTGATAACAATATCTGATTGAATGGATTGTTTTTGACAATCGAACTTAAGATTGCTTTTGATTGATTGCTGTAATAAAGAATTGCTGTAAGCTATCATTCTAAAGTGGGGAATTAATAATTTTAAACTGACACCTTCAATAGTTTTTTGCATAGTATATCAGTAAAGTAAAATATGTTTGAATTCTTGAACTTTATAAGATGTTTATTCATTTTTTGAATTTTAAAAAAATGATAGATTTTGGAAACCATACTAAGCTCAGGTTTTACTTTTCTTGTCACCTTGAAAATAGCAGAGTGGGGAATTTTTAATCTGATTTCAATTCATGAATTCCAATTCAAGTGTTTTTCAATATCTTACACATGTAAGCAAATTGTATAGTCATAATATTTAACCCAGTTGTTAGCTTAAATTCATAAGGTTCATTAAAATATAACCATCAGAAAATTTCGATAGGTTTTGTGATTAAAAAAAATAATAACTTGTACAAGGTCGAAAATATGTCACCCAGAAGTGTGACTATTCGATCGGAAGAATATATGTATTGAATAAAAGGAACGTTGTAATCTTTTAGGGGCCGAAAAGTGTGGCTGATATTAATTTGGAATTCATTTCAGTTATTAGCGCCATGACCTGGTTAGTGCTCAATCGAGGATTCTGAGTTTTGACTTTCTCAGGTTCATTAGAGCAGGATGATTAGTTTAGGTTGCAATATCTGTCCCCTGAGAAAACACATGTAGGGCAAATATTGGCCCTTTGTGATATCACTCAATGAACATTCTACAGTATGAGTCCTAAATTTGACCTAACTGACGTATGTTTAAAGTGAGGATCTTCAATGACTAGCTAATATTATAAAGGCTCAGGACCGATGGCTTACCATCTCCGAGTGACAACGATATTACATTTTGTTAATTCCTGCATGAATAAATCGAGAATCACAGTGGGTATTGAACCGGGATCTACCAGTCTAGAGGTGATCACGTAAGCTACTAGGCTACCCTGACCTCTACGAATCATTAGCTTACAATATATTTATCTGTTATCAATTAACTTGTGATCTTCTATATCTCAAACAGTTTTCTATTGTTGCATTTGGGTCTATTATTATACTAACTAAGAAAAAAAAGTAATTTTTAAATTTTAAAAATGTTTTGGTATTTTAATTGCAATTGAAAGAGGAATTACATTATAAAAACTTATATATGGTGATATAAAAATAAATTAAAGAATTTATTCAAAATCGTATCATAGAACAAATAGGGGGGATTGCATGAATTGTAAGTTTTAAGTTGAATAAGTTGAAGTGTGACTCATTTAAACTTTTTTTTTTGTATTTTTCAGGCTCTGTAATAGTGTTCGTAGCCTTGTTGTCATTGTTGTTTCTGAAGAGAAAGATCAGTTTAAAACAGTGGCTTGGAATACTGTTGGTAGTTGTCGGTTTGATTATCGTAGGATTATCTGACTTCTTTTCTAAAAAGAGTGGTGATGACAGTGGTTCTAAGGACAATTCTGCCATGGACCAAGTTATAGGTAAGTTATATCTTTAATTATATAATATCCAAGTTCAAACTAGCTAAGTATCATAAAAAAAATATTGAGGCATTTTATTACTGGGCTAAATTTAATCGCTAGGCTAACTTTAGATTTTATATCCCAATTTTTAAATTAACCTTGTTTGTTTCTAATGCGCATACCTCTATGCTTTCAAAAGTACTTTCTAGTGGTAGGAAGTGTGGGTTATTTGTTAATTGGAATCTATTTTAGTTATGAGTTAAATTCATTACCAGATTTACTTTACTTCAGAATCCCTAGATTTTGTTTCACTGAGGTTTATTAGAGTAACGGTCTTTAATGAATACTTCAAATTGTTTAGGCCAGTGATCAACAGCTAAGACATCTCTGAGAGACCGAAAAAAATCTCTCCTTCTTGTTAGTCAATTCAGAAAGAAAGAAAAACAACTCAGACAAGTGTATGAAATAATAATTAGTAACTTCACGTTATCGATTTCTGACCTGAAGTGCAGACATTAGTCTCATGAGTCTTCTTCCGTTCATTCAGAGTACTGATATCTATGATTTCTTATTAACTGATGCCTTTTTATTTTGAGGACGTGAAGTAGTTCACTGATGTCTTTAATGGAAATTTCAATGAAAAAAACCTGAGCTGGTCGCTAATATCAATAGAAAATTGTAAAGATGTTATTGAAGGAGATTCTAGTTTGAGTCTCATGTGTTTTACTTTCATTTACCCTCTAATGAAATAATAGACCCTTGTAAGTAGTGCGTTTGGTTTAAAATGACAATGTCGAATTTTCAACTGAAATAAGCCTTTTGAAGTCCCCTCAGTGCAATATAATAAGATTTACAAATTGGAGTATGTGGGTTTGCGTTTGTGTATGTATGTGAGGGAGAGAGTGACAAAGAGAAAACCAAACTAGTAGTAATCAGTAAATTTCATATTGAAGTCCCTGCTGTACGTGATAGGGGACAAACACAGCGCAACTATTGGACTTTTTTAGGAGTAATTTTCAATTTACTAAAAAGTTTCTACATGACTGATTAAAACCAGTGTTTCTAGCCTTTTAGCTGACGTAAAATAAATATTGATTATGGACTGTTTTCGTATATATTGTCCTGGGATCAGCAGTTTAAAAAACCTGTTTTGAAATTGTAATAAATAAATTTTTACAGTTAATCCTGTTTGTATTAATATTGTCGTTAAACAAAGAAATTAAACTATAGTAACTTAATATTAAATTACATTTGTTTTTTAAATAATAAATTCCCAACTGTAACCGGTTATGTCAGTTTATTTGGGGTACTAGCTCTACCGGTGAGAAATCAAGAAATCTGTTATTTCTTTATTTGACTTGTTAAAAAATAAATAAAGTATGTTAGTTATATATTGATGAGCTTTATCAAGATAACTTTTGAGATGTCTACTCCTAAATTTGTAAAAGTTTTAAGCTATAAAATATGCAAGAAACATATGTATATATCAAAATACATATGTTCATTTACTCATGTTCATATAAGACCAAATGATTTTAGAGAAAATTGGACGCACATAGTCAAGTATAAGTTATGAAACTGTATAGCTACTTTCATTGCTTGTGAGTGTATCACTTTCTTCCAACTACTGCTTTCAAATCATGCATTATTGTTTGATCAAAGATTAAAGTTAGGACATTCGTGGTAGAATGCACGCCGGTGCACTTGGTTTATGCAGTTGGATTTAGAAAACCTTTAAAATTGTTTTCAGTTGGCTGATGGATGCGTTGGTGAAAAAAAGATTATGAAAATCATTTTTCATTTCAAATAAGATTGTCTGAAATGTTTTAACAGTGTTTCTTATAGGAAGTTAAAAAGATATACTAGTTTTGCAAATGATAATGTGTTATATCCAAATACTACGAATATTTATAAATATTAAATTTATTGAAGAATATTTCAATTAAAATTGTAAAGTTTACTCTGAGGATTTGATTTTAACCTCAAAAGTTGACCGAACTCTGATTTAATGTAGGTCTGGTTCCATTAGATGGTCAAATTTGCTATTAATCTATACATATGTAAATAACATTTATGTCTTGTTTGTCTGTTACATTTCCTTACAGACACATAGACCTCTATTAAATAGATATAGTCCTTCTGTATTTAATGAAAGTTTCAGTTGGATACAAATGTTTGATTTGAAATTTTTTTGATAATAAAAAAATCTGGAGTGGCCTACCCTAGACTTCACTATAAGTAAATAAATATCAAACTGGTTTACTGATAATTAATTAATTAATAACAATTAATAATGTAAACTATTAGTCTTGTATTTTCAAATGTTTCTCATCGCCTTACTAACTCTGTTATCTTGCTTTTAGGTATTTTTCACGGTACTCCTTTTCATACTTCATTTATCTTCCTGTTGTTTATTTTGCCTTCAATCAACCAGAACTGCTTGTCTTAATTTTAATTTTATTTCTTCTGTTCCTCTCTACTTCATTACTTCCTGAACCGGGCACGCGTGGCGGCACAGTCGGTTTCTGCCGTTTTGTTTCCGGCGTGCTTGGTCGCCCATTCTATTTTCTCCTGAAGACGGAACATCCGAAAATTTGAGTTTGTAAGTGTGTCTCTTTCTCTGTGATTTGCTTTTCTTCGTTTTTGAGCTGATTTGCGTCCAGTTTGGATCGTTTTTTTCGAATTTTGAGTGATATATACATATATATATACTTATATATATATAAGTAATTGTTGAATTACTTTATATTTTACCAGAAAGGTGGAAATCCATAGTGAGAAAACTTGAAAAATTAACTCGGAAAAGAACAAAAGTTAAAATTGGCATAATTTTTAATAAAACATGTTTGATTGAAGGTCTGCTCCCAAAATACACAAATATATATATACATATATGTATATATATAATCAACAGGAAAACGATTCACGGTAAACTATAGATACAGAGTAAAGGGACGAATGTTTCACAGTAAACTATAGATACAGAGTCAAGGGAGGAACACACTTATAGTCTCTAATTAATTATAATGAAGTGCAATCAGTTATTATGTGGTATTTACTCATTGTAGGGTAAAAATCTAATGAAATGGTCTCCACATACAAAAATTTTAATGAAATAAACAACGCGTTTCGAACACGTGTTAATTGTGTTTTACATTTTGATCTTTTATAAAGTTACCATACTCGGAATTTTATTTCATGCTAGTTTTTTTTTCATAAAATAATTTTTTCCCCTTTGTCAAAAATCATAAAAATTCACTTGACTCGAGCAAGTGTTAGCATTTCCATGCTTCATACAATGAAAGGCATTAGAATAGAAATTATATATTTGATTGGAGTTGATTTTTTACTTGTAAGAAATTTATTCATCTTATATCTCATTCAAGTCATTAAAACATTTCAAATTTGTTCATTAAACCTGTAAACATCAATATTATTTGATTGTAGAGATTTTCTACAAAAATTCTAAGTCGTTGTAAAAAATGTTAATAATTCCAACAATTATAGCAGGTGATTCATTAGTCCAGGGTGAAAATTCACTTCTTATAGCTTCATTGCTCTTTGCGGTAATTGAAATTTCACAATTTTTTTTTTACAAATTGCTAATTTTCAGTTCAATTATTTTGGCAAAATTTCATAGTTCTTTAATGTGCTGTCAAAAAAAACATTTTCTGAAAACATAAAATTACCCTAACATCTTTTATTTTTGAAATAAATACCTCAATTCATCACAAGTTTTCAGATTGAATGATAATTCAAAATTTTGACATTTTATTGAACAAAATTCCTGTTGTTTCAAGAGTTTGAGAATTTTTTTCAGTTATTGCTGTTTTTGTTGCTTCAAAGATAATGTCTAAATTTCAAATGTAGAATTCGTAGTCGGAGAGAAAAAAAGTCTAAAAACAAATGTTGACCAAAGAAGTGATTTACCCATCTTAAATACGAGTAATTGCTCCCAAACTATACAGCACATCTACACTATGAGGTCCATTTTTGCATCTATGCAAATTTTTTGATACACACACACACACACACACACATATATATATATATATATATATATAGGTGTGTTCTCTAATCGGGGTTCGGTCAATTTTCCAGGATAAAAAATCAAACTCTCGTTGCCAACGTTTCGGTTTTATTTAAAACCTTTTTCATAGGCCTACAAACAAAGGATAATAAGAAATCACATATCAACATCAAACATATACACAATATGAAAATGGATTGTTACAACTCATGAATATTACAAGCAGAAATATTTCAGAGATACATAAAACAATATTACTTACAGAAGTAAGAATTTTTTAACTAAGAAAATGAAATTTACATTATTTAAAGGAACAACAATGTTAGCCGGACAAAACCTTCGACTAGACTAATAAGATAACATTACAAATAACCTCAACACTGTTCACTCAAGGGAACTAAATAAATCAAATTTCACTAAACCTCAGCACAACACTCCAGAATAAATATTACTTAAATTAGTAATATCACTTCTATGATTAATCGAACTTAGATCCTTTTTAATATATAACATCTCAAGTGTCTTCCTTCTTTGCTCATCTTTTTCTTTTTCTATTATAGTTGTATCTTCAAAATCGAACGTGTGACCCTCGTTTATTGCATGCCCAGCTAAGGCTGTTGCGTTACTTTTATTTGTTCTTATGGAATAATTATGTTGGTACAACCTTTCTTTGAGAAAACGACTAGTTTCACCATAGTAACACTTGTCACAGTCTTTACATTTGATGGCATAAATGAGGTTACTTTGTAACTCCTTCGGTATTTTTTCTTTCAAATTTGAAAATAAAGATTTATTTTTTCTTTTATTATAAAATGCCAGTGTAACTTCAGGTACGTTTCGTTTGAACACTTTTCTAATTGATTGTGATAAGCCCTCAACATAAGGAAATTTGAAATACTTCCTATTTATAATTGTTTTCATATCCTTATTTTATTTTTTTTTTAAATTAATTAAAATTATTCCTTCAACCTTAATTTTCGTAACTTTTCGGAACAATTTTCCAACCCTTCTTATTCCATTTTTCTTCCTTATTTCCAAAACTTTTTAACCAAAATTTTGGAGAATTTAATTTTGTTTTCTGATTTATGGTTTTTGGATTTGAACTTATTGTTTTTTAAACCAATTTCCAAAAAAATTTATTTTATAATTTAAAATTTAAAATCAGATTTAAATTTCCAACTTCACCAAAATTGTGGAAGATTTTCCTCTGCCTTTCGTTTATAAGTCCTTAGAACGTAATAAAGGAATATCCTTATTTAAACTAAAAAATAATTAGAATTTAAAATTTTATTCCAAAAATTTTCAAATTTTAAAAAAGGTTTTCAATTTTAATTTTGTTTTCATGTTTTTATAAATTACCTTACTGGAATTTTATTTAGTAAATTTTTTCATAAAATAATTTTTTCCCCTTTGGAAAATTCAAAAAATTCCTTTACTGACCAAGTGAGATTTCCTTTATTACAATTTAAAACAAAAATTATAATTTAATGGGTTATTTTTACATTTAAAAATTATTATTTATTTAATTAATATTAAAACATTTCAAATTTGGTTCATTAAATTAAAATAATATTATTTGGAGATTTTTTTAAAATTTAAAGGGGAAAAAAATGTTAATAATTTAAATTTCATAATGCTTAATTCAGTGAAAATTAGGATAGTATTGCCTCTTGGGTTAAATTTAAAATTTTTTAAAATCAATTTCTTAAATTTTGGAAAAAATTCAAGTTCTTTAATTCTGAAAAAACCATTTTCTGAAAACCAAAAATTACCCAAAATTTTTATTTTTGAAATAAAATATTCCATGTTTTTTAAATTGAAAATAAAAAATTTGAAATTTTTTAAAAAAATTTGTTTAAGATTTGAAGAATTTTTGGTTAAGGTTTTGGCCAAAGAAATTCAAAATTTAAATTAGGAATTGGAGTTTAAAGGAAAAAATTTCTTAAAAAAGGGTTACCAAAAATTGATTTCCCAAACAAGTACGAGTTAAATGGCCCAAATTTATAAAAAAAAAATAAATCCTTTTTTTCATTTAAAAAATTTGGGATACAAAAAACCAACACACCACAAGTAAAATTAAATTTATATTTTAAATATTTTTTAAAAAAATTTACCACATTAAAATTCAAGAAGAAAAAAGTAAGGAACACCTTACGCTCAAAAACGGGTAATTCCGTTTTAAGAAAAAAAAGAAAAAGAAAAGAGAGCAAAGAAGGAACCACTTAAGTATTTTAGGGATCGGTTTCGTTTAATTAAGTGATATATATATATATATTATATTTCGTTGAACAGCTGACCGTATTTCGCTGATGTCATTTTCTTCACTAGTTTTTCAAGGTTTCTGAATACCTTCTTCTTTCCTTCATCCAAACGTTGGAGAATGTTAATTAAGTTTATAACCGACATGTTTTCGACTGGCTTCCAGTCATCTTCAGGGTGATTAATTAAACAAAGAAGAAAATTATTAGTCTTTGGAGTTGGTATTAAGACACATTATACAGTAGAAGTTTGAAGTAGCTGCTCTTGGGCCTGGTTTTCAAGGGCTACTAACTGAGGTGGGGTGGATGGTTGGGTGGGGGTACTGACAGTTAACGGTTTTTTCACCCAATCAGACGTGTATAGTTTAAGCACTCTCTCGCTACTACCCGTCTGAATATTTATTGTAGGTTTATTCTGTTTAATTATTATTGCTTCTGCGATTTGCAGCCGATTGAAGTTGTTTTCTTTTCTAATTATTTTAGTTCCACTCACGAGTAGGTCTCTAGTTATTTTGGTATTATGCTTGTCCTCTGAATGTTTCTTGGGACCGCCTATAGAAAGGTGCATGGTAAGTCTTCTCGACAGTGATGTAGTTGTCATCCCAATGTATGAATCGTTGCAGGGCTCACGGTCCCCGATTTGACAGGTTTGACCCAGATTTGACTCATACACGAGATTAGACTCCTTCAGTTGAGAATCTTTAACCTTATTGCTATTTCTCATCACTAGGCTGCTTATGGTGGGGCTCCGGTAATAGGTTATTAAGGCGACCTTATCCTCGGTTGAGGTGCATTTTATATTCTTCTTAATTATATCCTTGAGTACGCGTTCGTCTATTTTGTGGTCTTCCGAATACTGATTTTCGTAATAAAGGTTATGTGTTATGCCTGTTATTAGGTTATCGGTTTGACTGATGTGTTTCGAATTGAGATATTGTTTTAAAAATATTGTCAAAGAGAGAGTTGGAGTAGCCGTTGTTAATGAGGGATTTGGAGTAGCCAATATATATATATATATATATATATATATATATATATATATATATGATCAAACCACAATAAGAAATGGGAAAACAAGACTAAGATCTTTCAACCGTAACAAGCGGTCTTCGTCAGAGTCAAAAACCCAACTGACCCAAACCCAAGTTGGGTTTTTGACTCTGACGAAGACCACTTGTTATGGTTGAAAGATCGTACTCTTGTTTTCCCTATTCTTATTGTGGTTTGATCATTGATTGTTATTTCACGTGTTTATGTGAAATCTTTATATATATATATATAATCGAAAAAACATGTTAAAACGACTTTAGTAGCCTCAAACATTTAAATCCGTTACCCTTTTCTTGTTGAAAGGATTTTATTGATTAGAAGTTGCTTCACATTGTTAACAATTCTGAAGATATAAACATATATAGCAGTGAACATGTAAAACGAATTTGAAAAGATAGTGTTACAGGCAAACAAGACATTACGAACTAAATGTTATTTACACTGATATATATTTATAGAAATATTAACCATTTTATGGATCAGAACTAAATTAAATTAGGGTTCAATCATTTTTTGAGATTTGAATCAAACTTTCTGAACAGACATTTCAATTTTAATGTATATCTTCATCATACACAAAGTTAAGATATTTCTAAAATAAAGGAACTATATCTATCAATCAGTCTGGAACCTTATAAACAATAAAAATACATATCCTTGTAGTGTCTTAAGAAGTTTTAACCGACAAATAACTATTATTAAAACATTTACTGCTGCATATATATACATGTTGTATTGCAAAACTTGTAAACCATGTAGTTATCTTATGTTTGAAGGTGACTTGCTTATTATTGCTGCTCAAGTTAGTACTGCAATCCAGATGGTATACGAAGAAAAGTTTGTGGCAGGCAAGGATATTCCTGCTCTTCAGGCTGTTGGATGGGAAGGTAATTAAATACTTTCATGTTTTTTTTTTAAAAAGGACTGTTTTGTTTTTACTGTGTTCATTAGGTAATTTACAAACCAGCATCAGACGACATTGCTATATTTCCCAACAAGAATCTATTTAACCGATGTTTATATGGTTAAAAAAAAAAATAAGAACAAAATAGAAATAGAAACTAAGGAAATTCAAATGCAATAAAATGATAAATTATGGAAGAAGTGTCCACATAAGAGTTTCGAACACTTGAATTTTTCACTATGTTCAATGTCAATATAACCTCATAGGAATGAGAGGAAAAGAAATCAAGATTTTTTTCTTTTGTAAACACAATTTTTTGACAATTTATTTTTTTTTCTATTCATTTTAATCAATTTCTTATTATTTTATGTTTATAATTTCGTCGAAGAAGCTATATTCTGGCAATTGACATTCTACTGAAGTTAAAACATTGAAAACATCTCTCCAGAGTTGAAGGATTTATTAATTTTATTCTAGAATATAGTTACAATATTAGCAATAACAATATTATTCAGATTCTGAGGTAAAATGGATAAACCAACAAAAGTCTCCACACAAATGAAGTTTTATTCAACGCGTTTCGAACACTTTGTGTTCATCTGTGTGGAGACTTTTGTAGGTTTATCCATTTTACCTCAGAATGAGTAAATACCACACAATTACGGATTGCGCAACTAATGATTTAATATTATTCAGAATAAAAAGCTTTGTGAATGAGCAATTCTCAACCCTTACAAGTGAAAGAACTTACAAGTCAGTAAAGAGAGTGATTAGTTACGAGGAAGCAGTTCATTATCCAACTGAATTTCTTGACTCCGTGACTGCTCCTGGACTGCCTTCTCTTGAGTAAAACTTAAAGTAGTAGCACCAGTCATGCTGAGATATAGTAGCAGTAACAAATTTCATGTTACGAAACTTGAGTGCCCAAAACTCTGCAACGGGACACGACTCTGAGTTCGTGCTCTGCACAAATACGCCATAGAGGAGAACATCATGACTGGGTATGGTACTGGGGAGTCTGTGTGTAGACCACGCATTTTCATTAAAACAATTGCAATATCCTGTCAGCGTTTGATTTGCAATGACGGTAACTAAGTCCCAAGGGGCTATCTACCGCAGGAATTGAAGTGAGTGAGATCAAGTTTTTCTCAATGGTCAACTTTGCCCTTAGTTTGCTTGCCCAAGAGTCAGAGGTTCCAACTCTTTGTGCCTTCATGAACCTGAAGGACAGACAGCTGATGTGGTGTATAAAGAGGCATTTGCCTAACTCTATACTAATAATGCTATTTTCTACTATTCTATAATTTCTAATGATATTTTTGAATACCATGTATAATCACATTTTTGATTCCGACAATGATGGGTATGTTTGCTAGTAAAGAATAAAATAATAATATCTGTTGATACGTAATAAACTAATTACATCAATAATACGTAACAACTATAACAAAATTGTAAATCATTCTATTTCTAATACGAATAAATCTTAACAAACCAAACTGCAATATAATGGTAGGTAACTAAATTGAAGGTGTGATTATTTTTTTAAATTGGTATTAACCTCAATTAAAAAATTCTACGCTGCTACGCAGACTAGTACATTATCATTGTACTAGGCAATGGTAATTAAAATAATGAAATATGATTAATATTATGAGCAATAAAGTTGAATTTAATACGTATACATTGAAAAAAAAAGTAACTAAAGAAAATATTGTTCTATGTATATAATTTGCTTTGAAATACTTTACGTTCCCGGATCCCATTATTTGGTGAACAAAAAAGAACCAAAAACAACGTATTATTCACAAAAGTTATATAAATCTTATTAATGTTCAATTTTTTTTATAGTATTATAAAATTATTTAGCATATTTGGTATAATACTAGCTGGTAGGTCTAACCCAAAAGGGCTATTGTTACATTTTTTTCCTAAAAGTAGGTATGATTATGCCCCAGCGTTTTGGTATATGGGCAGTTGTGAATCAAATAAAAGTTGTACCCTGTATAAAATAAATACAGATATTCCCGAAAAAGTTATATAAGATCCATATGTTTCTTTTGTATCTAAATGTCTCCAGTTTTGTTTCTAGCGGACAGACTGACAAACTTTGTATTTTATATTAATCAGATATATTGGAAATGTAGTTATCAGGTGTAATTTCAACATTACGGCAAAATATTTTGCAAATGATTCAAAAATAAATGTATTGTACTTATTATTACTATTATTATGAATATTTTTTTGAAACATAAAAAAAGAATATTTTTTGTTTTTAATCTTTAATTATCAGCTTTCAAAAATATATAACATAAGAAATACTTTTCCTATTTTAAATTAATAATTTAATAATTTATACAACCCATATACATGGTGAAGTTCTCAAATACTTTTTATGGTGCCAATACTAATTTTGTTTTTGGAAATTAGTAATTATTAAAAGTAATACCACATTATATTTCATGTGCAATAAATTATCTTCCTCTCAGTGTGGATTATACTGTTCAATAGACAAATTCTTCCAGTGCTGTATGTTATTCTAATTTTTTCAGGATTCTTTGGGTTTATCGTCTTGGTTTTACTTCAAATCCCTATGTATTATATTCACGTCTCTGATACATTCGCAAACAATGCACACATGTCCCTGGAGGATGCTCCAGACGCTTTTGCACAGCTTGCAAACAACTACCTCATTATCATTGCTTTATCAGGTGACTATTGAAATATTTTTATTTCAACAACTTATCTTGTAGTATTTACTTAGTTTTACTTTTGATTTTTTTATTTATATAATAAGTTTCACTGCAAAATAGTTTATCTATATAATTTAAAATTACACAAAACAGAACCTTTCGTTGGATTATATTTGGAACAACAGATTGTTATTAGACAAAGATTAGAAGTGGTTGACTGTATTCTGTCTGGCAACATACCCGATTGAGATGTTTTATGGCAAACTGTTAGGAGCGTCATACTCGTGTTTAAAATATTTTCAAGTATCGTATACTTACTTCAGCAACTATTTGCTAAACTAATTACTCTCTTTCAGTAATTTTGCGGAAAGTTCATCATCTGGTGAAACAAATAATAAGTGGGAATTGATAAGTGATAATATGCACCACAATTATGGAGACATTGAAACAATATGTGAACCTTTTCTTTAAACTATTACATGTACTCTTCTAAAGCGGCCGTGCTGATAAAACTGTGAAGAAAGAATTCCTAATATTATCACTTTTCTGTATTTAAGAGTTTCTAGTTTTAATTAAATATATGTATATGATATGTAGAAGAATACTTTCAATAAGTTTTACTTTCCCATTTTAACACTGTTGTGTCAAAATTACTAAATATGTAAAATTAAAGTGTATGAATGGGTTAGGGTAGTCCAGAGACATACGTGCTCACCTCTGGACTGCTAGATCCGGGGTCAATAGGCACTCTGACCCTTAATTTATTGACGTGGCAGGTGAAAAAAAATCTGACCACTTCGTTCCTGGGAGAGAACGTTAAGCCGTTGGTTCTGTTCCTGTACGACGTCGAGTACTCGTTAATGTTCCGTACTTGAAGTTCTGTAAGGAAATTGTAATTCTGTCCAAAAATTTTGGAATCCCAATGTAAAGTGTTCATTGTGTGATATTTAAAAGTTTCAATCTTTAGTCTATGTGTCTTTCTTGTGGGATAATGGTAGGTTAGGTTGCAGTGGCCGTTCCAGAAGAGAACCCATATAGGTCCCTTGTGATACCACAAATGAATAAAAGGGTTATTCTCCCCGGTCACTGGTCCACTTGAACCATCCTGAGAAAATAATAAACTTGACTAAATCCTTGATACCAGTAGATGCTAGGTTCTCAAGATTGTCGAAGAAGTACACTTGTAATGTTGCTTTCCTTCTTTGAGCCAGACTAGGACATTGACGAAAAAAAAGTGAACAGATTCCTCCTCTTCCTCGTTTTGACAAGCTATGCAAATGTCCCTTGCTTTTGAACCCAACCTGGTGGTATGCTTCCCTAATAATAATAATAATAATGTACTCGAGTCCAGTACAAACTGCAATGACATTGGTTACAATTTCTGTACTCTTAAATAGAAATTCCTTAGTCCGTCTCTAATTGCATGAATACCATAGTTGCTTCAAAATGAGACACGTGTCCTCTCTGGTTCATCTTTACTTTACACGGTCACTAGTACTTTGACAAACTCGATGTTTGCATCAGGAGAATGGGAACTCCAAGATGGAAGAATATCCTCTGTCGAAAGAAAGGTGCCAGATTGGGCAAACTCATCAGCCTTGCATTGCCTATTATGTTCCAGAGCTCCGGAACCTAAATAAACTCCTAAATTTTAGCCTCTCTGACAACCTATTTCAGAGTCTTCTGTTATTCAAGACTACCTCAGACGTAGTGTAAACTCCCTTAAGAGATTTGATAGCAGCTTAATTATCCAAGAAGTCTGGATATCATTATCGCCTGGGAAGGCAAAGGCTAATAAGCGCTTTACCTCTTCCATAATAGCAATGATCTCTGCCTAAAACACACTACAGTGATCAGACAGTCTAAAAGCAGTGTTCACATCAATTAATTATAAAAATAGCTACCTCTGTTAACCTTACCCTCCAGCTTTGATCCATCACTACAAATCAGTACAGTACAGAATGAATCTGCCAGTTGAGAACAGGTCCTCCTTTCAACCTTTGAAAATCTCTTCGAGGGATTATTGTAGAAAACCCACTCCCAGGAGAGTTATAGCCAACGACATAATCGATATTTGTGCACAGGCTTCTGTATTCCTCAAGCGTAACCTAACCTAAAGTGTTTCAACTCTTGAAATTCATTTAAATATTTCAAATTTGTATATAAATAACTTAAATATGTTGTTACTTATACCCATTTGTAATATCTACTTCTTATATGTATAAATATTGTTCAATCATTATTTTTTCTTTCAATTTGCAGGTACAATAATAAGTATAGCTTTTTTCAATTTTGCTGGTATTAGTGTTACTAAAGAACTCTCAGCAACAACTAGAATGATTCTGGACTCGGTTAGAACTTTCTTTATATGGACTGCTTCCTTGGCTCTGGGATGGGAAACATTCGTTGCACTCCAGGTAATGTATTCGCCAATTATTAAAATCAATATTTGGTCATTAACTCTATAATTGGAGTATTTATTTTAATCAGTTTTTAAGCATAATGATTGTATTTAAATAAAAAAAAACTATAAATGTTTTATTAGGTTGCAAAACATAATTTTGAATTGTTTTAGATTCCTGGATATATAGTGTTGATTCTTGGCATGTGTGCCTACAACGATTTATTACCATCATGGCAATATATCAAATCACACTTCAGAAAAAACGACGAACCTGTACTTACTGATAACCCTGAAATTGACGTTCAGGAATAATATTAACTTTTTTACTCTTTCAATGTGAATCATGTGTCGCCTCCAGCTTCATTCTGAACTGATCATTATATTTTTTACACATTTTAATTAGTGACTATGTGACAACCCTCTTTCTATATTTATATTTCTCTTGTGAATTGAACAATTTTTAGAGACTGATTCTTTTTATAAAATTTTGTAATTGATTCTTTTTTTTTGTACATTTATTTATGGTATATAGGGGCAAGAATCCACTAAATAGAGTTAAATCTTCAGCAAAGTGTCAATGTATAGTATAACCATTTGTTTTTTTGTTGATTTCACTTTACCTAACAATAGAACTTTTTGTAAGTGAATTTTGGGGTTAATATTCTTTTAAATCATAATTAATTATATTATTAATTATGAAGAATCAATCAGTCTGATAAATAATATTTATTATCATAAAATAATGAAAAATGGTGCCTTTACAGACATTATACAAATATTTTATATACTTTTATTCATAAAATCATTTTCTGTGTACAAATAAAGGAAAGAACTCTTTAAATCTTTCGAAGAAATGTATTGTAGAACTGATTTTGACCGTTATAAGTTCTTGAAGATTTTCATAGAAAGGAATGTTCTGTTTATTATAGCAGAATTTTATCATTGCAAAATCCAGGTTTTTATTCTTTTTTCTTTTTTTTTTTAAAAAAAGGTAGATATACATTTCTAAATTTATGAAGGAGTTCATTATTGTATTTTGTGCTTTTATTAATATATGGCTGACTGATTGAATCGTCTCTATTCTAATTGACTTAAATTCCATCAATAAAATTAACTATCATCGTAGAATTAATAAAATGAATGAATTTTTATATATATTTTTTATTAGCAATTATTTCTAAAAGTAATGACAGTAAAGTTGATTGTTTAATTAATTTTATGTTTTTAAAAATGTTGAATAAATAGTGCATAGAGTTTAATACTTAGTGGAAATATAATAATTTTAGCATTGCAGAGGTTAGTGCAAATTAAATTATGAGAGGGAAGTACCGTTTGCTTTTATACTGCTATTGAAGTTGTTGTACTGGTATTGGATTCTTCCAAACTTGATGGCTGACTATTAAAAACAGAGTTATTCTTGGACAGCGTTCGAAACCGGTTCAACAACACTAGTATCAGTAATTACTCAAGACGTTATCTCCCTTTCTTAATTTAACTTAGTAAAAATACTTAAACATGAAGATATTCTCCAGTTTTGATGCTCATTTTTGTTAAGATTATTATGGTTTTTTTGCGTAGATTCTAATTTGTTGTATAGTATTTATAAAGTGTTAAAAATATGAAAACACTTTTTTTTTAATGTATTTTATATGTATTTCAATTACTGGTCTGGACAAGTGCTTATCCAAACCCAGGGGCAGGTTTGTACTTGTATGAAATAAGGTACTGGGCATAGCAGGCGAGTGTGCAGGACGATAGTCTAAATCAGTGTTTCCCAAACTTTTTCGAGTGACCGCCCCCTTGGGTCCGTAAACCTATACTCAACACTCCTCAATAATAATCAGAATCTTAGACTAAATAACGAAATGAGTAACACTTTAATAATTAAATTAATATTTATTTATAAATATATATATATTAAATAAAATAAATTCAAAATGAAGGAAACACACAGAAAGGCACAGACATAACTCACATCGAAATATCGAAATATCGATGTGAGTTATGTCTGTGCCTTTCTGTGTGTTTCCTTCGTTTTGAATTTATTTTATTTAAAAAGTCCGCTGGACCGTTTCTTTTAATTATATATATTATATATATATATATTATATATAATATATATATATATATATATATATATATATATTAAATAGAATCAAAATAACACTTGATATAATAGATGGATTAATTTACCACAATGAAAACAATCAGCCAAGTTAGCAAGTATTTATTGTTTTTTTTTTTAGTTCACTTGCTCTCCGAAGATGTATTAACGAAAGGCCTTAGAGCATTGTTTTAAAAAATTGTTTTCATTGTGGTAAATTAATCCATATATATATATATATATATATATATATATATATAAATATTTATTTATAATCCAATATATGTATTGTTTCATAGCATATTCATGCAAAAGAATTAATACACAATAAAAGAAACTTAGATGAGAATATACTTTTAACATAAAAATAAATTATCAAAACATAATTTTAAGAAACCTTTTCCTAGAAGTTTACATGTGGTGTTTTCACTTAAATTTAGAAATTATATTGCATGAAATTTTCAATTTATGGAAATAGAATCCCCACTCCTTTTTGATTTAGCGCCCCTCGATATCAAAGTACCGCACACTTTGGGAAACACTGGTCTAAATAATTGGCTAGAAATACAGAATTTAACCCATTTCCAGTCTAATTGACTTACTTGTATTGTACAAAATATCTTTCTTATGAAATAATATTGATAACCACCTATATGGTGTTAAATAAATTTCCCACTCACTTTTTCTCTAAACCTAGCTTGCATGTATATATCATCTATGAAGTTTATCTCTTTCATAGATGTGGATTCAGTTGAATGTTTAGGGATGCCATGTCAGTGGATATTTATTTTTTGGTGGATAATTTTGAAATCCGGCCCTGACAGCGGTTAAAATGAAAATTGCAAAATTATCTTCTTGTCATTTAGAATCACCACTTAGTTCTATCTGAATTAGTTACTATTTTATTTAAAAAACATTATGTTTTTATTTAAAATCAATACTAGGATATCCTGTTTAACACATCTCCTTAGATGGTGATGTATATTTTATGTTATGACATTTCATTGTAAATATGTAGTTGTTTAATTTGTAAATATTTTCATTTCTTTCCTGTTTCCGAAGTTAAAGGTGAATTAAAACAGCTTATTATTCCGACTATATGAATATTTGATTAATAAATGCAGTTGTTTGATGTTTGAATGTTGTAATATCCTGCTATTGGCATTACTGTGATTCATCAAATAGAACTGATTTTTATATGATATAATAATATTAAATATTTGCCTACTATAATTATAATAATTTATTCTAAGCAACTATAAATAGTTAAATATTCAAATATTTAGAATGTATACTTGAATTCTTCCTTACCTAATTAAGTTATTGTTATGATATCTATTTTATTTATATTTTGGATAATTTTATGATCAATAAAGTTTATCGGTAAAATGTGCTAGTTATGAAGCAACACCAGTTTTGCAATTATTTTGAAGAAAATTTAAAAAATATAAAAACATTGTTACTAAAGAAAAGTGGTTGTTGAATATAAAGCATATATCGAATTCTGTTGTATAAATATTTTGAGGAGAAAATTTATTGAAATGAGCCGTGTATATTTAAAGAGTTACAATGTTATTTGCCTGTGATTTAACATTTTACTAAAATTATGTTACCTATAATAAACTATATATATTTTCATGTATTCTTTCTTTTATATTGTTTCCTGTATGACTCTATTGACCAACTGTTGTGATAATCTTTGACAAGACAATCTTCTGCAATGTTCCAGGATATAGAAAAACAATTTTTTACTAGATAATGTCAAAAATATCGAGTACTTCATTCTATGAGCTTTGACTTCGTATAGCCTTCATAGCTCGCAGAACAACCATACCAAGTAGGCAATTGGAAGAGCTTGTATAGCCTTCTACTTCTGTGAATCTATCCTACTCTCTACAGGAGTCTATTCAGGTGAAAAATAGTTGTTTTTCTAAGAAGAAAAAAGAAACTAACTTAGTCTAGTTGAACAAACACTTTATAACTTGAATTTTAAATATGCTTATCTTCGGCATTCCCAAAGAAGTTTAATATAAAAAAAGTTTTCAGCTATCTAGAATCAAGTTTATTAATAATATCAAGAGTAATCAAATTAATTAAATTCTAATGTGACTATATTTGTTTAATACCTCAGCTATACATGATACAGTAGTTTTATACGCAGACGTACACACATTTCCCATACTTCAGTATATGAAGGATGGGAAATACCTGACTATATCATACTTCAGTATATAGTTTGCCTCAGATCCGAAGGCAATGGTTTTTTTAAGTACACCAAGAACTAACTATATCAGACCTTAAGTTTAGTTCAAAGGTGCAACATATAGTTTGGTTAAACAATTTGTTAGACAACAGTCTATCATACAATAGAAAGCATTAGAAAATAATCTGGAGTGGCATACACTTAACTTTACTATAAGTAAGCATAATGACAAACTTCTTGGGTGTATAATTTAAAATGTCCCATCTAGATATAATATAAATGTCTAAATGGGAGATGTTTTGTTAGTCTTTCATTCCTAGAGGCAGTACTGAGAGTGATTGATCCAGTTATCAATATACACGCTTATTTTTATACATCACACAACTAATGCATATAATGTCATTGAGTAATACCACAGCAGTAATAACATTTGTAAAGCCAATGAGAAGATTTCGAGTCGAAAACATGGCTTTTCTTCCTGTAGCCAGTGGATCTCTTATATGACCATCTGTAACATTACATGGACAGTGGATCTGATATATTTGATGTCGTTTACTCGACCACTTTTAAGATTTAAGATTTGTGGTAATTGGAATTTATGGCCATTTTTTTGTATAAATTGCTAATTTTATGTTATTTTTTTTTGGCAAAGTTCATTGTTCTCTTATTAGCTGTTTAGGGTTAAAAAGACATTTTCTTAAATCATTAAATAATGGATAACACCCTTTTCTGTTAATGAAATATTTTAAAAAAATTGTACAACTTATTCTCACAAAATTGCTATTTATAGTACAATCGCTATAACTTGTATTCTGATCACAGAATTTCAGATTAAATCAGAAGTCAAAATTGTTATATTTCAGTAAAAAAAAAAATTGCTAGTTATTTTACAAATCTGAGGATTTTTTCACGGTTCTGTTATATCCATGATGATACCAAGACTCTAGAGTTAGTAGTTTAGGAGAAAAAAATGTCAAAAATAACACATTGGAAAAGTAACTTTATCATCCTGCACTTTTATCCAAATACCTAAATACAATAAACCATACATACACAACCCATGTTTATATAATATATGAATTAGATGCATCAAATGGTGTGACCTGCAGAGTGTTCACAAATTTTTTGATACACGCTGGCTTCTCACCCATACCCACACAGACATCATGGAAAAAACTTCCAAAAAGGACGACTTCGAGAACCTCAAAACATGATTCTATTAAAATCTTTATCGATTTATTTTATGAGCACTATTCTTTACTTATAGTAAAGTAAAAAAAAACTCTTTCCCAATGGATCTGTTTCCTACTAGTTGTTTTCACTTTGACCAACCCGTCAGTACCACATCCTTGGGTATGTCTTGAATTCTCTTAATTGAATTTTATTATTTCACTCTAATTTTTGTAACTAATTAGATATAATTTGTATTATAGTGTCTTCCTGATGATGAACACAAAGTGTTCGAAACGCGTTGAATAAAACTTCATTTGTGTGGAGACTTTTGTTTGTTTATCCATTGTACCTCAGAATGAGTAAATACCACACAATTATGGATTGCACAATTAACAATTTTTAAAAGCTATTCTAAAATGTTGATGAAGAAAACTTTTAAATTGCCGATGTTTGTGTTCATGCGGATATTTATCAAGATTATTAAATATTTATAAATAACAAATATTGATTATACTGAAATATTAAAGGGAGAACGAGAAATTAGAGGATGAACAATGATTCGTAAATAGAACACCAAAAATATCGTGGAAATTGTGTGGAGTAATATACATTATATATATTTCTTGATAAAAATGTTTGTGATTATTAATTTTATATGTCAATAAAAAAATAATATAATGAATGTTAACAAGCGGAGAGGCTGGTTTATCTGGTAACCGTAATTTTATTGTCAAATTTAGATTGAGATAATGTTCAATTCCAAGTCATTCATTTAAATGGAGCAATTAGAAATTGAAACACTTATTAAATATAAAGCTTTACAAACTTCATACGAATATTTTTTATAATAGTTTACAAAGAACTCCTCTTCATTTTATAATTCATTTTGATGTCAAACGCATATTGTTTTTTTATGCCTTTAATTCTAACAACTTTTGTAAAGATGAAATATTATATCAAGTCTAGACATGAACATATTATGAATTCATAATAAAAGCACTATCAATTCATTTTCTTTTTGGTGGTGATATTAATATCACTTATTAAGTTTCCTTTATTATAAGTACTTTTTAACAAAATATTTGGTGTGAAGAGATTCTTTAGAAATGATTTCAGCAGAGTAACGCATTATATTAATTCAAATTCTTGGAAAACTAATTTCTCAAAAAAATTCCCCATTCATAGTATTTCAGTTTCAATGTAGGTTTAATGATTTACAAATACTGTTCTTGAAAGTAATATGGTACTGTAAATGTTTTGTTATATTCTGTAGTTATTTATATTAACATACAATTTTTATGTTATATTTTAATTTGTGATTGTGTAAAGACCTCATAGTTTTTTTAAAAATTCATTATGTTTTTTTTCCATACAAGTCTGACTTCTGTGGCTAGTTATTGTACAATTTTTGATAAATATGGCTTTGTGAATATAGCACAAGCTGTAATATTACTCAAATATGTGGTGTAAAATTGTGTATTTTATAGGTATTGTAAATAGAATTACAAATTAAAGAAATTTGTCTGTAGTATAACCATTACCCTTTATGGTTAAAGCCATGAAAGAGTAACTTTCATTAAATCTTAAGATTTAATTTAAGAGTAATGCTATTACTCTTACAAAGGTTTAGATGTAAAACATTTTATTCAGTACAACTCCTTTTAATTGTCACATATCGGTTTGAAGCTCTATCTGTCACATTTCATTGTATTTAATGCATTGAGTGCTTGTTTTAGCTACTTTGATTCATATTATTGTTTTATTTATGTTAATTAGTCATAGTTGTCACTTATTAATTATAAATATTTTTATTTTAGCAACTGATAATATTTAGAATTAATTAGTTACTAGTTGATCTACCCGGCGGTAGATTATGTCCCGGTTTTTTTGTTGTGGGCGGCAGATCTCAAAAAAAGGACCTTAATCAAAATAAAGAGCCCGTAGTTAGTTCCCCCCAAAAAAGTTATATAACATCCATATGTTTCTTTGTATCTAAACGTCTCCAGTTTTATTTCTATAGCGGAAAGAGAGAGAAAATTTGTATTTTATGTATACAGATATTGACCTATGTACAAATAACTCTTGAAAATATTTAATTTATTATGAACAGGTTCATTATCTGATGAACCTGTTGAATTTGAAACAAAAATGTAGTTTTGAGTACATAAAAAAGAGATGGTATCTTTTTTTCATCCAAAAAAAGGAGATTAAATTATCCCTGTCAATCAATTAGCTTAAATTTTGCTGCATACTTGATGTAACTTGGAATCGTCTACAAGGAAATGAACTATAACTAAACATTTTGAAAAGTATTAATTAATCAGTTCTAATACACCTCTGCCATTTTTATAAAAATAAACTGTTTTACGTTTTAAATGATAAGTAAGTATGCAGGTAAATGTGTAATTTCAATTTAAAATCATGAAAAAAAATTACTTCTGTCACCTCATTTCCGAATAACAATATTTCATTTCAATTTTATCAAAATAAGAATAACGATTCTTAAGTATTAGTTTCTTATGTACTAGACGGCAAGTGGATGTCTAATTCAGAAAACCCTTCCACTTGAATAATCTTCCCCTTATAGTGAGTTGATGTTCTATCTATGCTTTTGTTCATATGCCTACATCAATCATTGTTTAATGATAAAGGATAGGTTTTTGAGAGAAATAAACATTATTATTAGTATTATTTTATATATGTATTTCTTTCCCTATTACTATTTTTTTTCGACAAATATATGCCCTTACATTAATATTTACACATTTGTTAGTGGATCATGACGGCAGCGTAGTGATAACCTTAGATAACCGATTGGAAGGTTTTTGTTGATAATCAGCTGTGCATTCTTGTTATCATATTTCATATTATTATTTTCAAATAAAGAATACTAATATAAGTCTATGTGTGGAACCTAACATTATTTCGTGTTTTCCCTTGTTTATACTATATTTAAAGGTAGTGACGGGGATAGAGTTTGTTGAATTAAACGATAGAATAATGTGAATGAAAGTAAATATCTAATTGATATGATCATTTTATAGTTTCAAGAGCCACTCATCCATCAAGATACTTCATGTGAGTCTAGATTTCATAGATCAACTATATTTGGAAAATAGGGAGTTTAGGACATCCAGAGTTTAAATGCCTATCCGCCATACCTCTGGCGGATATTCCATAATTAATTGATTAATTAATCAATTATTTAATTGATTAATGAATTACTCAAAAAAATTTCCAAAAACAAAAATAATAATACTCACAACACTTAATAAAATGTATATACATTTAAATAAAAACAACTATGAAACTATTCAATCTCACAGTTTCAGACAATAAAAATCTGTATAGGCCTACAACCAAATAATTATTTATTTTGTTTTAATGTGACTGACTATACATACATATTAATCAATTATGTATATATTGTTTACATGTGGCTATAATTTTTTCATTATATTTTTAAACTTCAATTTTCTTTCAGTCAAATCACAGAAAAAAAATTCGAAATCAGTGTAAATAAATTTAAGCAAATCCAACAATTATTGCAAGTGATCCGTTCGTCCAGAATTAATTATAATTTTTATAATTACATTGAATAAATATTTATTCAGTTTTATGTCTTTATTCTCTTTGGGAAATAGAAATTCCCATTGGCATTCCCATTAGCATTGGGAATTTTTTCCATAAATTGCTAATTTTCTCTTCAATATTTGGTCAAAATTTCCGTGTTCTGTAATGAACCGTTTAGCGTGAAAAATACATTTTTTTAAAACAGAAATTGTACTATACCGCTCCTTTGCTTAAAGTAATTTTCAAATAAAATACCTCAACTCATTTCCTACTTAATGCTCTATTTCTAACTATATATATATATATATATATATATTTTTTTATAGAAAGTCGCCCTCACAAGCTTTCAGATTGAATGACAAGTCACAGTTTTTATATTTTATTTTAAAAAAAAAATATTTCCTCTTGTTTTAAAGATTTGAAAATTTTTCAGTTTTGCTTTGTAACTTCAAAGATAGAGCCAAAATTTCAAGACTGTAGAGTTAGTAGTTTAGAGAAAAAAATGTCTAAAAACAAAATTTTGGCCAAAAAAGTGACTTCCCCATCATGCATAATTGCTCCCAAACAATAGGGTCTATCTACAGTATGCTGCTCATTTTTGTGTAAAATATCAATTTATCCATCAAAGATTCTGGAGTATACAAAGATTCCTGTATACAGACGTTTCTGGATACTCACCCACCTACCCATAAACATACAGACATCATCGAAAAATATAAATTTATCCTACATCTTAGATTAAAAATTATCATAAAACAACATTTATCAGACAAAATAGGAATATTTTCAAGTATTAAATGGGAAACTTTTTCTTAAACTTTGTCATCACCAATGAACTTAAATTTCTGTTGCTTCCATGGTATGATGGATTTGTCCATCCAAGAAGGATGTCCAATGTAGAAGGAGGTCAGGACAGATATTATAAGGATTATTTTTGAATAATATAAACCTAAATAGAACCACAAATGTAGGTTAATTTGCCTATTATTACTTATATTCTAAAATTATAAACTTTTTTTAGAAACTTTTAAAGCAATATATATATATTATATATATATATATATATATATATATATATATATATATATATATGTGTGTTTTGTTGGACGACCTTTGTACTGTGGCATGAATCAATTTCATAGTCGAGCTATGATTCATGCCACAGTACAAAGGTCGTTCAACAAAACATGCATAAAAGAAGGATTGCTCCCTAAATTTACAAATTATATATATATATATATATATATATATATATATATATATATTTATATATATTTTGTTAAAAGTAGCAGCAGCTTCTGCTCTCACGATTTTTGAGCTGGTGGTCTCGATCTTGCGGGCTATTCTTCTATCCTGTGGTTGGAGCTTCCACATCAATTGTCCAACGGATATCAATTCATTCGAGCTTTCCATCGTAATTACGTTGGTCATCTTCAGGTAAAATCTTCTTCTGGAAGGACGGTTATACAAACTTCCTTAGTGGATGTGATTTCTGATTGGTCCAGTAAACTTGCCTTATTGGTCACTCAGAGTACAGGTTTCAGTTTTCCTTCTTATTCCATTTCATTTTAGGCTCTAAGTTCTTGTTTGTTGGAATGACGAACATTTCTTTCACCTGAAGATTAATTGAGGGGTTTCTTTCCTTAATTTATAAAGCCTCTAAAATATGCAGTTTATCAACATTTTCTTCTTGTTGGATAATACTAGTACCTTGCACAAGCATTTCTCTGGTTAACTGTACATTGTGCTTTTCCTGGGCATGTGTGTTTGGAGCGCCAGCAGCCAAATGAAGGGTTAATCTCCTGGAGAGCTTTGTTGTAGTCAACCCGATGTAATTTGAGGGCAGGTTCTTACATTCACCTGTAGTACAAGTATACTGGTACACCAAGTGACTACTTAGAAGCTCCTGGGTATTCTTCTTTGGACTGTTTCCTTAGCAGCAAGTTATGTGTTTTTCTGTCCTTGTAGTATATTACAAGTCTTATTCGGCTGTTTTCATTCGTAGGTCTTAGATGAGCATGAACAATCTTTTGTATGGCCTTTTCATCCTGTCTGTACTCTGTGTTCATGTAAGCCTGATAGTACAGTTTGATTGTTTCATCGTTCGGAGCATTGGCATTCACATTTTTCACATGCCATTTTTCCAACTCATATTGGATAGTCTTCTGTACTTCTTTGTTTGTGTAGTCGTTATTAATAATACCTGCGTAGTCCTTTCTAGTTCTTCGTGAACTACTTTCCATTCCCTACAATGGAATTACGTTAGGGCTCTTCTAACGTAAGCAGAGATGGTAGAGAATTTGTACCTCTCAGGGTATTCACTATGACCATTAAGACATAGTCCAGTGCTGGTGGCCTTAGTGTAGACCTTCGTTGTAAAACTTTCTTCTATCTTATTAACAAGTACGTCTAAGAAAGGAAGCTTAACTTGCTTGCTGTGTTCAACTGTGAAATTTAATTCAGACGTTTCATGAATGGCTTTTTTTAAAACTGGGATTTCACTTTCTTCTTTTGTTAAAACAAAGATGTCATCTGGTGGGTTTCTGCAGCTTACAGAATACTAAAGGATATCCCATTTCAACGCAACCAATCTGCTGGTACATCGTACCGTCAGGTGAGATGAAAGGAGACTCTTTAATGCATATCTCCAGTAAGGTTTTAAGAGCTTTTTTCAATATGTCACATTTTGGCTGCCCATTCTCGGGATAAACTTCTTTTATAATGTACTGTATCGTCCGGTCAATAAGCACATTAGTAATTAATAACTCCCGATGAAGAGGTTCCTAATATGGGCCTTAACTGTCACATTCTTTCAAACCCTTCTTTGTTTGGTAAGAGAATGGAACAAGAAACCCTCCTAGATGATATCTTTAAACTTGCCAAGGATGAAAAAGTAAAATTAGATGAGTGAAATCTATATATATTTCACTTAAAACTCGAAAAAATGATCCAAACTGGACGCAAATCAGTTCAAAAACGAAGGAAAGAAACACACAAAGAAATAGACATGCTTATAAACTCAAATTTTCGGATGATCCGTCTTCAGGAGAAAAGTGAATGGTGGAGACAAGTGTAAATTCTCTTTTTTTATCATCGCTTTATAAAAGGGACAAAAAATAGCTTCTGATTTAGCATAAACTAAATAAGTTGCCTTTCATATTACCTATGAAGTGAATAGTTGTCTAAGGAACTTAATGCTGTGTCAAAGACTGTTACGTATAGCACTCAGTCACTAAATCTCGTACAGGTAGATGACTAAAAAAGAAAAAAAATACATGATCCATCGAAATTTAGGAACCAATTTTTTTTCACGATCCTTTACTAAACCATTAATTCAAACCCACAATTGTTATAGAATTTAAGGTCACCAGAAACAAATTGTAAAATTCTACTATATTTAGCTGTGTAACAATTAAATTGTTTATTGTTCCATTATTAAATGTATTTGCTCATTGTTAATATTATAAGCCATTGTATTAGAGATTAATTCGTTAATTAGTTATTTGTACATATGGAATTCCCGTCTGGTTGCTTCATGTGATCTTATTACTACGTCATGCATTATCTCAGAGTAAACAGGGATCTGCACAGGTCATTAGCAGTTGATATTCTCACCTCGCAACCTCTAGCCAGCGACACAAATTCCTGGTCAGTTTTAGTGTTATTTGTAATTTATTTGATACAACAAGGCCGTGTATTACTCTTAACTAAACTGTTGTAACCATAAGTAACAAGTTGGTGTGAGTGGATCACCAATGCAGATATCTGTTACAGTAGTAGTCCTTCTAATTACAAAGTCCTCCCGAGTAAGCAATCTTGCCTCTTGATTTTAATGAGTCAATCAAGTTAGTCTTATTTTAGTTAATCTAGTTTCGAAGAAGTCCTAACCAAGTAACTTTAGTTTTACAGTAAGGTTTAGTATATGCGACTAAGATTCTTTGTTTTCATTCATCACATCCAGGTTCGTTCGAATGGCAATACCTTTGAGTATGGTGAACCCCCTCAGTTGTGTTACGAGCTATATAGTGGTCCCTCAATTATCACGAGCAATAGGAACAGAACGCGATATGTGAAATTCGCGATGTATTGTCACCACCTTCCTTTTTTTAACAAACATTTTTTATGTTCATAATATCAATAAGTGCATATATAACCTTATATGTGCATATGTTATTGTCAGAACTTTAATGAATAGTTTGAAACATGTAAATAAAATAATAATAGTTTTTTTATTTACTATTAAAATAATATGTTATTTTTTAACATATTATTTTATTTTTTAATATATTATATGTTATTTTAATACATTAAAATAATATGTTATTTTTATAAAAACATTTATAAAAGAATGTATAAATACTCGTAATACACTGTACATTCATTCCGTCACTCTCTCTCTCATACGATACGTGTGTGTGGGTGCATGTATGTGTGTAAGTGTACCTACTTTCGTAGATGTAAATAAGGTGTACATGAATATGATTTTAGATCTCATGTATTCAAAAACAAGATATATAAGACACCTCTGAACATTTTGAATTTTTGAATATTTTTTCTCAATTTTTAATGTTTGATAAATATTTTTGAAAATCCGCGAAAAGTTGAGCTTGAAGTAGTGATGATCATTATACAGAATTTTGTAAATATTTTCATTATACTACAAATAACATACTATTGATGGGACCACAGAAATTATTAAGAACAATGAAATGTAATACCTCGTGAATTTTTGTAATTCACTTGACCGGGTTCACATTTTATCCATCTTTCAAATAGTTTTAGTCTGAAAATTATATAACGTAAAATGATTCGTTTTTCTTTGATTGTTTACTTGATATGTTCGTTTGAAACCTCACTTTCTATCAAATATTTTTCAAGCCCACTTTCATAGATTAAACAAAGTGTTCAGCTTGGCCGTTCATAGAAGAGCGGTTGGTTCACAAAGTTTATGGTTCATGCTGTCAGATTTGAAGACCATTTCAAATTGATCACACTGCTTAAATTGTTTCAAATAGAGTGGTGCAAGAGAGGCAAAGCTTTGGGATATTTATTTCTAATATTTGATTATACAGATTGCCGTAGTCGTTGTTGCAGTAACGACTATAATAAACAACTCCATCTTTTTGGTAGTAGGGGTATATTAAAATAGAGAATAAAGTCCATTAATTACCCTATCAATGCTCAGATTTATGCGAAAGAACGTGATGATTGCCTTTTTGGGTAAGTTCTTATGTAGTCGGTAGATTATCAATTTGTTGGATATAAAGATATCAGCCTCTGATAGATGGTCTTCAATTATACTGTTCTGAAAAGTAAGATGTGAAAATAAGTCAGCATTGTCTCGACCATGGGTATATAATTGAAAAATATTGACTCGTCCAAAAATATATTGAAACAGTTTTTTTTAAATCAACAACATATACCGGTGGCTTTTTTGTCAAGTCAACTCTAGCTTCTTTATGCTCTGATTAAAAAAAAAAACGGAAAATGGGCTAGAGCTGTCCTTGCACACTGAAAAATTTGTTTGACTGTATTTGTTAGATCAATTGGTGACATATCAATGCTTAAAACCAACATCAGATTGTCATGGCAACCACTTGGTGAAGCTAAAATCCACCAAAACTGACTTTTGGAGTCAAATGAGTCTTCTTGAACACATATTATTGATAATCGTAAAAAACGTTTTGGTAAATCATGCATAAAACCAATAGAAGTGGGAAATAATTCTCAAAAACAATCATGATGTTCATCAAAGAGTTGAAAATGTATTAACATTTTTATTAATAATAAATAAAAATATTTATAATATATATTATTATATATTTATTATATATAATATATATATGCAGATGAAGCACAATAAACACGTGATACAATCAATGAAAACAAACCACAAGGAAAAAAAAGAAAACAGATAGAAAAAATGCTCTGATGACATAAATTTAAAGGCCTCAGAGCATTTTTTCTATCTGTTTTCTTTTTTTTCCTTGTGGTTTGTTTTCATTCATAATATATATATATATATATATATATATATATATTAATATTTTTATTAATGCTATGATTTTTAGAAACCACTAAGGAAAGCATTAAAGGACTGATAGAGCCGGGGTGTGTCCTAGTCCTATGATAATACTCGTATTAAGGGTAAAATGACAGTTTTATAACAATGGTTTCCGTTTTGTTATAACTGATAAAAGGTAAATGAATACAGTGACGATTAATTTCACAAATTAATCATTTGTTATTCAATTATATTCATACTCAAAATACTCAAAAATTAATTATCTATAATTTTTCAAATAATAAATTGGCACAGAGTATAATAAATACGTCTACACAATAGCTATACTAAAAGAAAACCACAACTAATTGGTATCAACGTGTCTGATATTATGTTATAAAATAATTATAACATAATAATTAAAATAATTCGCTTCATACATTTCAAATGTCAACAAGTAAAGGTTAAGATAATTAAACCTTTAATTAAACAAATAATATCTGTTTAGGAAGTAAATCGCAGCGTTTGATTTTCTTGTATATTGATTACTACCATAGCTACATTTCTTTAAAAATTTCAGTTGAATATTTTAGGATAAACTAGCATAAGTCTTTTAATTTTATTTTTAATAAATGGCATTGTTTGATAATTTTGCCTGTTTAAATTTTATTGGTCAACATTTGATAGGCATCTAATTCAGTGGTGGTATTCAAATTTTTTAAGAACAGGTTCTAAGAAAACAGATCGTGTGTTCGCAGGTGCTTATAATATTATGAGTTCGGCGAGTTCAATAGCTCAAGGAAGTTTTCCTGCTCATTGATTGTTGCTTTAATATGATCAATATCGATCAGTCTTTTTTTCATATTTTCTATTATTGCTTCCAGTAGCTTTTGACGAGGTAGGCTAACAAATCTGTGGTTTTCAGTAAACTTTGAATCTCTTTGAATACGTCCGAAGCAACCCTCTCATAAATTTCTTTTTCAAATGTCCCTATATTGTCCTTAAGCAATTCAAATGCTTTAATAGACCTCTTTATGATGGTTAAAATTAGATCTAAAAACATTCAATATTTGATTCAAAACTAAAAGTTAAAACTAGGCCTAATGTAGGCTTAGATCAACTCAACATCTGCATTGTCATGAGCAGTTTGAGCACTGTAACAGTTACGCAAATGACACTAACTTGTTTAGTTATATACAGTGGAACCTCTACATACGAGATTAATTCGTTCCCGGATCATGCTCGTATCTAGAGCGAATTTTTCCCATAAGAAATAACTGAAAACCAATTAATTTGTTCCCGGCCTCCCAAAATCATTCAAGTTAACCCTAAATAACTATGAACACATCTTCCTGATTACTAAAAACACATTCAAATAGTGACTGAACATAAAAATACAGTAATAAGATAAATAAGATGATATTAACGAAATAAAATGCGAGTTTATTATGAGCACTTCCACTTAAAATTAAAGTTAACTTTATGAAAAACTAAATTTTTTTACGGCACTAATTTATTTATGCACTTTTTTCTGCTTTTTTTTTTGCTTTTTAACATTACTGTATCAGTTCCGTAACTGATTCTCGTAACTTGGCCATCTAGCGGAACCATCTGGAAATTCTCGTAACTTGGATTTTCTCTCGTATGTAGAGCAAGATTTTTGCTCGAAAGACCTCTCGTATCTCGAGTTTCTCGTAAGTAGAGTAGCTCGTATGTAGAGGTCCACTGTATAGGCAATATATATGCGCGAATCACATTGTCATACATGCACAAGTTACGTGAGTCACCATCTGCATTGTCATGAGAAGTTTGAGCACTGTAACAGTTACGCAAACGAAACTAAATTGTTATGTATATATAACCTATATACATGCGCAAATTACTTGTCATACATGCACAAGTTATTACTTGTGCAAATTAATACAGGTCCGAATAGGGGTTTACGTAACTTTAACAACCGGTTCGCATTATTTTAATCACCGGTTCGCATGAACCTGTGCGAACCTACTGAATCCCACCACTGAATCTAATTATAAATGAATCATTGAAATGGGCAGCAGTACACGCACCGTGTGCTTTGCAAAGAGCAGCCGAGTACCCGAACCTGTACTTGAACACCTCATGTTAGAGGCTCCTAGGCTATAATATGAGGAAGGCAAAATATAGCTCTGGTTTACGAATAGTTTATAGTCTTATTAGCTGATACATTTGAGCACACTCCGTAGAAAGATCGATTGTCCCAATGACGTAACATCAGTTTACCTTTCTTCACATTCTTACAAAAAATTCTTTTAATATTTGTTTTATTACATAAATATTTTTTTTTTATCAACTGAAAATTCTTTTTTAGAAAGATGTCGACATACAAGCTAACTTACTTCTTCATAATGGGTCTCGGAGAGTCGGTTAGGTACATATTGTCCTATATGGGTAAGGACTTTGAGGACTTCAGGATCTACGACTACAAGGATTGGCTACAAAATTATAAACCAAGTAATTTTTTTTTTATTATAATACTATTTCCTTAATATAAATGAAATGAATAATATTTTGAAAAATGTTAAAGAATTAAATTTTTTGCTTTATAACAGTGGTCTTCTAATTTCTTAGCTTGCTAATGGAATGGATTATCAAAGAGTTAATTCTGGGCTGGATAATAATAAAAGTGCAAACTATAAATACATTCAGAAGAGACATAAATGAAATACATTTATTCACTTGTCTATTCAATGTGTACGAGAAATGATTTTTAGTTACATCCTGCGGCAAAAAAAAAACAAATCAAATTAAAATTAACGGAAATTATTAGATTATAAATGCAAATAGTAACTATTTTCTTGACTTGACTTAGAAAATAACTATTTTTACGTCTCAACATTCTATTGATATGTAGGTAGCAACTACACTAGTTTTTTCAGAAAAAGCTTTGATATTATACTGGTTTACGCAAATTTCAGTAAGGAACATTAAAATTAATATATTAATTTAGTACTTTAGAGCAATATCTTTAATGATTTAATAGTTAAATTTCTTATATAATTCTCAAAGAGAGTCTAAAAGATATACGTTTATAATTCCACTAAATAAGTTATTACTGTTCATAAATAGTAAAATGTATGAAAGACGTAAATTACAAATAAAATGTGGCAAATAATAATCTTTATTATTAGATAATTGAAATTTCAAATTTCACTGGTGATGATGATTTTATAGGAGTATAAGGTAATATACACCTTCAAGGTACAACATTTTCATTGCATTTAATTATTTCTAAAGTAACCAAAAAAAAAAAACCTTATTTCTTATTTAAAAGTTGTTACTTGGAATAGTAAAAGACGACAGAACTGATTTTCCCTTCTTAGCTGAGTTGCATATGAAGAAGACACAAAGGTTTAACGTGTTTGATATTAAGAAAAAGTTTATCAGTTCCTGGATCTACTTATCATTGTCTGTCAGTTATTTGACCTAGTTAGATAATTCGTTCTTAAAAACGTTTCTTTTGTTTAAAAATAATTGGAATTAAAATCTATTTAATAAATATGATCTTATGATGTATACCTAAATGTAAATATTACGCTTTTCTATTTGTGTTATCTGCAAAAATGTTTAAAGCAATTTTCGAAACAACAATTTTGATGAGACCACTGATTTCGTGGTGAAGTAGGTTGTGGGTGGGGAATATTCTTATATTATTATAGATCAAGTGGTTATAGATCAAGTTTTCTTCTGTAATTTCTCCAAAAGAAAATTTTCATCTTCTTTTACCGCGGTACTACTTTTCTATCAAAATAAGTTTATTATTATTTTTTAATTGTAATTCTTTAAGTTGTACAAAGAGTTTAAGTTCTCCTCGACACTTGGTGTATGAGCGCTGTTTGAGAGAACCACAAAAACTGGCTCTCATACGTAAGGTATTGGTTTTGTGGAGAGGAGTTAGGAGTTAGGCCTTCCTCATTAATTAAAGAACAATATTACAAAGAATTCGTAAAATTTTTATACAGTGTAATCATATAAGAAAGAAAAAAAAATTATTATATCATAGAATTAAGAATCATTGTAAAATAAGTTAAAATAAGTATTATCGTATTATAAATTAAAGAAATATTGTATACAATTTGATGCTGACGCATGTAATACACAGTGAAGCATGCTGAAAAAAAAAAGAGCTGAAGGTAACGTTACTTGTTTAAGTTATTTATGATTCAAGATGTTTACGGTTTGATTTAATCGGGTAGGTCAGCTTTAGATTAGATCTGTTCAATTCATTATCACTTGATTCACGCAGTCAAATTAGAAATAGTGTCTACTTTATTTATAGGAGTTATTAAAGACTCTCCTATTCACAACTCATTATATTATTTTTCTGAGAAAGAAATAATTACTTTTAATTTAAATGTTGATTAAATTCTTTAAATGAGATTCATAAGTGTAGTTTTTATTACTAATTTAATTAAATTTTTGTAAAACAAATAATTACGTTTCTTTCTGTTATGTTGATTATATCAATAATACGTTTAATGAAGTAATTAATAATTAGTAATTACTATTAGTAATTAGTAATAAGTAGATATAATTAGTAATTAAGTAATACGTTCAGTAATTTAATACGTTTTATCATACGTATAATACTAAAGTGTTTTAATGTTCTTTCTTAGACATAAGTATTATACCTTAAACATGAACAAAGGTGATATTTGGTAAAAAATTTTGAAAGAAAAACATGAAACACTAAACATAAACAAAAGTAGAGCATTTAAGTAAATCCATTTAGAATAGCGAATGCCAATTAATATTAAAGAAATAAAAGAAAGATCGATTAAGAGTTTCAAGAAGAAGCTATATTTTATCAGTTGCGAACAGTTCAGAATAAGAGACAGTAGTAAAGTGATGACTTTCGAATATTAATTATGATGAATAGTTAAAATGATGATGATGAACATTGGTACTAATAAAACTGATGATGTAACACATTACGTCTTAGTAACATATGGATATAATCATAGTAATATTCTGTTGAGTATTGCATTTTGAATAAAAACAGTAAATTATTTTTTTTGTTAAGTAGATTTCACATATGTGGTTACATTTTAGACTCAATATCAAAAGATATATTGCACAGTAAACCTCTTAAGATAATAACTCAATGTCAAGTGTATTTCTTACAGATTATGTTCTTTAAGAACATGAAATTAAACAAATTAACCATATATTTGATTATCTTGTTTATTTTTACACGGTTGTTAGTAGAAGGCTTTCAATATGACTTAACCAGCGTATAATACTTAAAATCATGGGATATTTTTCTCTAAAGGACGTTTGTCAAACAGATATGTGAAAATGACAGACTTTTTCTTGGATTCCTGTTTCTTAAATACTGAGGGGTTTTTAATAACATTCTTTTGAATCCAGTGAACTAGAACTAATATGTAGACATTCAAGAACTATAAAATCGATTTAACAATCTCACACATGAATAATTAGTATATGTATAACATGTATCACAAATGAAAGAAATTATGGTCACTTAAGGACGACATTAGGAGGTGTGGTAGTTTGTTGTAGATGACCTACTGGGTATTATAAGTAATCAAGGATACCAAGGGAATGCGGATATCCTTGTGTTTTTAAGGAGAAAAATGCTTCGTGGCACTGCCTTGGAGTTGATGGACTATGTTTAAAAAAAATAAGTAAACGAGAATGACATTTATATATATATATATATATATAATTTAAATAGTTCATATAAATTTCTCAAGGAGAAAGAAAGTATATTTCTTTTTTTGTTTCCAACGCCCAAATATATAAGGCGTTCACCTTTTAGTGCTGTTTTAGGGAAGGAAAGTGTAGATAATTTACTATTTGGCACCTAGTTTAGTAATGAGTAAGTCACATTACCTGTTCATTCTATATTGGGAGTCCTAAATTTTGTTTAACTCACATGTATTCAGAGTAGGGGATCTTTAACGATGACAGTAAAACTTCACAGTATGAGTTTAATTCGTTCTCAGAGCTACCTCCTATTTCGATTTAATCGTATTATGAAGCAATTTTTAGCATTGAAATTACTATGAAAATAAATAATCCGTTTTATACCCAAAATGCCAGTTTTTAAGTTTATTTTTTAAACAGAAAATGTGCAGTTAAAAAAAACTGTATTGTATATTTAGTATGAATAATATTACTTGAAAAATAAATTAACGCCAGAAATAATCATGTTTTATTAATCTACTTAACTAAAGCGGAGACCATCTAGACGTGAGGAAGATGGTCCTAAGACCATGTAAAAAACTCTTACTACGGATTTTTAGTCGTCTAAAGAAACAAAAATTCTTATGAGTGCCTATAAAATATGTTACATGTGACTGTACACGTGATATTATCCTCTGTGGACGATGCTTTCAACTTAACGAAGTGGAATGTAGATAAGATTGTTAAAAATACATAAACAATATATACAAATATGGCATTGTAGTACTTCTGTCCAATCATATTATTATAACAGTAAACTCACTAACCTGTGTACATGTATCGTTTCATCTGCACCTGCAACAATACACATTTCAATAATATCATAATTATAATTTAAAATATATGCAATATACTAATGTCAACCTGAAGTTCGAAATGAATTTTAATACTGAAAAGTAAATAATGAAAACAATCAGTTAAATCTGTTTGTTATACCATATTTAGTCCATAAGATTGTATTCTTAATTGTAAGATACAAAATATAACAACAAAAAGAATAATAAGGTAAGATTCATGCCATTGAAGGTAGTAATTAAGTAATTATTTTCATTAATTAATGATATGAAACTAATTAAGTGTTCATTGTAAAAGCATGAGTATACCAATTTAGTGCTCATTGCAAACACAAAAATAAGTTGAGAATAAAATCAAACTTACACTTTCAAGTGATTATTAAGGATCAACCATTAACCAAAATAAAGTTTCATGTTATTAAAACTGAATTGAAGGCACTATACTGATGACGTATCTCTTAAAATCGAAAGTAATTGGGCCATTTTAGAATCACTTAAGCTTTTAATGACTCTCAAACCAATGCCTTCTGAATTCTCAATTTACAGAATTTCTTAAAACACAAATCAATTTAATGCACAAGGTAATTTATTTAATTAAAAAAAAACAAAATCTGGACTGGTCTATGTTCAACTTTACTTTAAGTTATTGTATTACCATATTAAAGGCAATCAAATTAATAAAATTTCACTAATACGTAAACTTCTAACTTTTACATGCTTCTTAGGGTCAGGAAGTACACTAGAACATCATTTGTTATTTTGTACCAATTTTCAGTTAAGAGTGAGACGCATTATCAGATTGATTCTACATTGGGAGTCCTAAATTTTATTTTAAATTTGCTCAAGACTGTTTTACGTCCTCTACCAGAGACAGTAGCATGAAATGCCCATAGCCTAATGAATAATCTGGTGTAGCCTACTATAATAAACTTTACTATAAGTAAAACAAATATCAAAATGGCATACAACAAATACTTTTGTCCCTCAAAAGCTTTCACATTCCATCATAAGACGGAATTTGTACATTTCATTAAAAAAAAACTATTTTGTTGTTTTAAAAATTTGAACATTTCTTTCATTTATTCTATGATTAAATCATGAAAGTGTACTTTATATCACTGTTTTGAAGTGTCATCTCTTTTTCTATTCAATAAAGTGTTGACCAAAATCATTGCATCTAATTTTATAAATCCCATTTTAATTTCTTCTTATCACTAATTAAACATTGCAACGATGAACAACTTCATTAATTAAGCAAAAAAAAATTTGAAAAATAAAATGCTTGATATATTTCAATTTATATTCTGCGTGCTAAATGTAATAACAAAGCTGTAATAACAACAATAAACATAAAATTTTAATTAATTTAATATGTTTACAAATTAATGAAAATACAATTAAAAAATAAATACAATAATTAATTAGTTACTTAATTAGTTTGACTAATTAGTAAATTAATTAAAATACATTAAAAGATATATATATGTAGCTTGTATCACCGGAACAATTTAAATATTGTTGTTCAAATAACTATAGAGGCCACGTGTTTGAAGAGGCATTGGTTTGAACTAAACAATTTTTTCTTATATATGGGTGTCTTACAATGTTATCAACAATTTACGATTTCTGGCTTATATGGTACATAATTTTATTTATTATTTTCCAAGAATGTTTTCAATTTCGAATTATGTTTTACATTTTGACCTTTTATAAAATTATAATAGTCTCAATTTTATTATATGTTTGTGTTTCTTTATAAAATTACATTTCTTTCCCTTTGTAAAAATCATAAAAATCGATTTTACTCTGAATGAGTGTTAGTTTTTTCCTATATGCTCTAATTTTTTATAAGGTTCTGTAAATATATATTGAAAAAAAAATATAATTAATCAGCCAGTTTGCATACTCAAATCAAATTCAAAGCTGGCTTCTCAGTATAATTTATAGCTTTTATAGCTGAAAGCATACAATTTTTAAAAAGCAATAATATGAACTATTTGACTTGAATAGTGAAAAAACTGGATATTTCTCAACAACTTAACATTTTTTCTATAGAATAAAAGAGTCCTTTCCTCATAATTCCATATTATCCAAAGATAATATTACATATATTTTTAAGAAAATTTACATTTGAAATTAAATTTTTTTCAAGGAAAAAACTACCCACACACAGACAGATATGATCGAAAAAAATATAAAACGACTTTGAGGACCCCAAAATATGTAATTCCGTCAAAATCTCAAGATCGAATTTTTTTATTATAACGATACTTAACTTATAGCAAATTATAATACAAAATGCATTTATGTGTTCCCTTGATCACTTACTTTCAGCATTTCTTATCATATGTTTTTGCCTCTGGTTAGAGATAAAAACATCAATGGCCTGGCCTAAGTGGGTAAAGATAATGACACACGTCCTCGAATTTGCAAAAGACTCCACATAAAGTGCAAAATAAATAAATAAATGATAATGGCCAAATAATCTATTGTTGTAATTGAAAAATCCAGGTTAAACATAAAACTCCACAATGTAAGTTCAACTGAATTAATAGTTTATAATATATTTTAAATGTTTGGTGCAGCCAATTGTTCTACTGAAGGAAATCATGTCGAAGATTGATTTCAATTATTCCACTCACTAATAGTATATTTCCCACAGACCACATACGCCAAATATGGTGTAGATATATTTTAGTTATAAATATATGTATATACATATTCGTAAAAGCTGGGAGCAGTCCTTTTTGGATACATACATTTAAAAAATGAATGTCCGATTTCACATTATTTAGTTTTTTAGAAAATGTTTCTAATTTTCTATAACTCTTTTTTAAATCAAGGTTTCTTAGGTCATGAATTAACTGTCCATATTTCTTGTTATTGAATATATTCTTCGATATGTTTCGGTGCTACAAATCATAATCATCAGGAAAAAATATTATTACCATAAATAACTATTACGCATAATGCGCAATTTATGCCTAATAGTTAATTATGATGTATAGTTACATTTTTTCCTGATGATGATGATGATATGTAGCACCGAAACGTGTCGAAGAATATATTCAATAGCAAGAAATATGGAGAGTTAATTCATAACCTAAGCAACTCGAATTTAAAAAAGAGTTTTAGAAAATTAGAAATATTTTTTAACAAATTAAATTATGTGAAATCGGACATTCATTTTTAAAATGTGTATATATATATTATCATCAAGAAAACAGTCCACAAAGGACAACAAATGTTTCACAGTAAACTATAGGTACACAGTAAATAGAAAAACAGACTCACATTCTCTAATTTTCGGTTTAATAGTCATAAGGAGAGAAGAGATAGGGACACCAAGAGCACTTGAAGCGACGATTGGAGACTATCCTTATCTCTTCTCTTCTGATGACGATTAAACCGAAAATTAGAGACTATAAGTCTGTTTTTTTTTATTTACTGTGTACCTATAGTTTACTTTGAAACGTATATATATATATATATATATAAGATGTGAGACAATGTTTAGGGTCCTGGAGTGGGCTAGAACAACTTGAATACAAAACTGTAATTTTTATAACCAAGTTTTCATTTTAAACGACGTTTTCGTTTTGGTTCCTTAATCAGAGGTAATTGAAAATATATAATAATATTAAACATCATTTTTTTAATTGTTGTTACAAATCTAATGATATTTTATTGTAGAAACAATTGATTAATGAAACGTGAGAAAAGTAAATTCTGTTTTAAATTAAGACGTGCTATCCTAAATGAAAAGTAAATTAGCTAACAGCTATTCTAAGTATGTTTATGCTGTAGATATATCTTTTGTTATTAATATTCTTTATTAATTTATTTATTTATATTTATATTCAAAAATAAAATAGAAAGAATAAATATTATAATTTTTATAATAAGATAAGGAGGAATACCTCCAATGTTAGGATTTATCTAAAATGAATAGCAATCCAATCAATAAAGAACAAAAATATATTATTAATAATAATATTATCTCATGATGTGGGGAAAAATTCAGGCGCTGAAAGGGGCTAGGAGAACTTGAAAAAATAAATTCAATTATCATAAAATCCTCTAACACCTGCGCTAAGTATGTTTATGGGTACAAAAAAAAAGTGTAGATTTGATTGAAAAGTACTGAAAGTCAAATGCTTTTTTTTTTGTTTGTTTCAGCTGTTGGTATTTAATAGGGGTGGGATGATGTGGTCAATCGACCAATTTGATTAGATTGGCTCTAATCACTGATTCTGCTCCCCAGTCTTCGATTTATAACCGCCATATTTGCATACAACTCATTTCCCAATCACCTAGCTACCAAAGGGAAATCCCCCAATCTTTAACGATTTCAACCAACTTTTCAAAATTTAGGCTTCATTTTAATTCACTAGCTCTAATTAAATAACATTAACTTGCATTTAGTTGTCGAGTAATTATATTGACCAGGGGTGGATAAACTTTTATCCAGATATATACACAATAACTATTTTTAATAAAACAATAAACAATTTAAAAGTTAAAAAATGTCATTTATTTTATTACACAAATAAATGAAATATGAATTCAAGGTATTTACACAGGCATGCATATTTAAAACATACAAAACCTATAAACTGAAATATTCCATTTAATTTACTCAACATAAAATAACAATAAAAGGAATGTGCCTTTATGATATTATCTTTGAACATTCGTATTTAAATTTATATTTATATTCAAGTTCATATTCGTAAAATTATTCATTTCAAATCTCTGATATAATAGTTTATTATATAAACTATTAGACTTCCATACATCTGTTTAAAACTTAAGTTCCAAATACAATTGTTAAATCAAAACGCTGGCTTTGAAAGTTTGATTTGTTTTATATATATGTATAACAAGAATTATCAGTAAATACATGAAATAACAAAAACAGTGTCTAAACAACAATAACATTTCTAAAAATTGGACTGAGATCTTTTGTAGAAAAACTCGTCAGGTTTATTCTACAATATAAATAGATTTCACATCTAGTCATTAATTTTACGTTGAAAGAATTTATTTTTAATTAATCTTCTATTTTAATGTCATTATTTATAATGTAATATATTACCCACTGTTTTCTTTAATATTTATTTGATTCATCATAAACTGGAATTAACAGGTATTTCAATTTTCACTTCTATGCTAATATTTAAACAAGAACGTCAAAGTTTTATAAGTATATGGATGGATATATAGCTAGGAAGCATTTTCGGCAGTTTAACTTCGTTTGTTGTTTAGATTTTTCACAAGTAAGGGAAAACACGATAAAACGGTTAACGTATCCTCAGTTCTCCATTTATTCAAAAGTGGTTAAAAACAGAAAACAATACACACCAACAAATTTAGCTCGTATCTATGGGCTATAAGTTTTGATAAACTAGCAGGCCGGACATGGCCTGTAGGGTCTCAGTTTGCCTACCTCTGGTCAAAAACCAGGATATATGACTTAAAATGTCATTTCCAGATAAAGCCAAAGTAAGTGATTTACAAGAGAAAATCCACAATGTTGTTTTATCACACTGGACAGCTATCTAAAACTCATCATAACAAATACCTCCTCCATGTAAATCTATATAAAAGGTCCTTTCAAACCATTCTGATAGGTATTCATTATTAAACTTAAGCTGATTTGATTGAATAATTAATAACACGGTTGTTATGATTTACTATTTTAAAAATTCAGCCTTTGGTTTTGATATTTTTACTTTACTATAACTGATGATTATGAAAAAATTATTTCATTTTTTTGACAAATATTATTGTTATATGTTTCTTATATTCAGTTTATACCATTTTTTGGTATGTTTGTACATCCGAGGGAGGTAGAAGAACAGTGAAGATACTATAAGGTATACTCGTACTATAAGATATTAAGTTTACTTATCTCATATCAGAAACAGTAAAGAAATAAACAATAAACATACGATTATAATTATCGTACAAGAACTATGAAATCATTAAAATAGAAAAAAATATTTCTTGAAATTAAGTTAAATAATATTTTGAAATTCAAGAAATAATATATATATTTTTATAAATATGTCACGGGTTTTACAATTTCTTTAATATTATTTAAGTTATTTTACACATACATGCATACGTGGGTATTTATGCATTTTGTACAACTATTTTTGTAAATAATTGTTGTTCACTAAATAAAATTAGTTTGTACAAAATAATATTAATTAATTATTTAAACTATATCTTATGCTTAGTCCAATGCAAGTATGATACATTTTATTTTTTTTTTTTAATGGATTAATTTTAATATTTTAAAAATATTGCTTATATATAAGAGGAAACAAACATAAAACTTAATAAATATTTCCGGCTCAACGGATAAGATATAAACGATACTGTTTTTTTTTATATTGATAATTCAAGAAGTGCATATTAAAGATAAAGCTTTACACTTTGTAGAAAGATATGTGATCGATGAGTCAATCCCACAGAAAGAACACTTCGACAATATTAATTTTTTTTATCCAACGCCCACCACGGATAATAGGTTCCACACCTCTATATACCTTTATATGGTAGTCATGTTTTATTAAAAAACAAATAAACAGTAAACCAAATTATAATTGATTTCACTACAATGAATTTACAGAAGCTCATAATCAATCTAAACTTACTTAGATAATTATTGTCACAATATATAAATTTTAAGAACAAACTTCGTATTACATCAATAATATGTGCATTACAATTTTTTATATATATTTAATAAGAAATCGTATCACAGTATTCAGTTACATATTATTATTTTTAGAGAACAAAATGTCAATGATTTTATAAATAAATAAAGGAATTTATGAAATCATAATAATAATAATAATAATTTTCTTTTTCAAGATTTGGACGAGCATCACACAATAAACCACCTTTAGGTCAACGTTTCGTCAATATTTGTAGACATCTTTAGGGGTTAGTATTTTTCTGTTGTAAAAAAAATGTATGTGTATTCTATTGTTGTATTCTATTGTAAGATTAAATTGTAAACTTTTTTTGAAATAGAAAAGTACCAAACACTGAAGATGGACGAAACGTCCATTTGTCTCCAAACAAATGGAGACGAACCGTTGGCTGAAAGGTGTTTTATTGTGTAACACTGGAACGAATATTGATAAAGAAAAATAGTATTGAATTTATATAGTCGAGATAAAAAAACATTGAATAATAATAATATATAAGAAATTATAATTCAACAATTATTCATGTAATGTGATGCTTCTTTAATAAAAATTTGTATTGTTTTATATTTTCTGATAACAGTTATCTAAGTAAGTTTAGATTGATTATGAGCTTCTGTAAATTCATTGTAGTAATAACAATAAATGTTATTTTCTATTACATTTCGGTTGCTGGGAAATAATCTCCACTAATATGTTGTTGTTTTCAGGCTTAACTTATTATTTCATTATTTAAAGGGAATTAGACAATTTTTTTTATCAGCAATTATAGAAAACTGGATAGTTGTAAATGTTTTGTTTTCACTTTTTTACGATTTTCCATAAGGTCTTACATTCATTATTCATATTTTAATCTACCTCTGTAGCTTTACCGAGAATACTATTCGAATTTTTATTATTTATTTGTTTTAGTGAAAACATTTTTCACAACTAATTTAATAATTGTTCATTATTTTAATCTTGAACTACTTTTAATTGAATTACTTCTGAGATGTTGACTAAAATATATTTTACTGACTTTTTTCAAGAATACAAGACATGTAAATAAATATATGTCCTAACAAAGCATGCAATTTTATGTAATCATAATAAGTTCCATTACTGATTTGTCTCTCTGTTTTTAGAAATGCCATTTGGCAAACTTCCACTCTTGGAGATAGATGGGAAAAAAGTTCACCAGACCGTAGCGATTTGCAGGTAAACTATAGATAGTTAACTTTAATAATAAAGATTTTAAAAAAACTACTATGCAAACTATGAACTATAAAGCAATTAATAGTAAAAAAAATAGTAATTTAATATTATAGTGGAATAAGATTTTTCATTATTAAGGTCACTGTTCTAGTGTTTTGATGTTGGTTGAAAGGACATTTACAATTTTCTAAAATTTATATATATATATATATATATATATATATCAATGATCAAACTACAATATGAAATAGGAAAACAAGACTATGATCTTTAAACCATAACAAGTGGTCTTCGTCAGAGTCAAACACCCAACAGTTGGGTTTTTGACTCTGACGGAGACCCGTTTTTACGGTTGAAAGATCATAGTCTTGTTTTACCATTTCATATTGTGGTTTGATCATTGATTGTTATTTCAGGTGTTTATGTGAAATCTTATATATATATATACAATTAAAAGAAACGGTCCAGCGGACTTTTTTAAATAAAATAAATTCAAAACGAAGGAAACACACAGAAAGACACAGACATAACTCACATCGATATTTCGACCATCGTCGTCATCAGGAGGTGTGAAGAGCGAAGAGTCCCGCAGGAAGGCAGGGCGTGTCACCGCCGTTTTTATTTAAAACCTTTTTCAAATGCCAACAAAACAGAGTAAATATAAGAAATAATTCAATCATTCAAAAATCAAACATACATAAAAGTGCAATAAGTTACAATTAAGAAATTACTATACAAATTTTGACAATAGGTTGGTGAGAAAACTTACAGAAGAATAAATTTGAAACAGAAAAACTAAGTATGAAACTCTCATTGCCAACGTTTCGGTGTTTATTTAAAACCTTTTTCATAGGCCTACAAAACAGAGGAAACTTTGTAGGTAAATTACTTACTTTATAAGTAAAGTATAGTGGTGTTAAAAAATTCAATTTTTTATGCTAAAATGAAATTTTGTCGAAAAATTGAACAAAAAATTAGGAGTTTAAAAAAAAATTCGTGAGATTTCAATTACTACAAAGAGCAATGAAACTGTAAAAACTGAAATTCGTCCTGCATTAATGGATCACCTGCTATACTTGTCGGATTTGTTCATATTTATTTATATTGTTTATATTGACTGAATCTACTGATATAAAATTATGTTTAGAGGTTTATTGAATAAAATCGAAATGACTTAATGGCTTAATATGTGATGTCAGAAGAATTAAAATTCTTGCATATAAAAAAATCGTGTCTTGATGCTTTCCATGACCTGATGGATTTGTCTTACAAAATGCTCTAATCAATCTGTAAATTGCACCGTTGAACAAAACTTAATATCAGAGTAGATGTTCTTGTGTTTATGAATCCTATTATCTTTGGGTAGTACTGAAGATTGAGGAATGGGCCATTTTGTTCTATAAAAAAGTTGTTATCTTGTTGATAAATATCTAATGTTTTTTACTCTTCTATCCTAATTGTTCATATTTATGCCTTTTAAAAATATCAAACTTCCAGTTATACAATTTTTAAATTATTATGAAGCCTGATTTGAATATGATTTGAGTATGCAAAACTGCCTAATTACTGATATATTTTTTTCTCAATATATATTTACAGTAATCCTATAACAGAGTATAGCAGAATAAAGCTAACACTCCCTCAAATTAAATTGGATTTTTATGATTTTTGACAAAGGAAAAGAAATGTAATTTTATAAAAAAGCACTGGCTTATAATAAAATTCCGAGTATAATAATTTTAAAAGGATCATAATATAAAACATATTTCAAAATTTAAAACATTATTGAAACATAAAATATAAAATTATCCTACATAAAACCCAGAGATCGTAAATTGTGGAAAACATTTTAAAACACTCATGCATAAAAAGTAAAAAAATTGTTATTGCTAAATATTGTTATTAGAGCTTTATTATTATCATACTGTATATAAATTGAAATATATCAAGAATTTTAATTTTCCAATTCATTTACTTGCTTGATTAATTGATTAAATTTTCCTCACTGATGTTATTAAATAGTGATAATAATCAATTAAAATAGGATTTATAAAATAACATACAATGATTCAGAGACCACTTTGTTGGATCAACAAATAGGTCTTTAAAGACAGGGATAAAAAATACACATTCATAATTTAATCAGAGAAGGAATAAATGAAAAAAATGTTCCAATTTTTAAACAAAGTTTTTTTTTTAAAAGCTTTTGAGGGAAAAAAATCATTATGTTGTTAACCAGTTTGATAATTTTGTTACTTATAATACAGTATAGGCCACTCCAGAATTTTTTATTATGTTTTTATAATCTTTCTCAATCGATAGTTAAAATAAATGGACGATTTCTTTCATTATATTTAATTATTTCATAAATTTGATGTTTCAATGATTATTAGTAATCTACCATTTAATGATGTTTCATGATTGATAATTTTATTTACTCAGTTATAAGATTTAATTTGATTCAAACATTATCTGTTTCTTTTCATTTTGTAATCACGATCATTTACAAGAGTCATACATTTTGCGTTCACTGTAATGTAATATTACTATCAAAATAAACGAATTAATTCAATTGATTGGGCATATTTCTGATGATGAGATACTTACAGTAAATTTAAAGATAAACCAGTTCAAATTTTCCAATTGAATTTCGAATTAACAAAAATGTTTATAATTGTTTAATACTGGGTATTTGTTTCATTACTTCAGAATATGTAGAATTTGCTTTTGAAAGGCATTGTGTTAATATACATTTCGAATGAAAACTAAACATAATAGTAATAGTTACAATTGATTTATATAACATTAATTTGATTAAACACAAGCACTAATATATAGCCGATAAAATTATATCAGCTATTTTTTAAAGTACCTTAAACAATGTTAATTTTGTTTTCATTTATGTTGTAAAATTACTTTGAATCAATTAAGTTATGTCTTTTTAATTAACATTTTGTAAAATGTAATACAATTTAAAAAAAATTATTACTTTAACACTGACCTTATGATTCTCGTGTATAATTCATTTTCTTCTGTTTCATGTATTTTAATAAAGATGAAATAAAATTTGTATTTACTTGTAACTGATGAATATCGTTAATATTATCAATCTTTGCGTTATAAATAAATCAATTCTTTTAGAAAAGAGAAGAAAAAAAAGCAACACCGTGAACAGATTAACTTTAAAGAAGCCATATTGAATTCATAAAATATTAAGACCTGTTGGCGCTAAATGATAGCAGTGCATCCAAATTAGACAACAATTAATTTGGGAATAATATGGATTTATTTTAATGTTCGCAATTATTTAAAAAAAAAAAAAATATTTAAGCAAACTTTATATTTCTACCATCAATGGAACTGGTTAAATGACTTCTATCAATAAAAGACAATACAAAACATGTAGACTAATTATATATTACAATATCATTAGTTGTGTAATCCGTAATTGTGTGGTATTTACTCATTTTGAGATAAAATGGATAAAAAAACAAAAGTCTCCACACAAATGAAGTTTTATTCAACAACAACAACGCGTTTCGAACACTTTGTGTTCCTCATCAGGAAGACACCAAGGGTGTGGTGCAGAAAGAGGTTGGTCCAGTAAAAACAACGTTGTTGTTTCACTTCAGCACCACACCATTGGTGTCTTCCTGATGATGAACACAAAGTGTTTGAAATGCGTTTTTGTTTTTTTAATAAAACTTCATTTCTGTGGAGACTTTTGTTTGTTTATCCATTTTATCTCAGAATATTACAATATGTTTCAAATACTATAACAATAAACAAAATAACATTATAACAAAACTAAATAGGATTAGTGTTATTGATAGATTGATAAAAACAGTCCAATAGAACGATAATAAATACAATATTCTATCTAAACGGTTATATAAGATGTATTACTTCTACTAAGAGATGGATGCAGTTGATTAAATGACATCTATCATTCAATTGTAAATAATTTAAAAAATAATAATAACATTAATGTAAATAAAATGAAATTAATACACTTGATTACAAATGTATTCAATTTAAAGTTTTTACTTATTTTTATTTGCTTGTTTATTTATTTACATACAGATCAAATGCTTTTAAATACAAGGTCTTTTTTTAAGATAAAATAATTTATATTGAACTATTTTGACGCCAGGAAGTATAATTACTGGATTATTTCTTCCCTCCTGCCTCCATGTGCAAATGTATATATTTCTTTCATCATTGTCACTGGTAACGTTACATTCACGTTGTTGTGACTATGTAACATAAAAATAAAAAAAATACTGAACTAATAAACAATTACACATAATAGTGATAATTAAATTAAACAAGATTGAGTCAGTGGCAGTTAAACATACTCTAACATAATGATGGATAACTATAGTAGATGTTTTATTACTCTTTTTTAAATGCCTTTAAGTTGTATTTAAGACACTCTAACCTGATGTTCAGATCATTTCCTTTATCATCAAACTAGAGTGTGAGGAATGAGGCAAATAATTATTTATGACATTGAACATAGGAAATTTTGTCGTTTCTAAATTTTATATGATGGCATGTGGAAAAGTAGTTAGTGAATGAAATAAGGACAATTAATTTAATAATATATATTTAAATATGATGACATTATAGTGTCTATGAAAAAGGAGATCAAACACATTTTGTTGATTACAAAAGAAACGATCATAAGATGAATCTGTAGGATAACTCGACTTGTGAGAAAGCTTCTTGAGGAATTTGGAATGGATGGATTGAAGTAATTTTATGATAATGATTGTGTTCTAGATTCAAAACAGGTGATTACAAACATATTTTAAAGTTGTAAGAACGAAATGTGTGACAAAAGTAACACTAAGTTTTCACACAGAAAAATTAATTTTCCATTTTTGTTGTGTTGGAAGACTTAACAAAACAAACTTAGTGTTTCTAAACAAGACTTCACTTAGTGTTTCTTTTCCTCTGTAATCATGAGTAAATACCACACAATAACTGCTTGCATACCTAATGATTAACAAAAGTATTAGGATCTTTGAGGTCATGTGAAGTTCTTGTAAATAAACACAGAATTTTCATGCTACGGTTTCTTAAATCAACAATATGATTGTTGATAAAAGTTATATCTTTCACAGAGTATGTTGTGAAGAAGGTTATATGGTGAGAAGGTTACATGTAAATTTATAAAGATATATTTAGAATGGTAGACATAGAAAAATTAATATTGAGATATTAAAAGAAGACCAGTTTAAACATTTATTTATTGAAAGTTAAATAAGTTTGCAATCATAAGAGGAGACGATCTTGAAGTAAAGTTTAAGACCATCAGCTAAGAGTAAAATTGTAACATACGATAGTAGGGAATAAATGTCGTAGATAATTATTGATAACAGTAACGGTCCAATGTGGATCCCTTGAGAAAAACCATATGTTCCAAAGAATGGGTTTGATTTAAATGTTTTAACCTTAACGATATGTCAGTTTGTCAGGTTTAGTTAGTTTGTAAGTTAACCTTTTAGTCAGTCAAAAGTGATATAATTTTGAAAAGAAAGTAAATTAGTAGACGTTGACCTATTAAGATAAATACTATGTTCTTGAGACATAGTGTATTTTTATTATCTCTGCTAAGTTTGCTTGTAAGTATGGAGTAACATATTTTTTTAAAAAGTGAATTGGATTGTTATTGGCCTATAGTTTGTGATTTATCACCAGCTTTGTGATGTGAAAAAACATAGATGTCTTTATAGATCTGAAGCAAAGGTTATTAATATTAAGAAGAGGAGCATTTAAATAGAGAGAGCATGTTTTAACAAAGACTGGAGGGACATTGTCAGGACCAGTAGATTTAACTATCTAATTTAGAAATTAAATTTTCAATATATTCAGATGTGATATTGTAACTGTATATGTATATTACAACTATTACTACATGATAAATAAGTAAACTAAGAAGGAGGATCAAAAACAGAAGAGAAATATTTAGCAAATAAGTTAGAAATAGTAGGTGAGGAAGACTTTTGATTCAAATACATATTAGAAGGCATAACACTGCTTCATTTACAATAGTTTACATAGCTCTTGAATTTCTTGGTAATACTCTGAACTGTTTTCTTTACATGAAGTAAAAATCTGTTATAACATTCCTGAAATAAAGTTTTAAATGCAGGTCTAATAGATGAAAGTTTACTGTAGTAGTTACTCCACCAGTTTGTTTGAAGAGTAAATGGTCCATCTTTTTTTTTTCTTAATCTTATCTATTAATTCTAAGCAAAACTGTTTTAGATAAGTTGAAGTATTAGTATAAGATTTTATTTTAGGCCTGTAATGATCTATGGCAAGCGAAATAATTAGTATATTATAACTAGTCCATTCATTTATACTTGAGAATGATATTTTATCGGAAAAAGCATTTCTGTTTTCGCATCATATACAGTAAAGATATAAAGTATACAGGTAACAGCAGGATAAATAGAGAATTATTGGAGGATGAGTAGAGAATTTTTTTGAAAATTACATTAACTAGAGTGGTGTTATGATTTCAGGAAATGTTTTTCTGAAACATTTATAACCTTATAAATAAAATAACCTTATATAAGGTTATTATATATAAGATACACAATTTTTGTTTCATTCTTTTATTTTTTTGGTATTTCATCATCCATAGAAGTCTTCTAATTCCGTAAAATAAAGAGAAAAATAATCAATTTTGATATAAATGCCTAAGTGAAAGATGTTTATTAATCTTTAATCCAGGAGGTACCACACATGGTGATAGATCCAGTTATACATGCTTGGTTTTTTATATCACACAACTGATGTATAGAATATCATTGGTATTACCACAGCAGTAATAACACTTTTGCAAAGCCAAAAAGAAAATTTCATGGTACAAAATAATCTCTTAGAGTAGAGCGTGGCTTTTGTTGCTGCAATTAGTGGATATCATACATGACCATTTGTAACATTACATGGCCAGTGAATCTGTTATATTAGATATCCTTTATATGACCTTCTTTCCGACAGAATGAAACTCCGATAAATTAAATAATAATGAAACATGATTGCCCTTCGAGAATTTTTATTTTATATTATGAAATTCAAGAGGTAGATCTTAAGGAAGGATAGGATATACATATACAGAAAGAGAAGGATAGTATTATTTGTTATTATAATATCTATTATGGCAATGTTAGTACTATTTGATAATACAACATAAAATTCAATATCTCTAGTAACTTATTTATCTCTGACATTATTATAACCTTTAATATAAGTAAAAAAAAAACCTTATAAAATGGAGTTTATAAATTAAATAATGCCAGTAAAGTTACTTTTATCGAAGTATAAATTGGATTAGAAACGGTTTTTAAAAAGGTTGAATGGAATTCAATTTTTGATAAATAGGTATATTTAGTATATAAGTAATTATCATTCATACAGAAGATAGTTTCTTCATATTACCTCCAACTGTACATAATGCGCATGTCTGTTCTAGGCCAATATTCATTTCAACCAATCATAGCTTTCATTTTTTTCCACGTCATTTTCATTTTTAATTGCATCTCTTATCACTTCGTCAGTTTTATTTGTATAAGTTTGAAATTAATTCAAATGTGTTCTAATTGAAATATTTAGTTAAATATATGTATTTTAAATTAGATTTTACGTTGATTACGTCAATTCAAAAGTATTGATGGTCAGTGGAAACATTATATTAATTTTCTTTTGAACATTAGAAGCTTAACTAATTCCTCTTTAGACTGTTCATTCTTAACTATAGTTATATTATATATTATAGTCATATTATATTGTTATAACCATTACAACACACCAGAAAAATAGAATGTTTAATTTAATTACCACCATACAAATCAAGCAAAAAGTCACCTTGTAATTGTTTTATTCAAGATAATTTCTTCTAAATCAGCGTTTAATAAAATCTTTTAATATCATTGAAAACAGTTATTTAATGTATTAGTTGTACCTATATCCGAACATTTTCCTTTGTAGTTTCTAGTCTGAAACGATGTTATCGGCATATTTTTTACTTATTCTGTATTACTTGCATTTCAATTTATTATCTTTAAAATATTATTTCATTTTGTCCTATTTATGTTGTATTAAAATATGTTTAATTAAAAATCTTTCTAACATTGTATCAGTTATTGATTAATTATTGTAGAGTTTTACTATATGTGTACTATTTTTATAGTTCAACTGTATCATCTCTTATTTTAGGTTTTCATAGTATTATTTGTTTCTTATTACTTACCATGTTCTTAGTGTGAAAGTACTTTAGTCAGTGACTATGAATAAATAAATAACAAAACAATTACTTCATGACAGGTGAATGTCAATTGTTCAATTAGATGTATTAAAATTATATTTTATGCTACTAACCACAACTTATTCGGATTAATTTAAAATAATCCAAGATTAATTTGAAATAAAGGGGTCAGGTTAGCCCAGTTGCAACGTGTTTCCCTATAGACTGTTAGATCTGAGGGGTCGATTTATTCATGTGGATAGTGAAACAAAAATCTGAGACATTGTCACTTAACGGGACGTTAAGAGTTGGTCCCGAGCCTCTACTATATCAAATATACGTTAAACGACCCTAATCTAAATAATACACTTGTGTTGGGTACACTATAGGACTTCCAATGTAGAATGCTCATGATGTAGTATCATAATGGGCCAATGTTCAGCCAATGTGTGTACTCTTGGGAGACTCTCACGGCAACATAACCTAATTTTAAATAATCCAGTTCTGAAGTAAGACCTATCTTAGTCCTATTTCTGTCCCATAACTGTTGGGGATGGAAAATAAACTATTAGATCTGTGTTTATTTATATAAATATATATATTAAGATCCGTTTTAGATGTACACTTTCTTCTGGTTAATATTACCGTCTACGGTGTATTATGATTCATACAAAAATTTCAGCTAATATAAGACCCTTTATTTTAATGCACTTATTAAAGACTTGTTTTTTTGTTCAAATCTTCATAATATATAATTGTTGAGTTTTTCTTAGAGATATAAAAAAATTTATTAGAAACTAAATTTCATTTATATGATTTATTTTTTTTATAAATATATTTACTTTATATAATAAGTAATTTTTTTTTCGATGATCTAAATTTTAACATATATATTCTTAAATTTATTTAGAAAGCATTAAAGCACAATTAGAATGGCATAAAAATCGATAAATAATCATAAAGACTAACCCGAAATGGAAAGGACGCAGAGTCGGGCATTGAATTCAATATGCTTTGCCTTTGCTCGCTAGCTAAAGGCTTTATTGGACCCCTCCCTCTTCCTTTACCATCTCTGCAGTAGACAATATTTTAGAATCCTTTTTCTCATTATCCTTAGTTCTTCTTCCACACTCTCATCATTATCCATAAAATTATTTTCTTTGAAGTCTGTTTTTTTCTTATTTCTTGGAAGCTATATTTAACTGTGTTGATTTTATCACAGCAAACCTGAAAATTTACTATGGCTTAAAACTTGATAAGAACTTAATAAAAACTTGAGAAAGTTTTTTTTTTAAAAATTGGTAAAGTTTTATAAAATTTTATAAGGTGGTTCTAAAAGTTGGTAAAGTGTGCATAAAACTTGATCAATATCCAAACAAAGAACATATTGCTCATATCTTATTGTAATCCTTCAACAGCAATGACTGCTGTTATTTAAATAATCTCTGATTGTGAATGGAATTAATTTTCTTATCACTTTAGAGCATTATCCAACCATTGACCTCTATAGTGCTTGCGTGAATCTGCAATATTAGAAATCTTGCCTTTATTGTAATTAACTTCTTTATAGCTTTTAAATTATAACAAAATATGAATATTTCAGGATGTTACCTCTGAAATATTTTTTTAGAGTAAATTGTGAATTTAGTAATTGAAATTTTGTAAATAGGCTGTAATGACTAAATGATAGGGCATGTGTGTGACGTAGTATGGAGTATGGAATCAAAATACATTTTTTTAAGACGGGGTTATTGATCGTGAAAGAAACACACATGATAATCAAATTAACTTATTTAAAACGTAGTAAAGTTAATTTCATTACAGTTCGCAAACTATAACGAGTACTTTAGTGTTAACACATTCTTACAATAGTAGGAATATTATTTCCTGGCAAACTGAACTTTCACCAGATGAACAAAAATAAGGCAATTAATGTTAAAACTATTCTACAATGAATGCTATTACCTTTTGTTCTCAAAAATGTTTTATATTTTTCTTTAAACGATTTACACAAAAGTTTTGTATTGTTTCTGTTTTCTGTTTCCTCAACGAAATACTCAAATTATTTCAGGTATACAATATTTTAGCATGATTTCAAACAAAAATTAAAATTTTTAACGGAAAGAAGTTGAAAGATAAAATTAGCATGTACTAAATTGAACACTTCATCCCTCTGAGAGGACGCTGGGTGTGTACGATGTCAGGTACTCGTTAATGATCCATACTCAAAATAAATTTGAGTTAGGTAAAATTTAGGACTCTTAACGTAGAATAGTCATTGCGTTTATCACAAAGGGTCAGTCTTCGGACTATGTGTGTTCTCTCGTGGGACTGCCACTGTAACCTAGCCTAACCTAACCCATGACCGACCCACAATAGCGAGAGCAGCCAGCAGCATGTGGTGTTACCCATTAAAGTGTGTACCCATGCTCAATGTAGATTTGTTTGGTGCATTCAACGTGGCTTTGTCCATTGGCTAAAATATCCCCACACCGGAGTATACCTACAAAGTGTACATAATCCCCGATGTTAGCTGTAAGTATAGAAATACATTAAGAAGAGAGAAATTTGTGGTTTTTGTATGTTACCCAAAAAGTATGTCGAAAAAGTATTCAAATTATGAATGACTGCAAATTTCTCCTTCACCTCCATGGAATGCATCCTAACGACCAACGATTATTATCACGCACTGTAGTGGACGTTGTTTTTAACAGTTCCAGGTCCCGGACCAACTACAGCTGAATTATTTTACTACTGTGATTCTAGGGACAGTATGTAAATGTCTGTACTCTTTTATATGGTTTGTCGGGGTAAATTATTTCGTGGTCGTTTGGTCGCTTTTAGTCGTGAAAAAGTTTTCAGTCCAGGATAGGTTTGGCTTTCCAATTTAACAACAGCCTCTACGATGGATGTGATGGAGGCGTTCTTAGGGATAGGCTCTGAACACGGCAGGTTTGGATGGGTTGGGATTTTCTTGTCTTCTTCATTGGTCACAAGTCTATTAGTAAATTGGTTAATTGATTCCAACGTCAGGTCTCTTTGAATATCCACATAATTTTTCAAATAGTTAATTACTGATACATTTTAAAAACATATCGTTAATTTGTTATTATTTTTTATTGTTTGAGGGTGACTATATCACTGCGTCTAAAAAAAAAACTATGTTAATCTGTTATTAAACATTGTTGTAAAATGACCAAATATCTTGTTATTGTAACACTTTAGTAGACTTGCGAAGAGTTAAATATTGTTGCTATGGCTTTGACAAAAAGTCTGATTGATAAAGGAGTTTTAATAATTTTATAAGCAATAGTGTCATTTCTGGATTAAGTTATATAAACATTAAATTTAGAACGTGTAAGGTTTTAATTTAACAAAAAAAAATATATTCCAAGTAAAGGCTTTAAATTTAAAAAAAGAATAAAATGTGACGTAAAAGGTTATTAAAGGTTGGGTGGAGAGACAGGGTGTTGTAAGGTGAAGTCACTCCATGCAAATGCAATTTAGCAGAGACGTATTTCTGAGGTAAAAGGAGCTCTGACATCTCACACTTCCCTTTCTGAACTACAACCTTCGCCTATTCAGTATTACTTTGTGCCAATAACACCTGATTAAAGGACAAACTCAGCAGAAATAAGCAATAACCGTATATAGAGTCAAAGTTTTCAGGTTACATTTTTTTTTTGTTAAAAAAGTTAATGAAATAGTCTTCACATATAGAGGTTTAAAAATATAAACAAGTGTTTTGAAGATGTAGTGTTCTTTTTCAGGCATAAACCTCAGAATTAGTGTCTGTGGTACAACTCCCTCATCCTTGGTTTGTGCCTGAAGAAGAATACCACCTGTTTGGAACGCGTTGTTTATATTATTCAACTTCTATATGTGGAGACTGTTTCATTAACTTTTTTACCTTATAATGTGTAAATACTTCATAATAACTGATTGTACTACTTTAGAATATATTCTCTGTGCTTTATTCTTAAGATGATGTCCTCTCATGGTTGAAGCCACAACTTTGTTTAGGCCTTTTCTAATCTGCCAGAGCCTCGCTTATCTTTCATAAAGGCTAAGGTCAACCATATTGATACATTGCTTTATACTTTATGTGCTGAGCAGTCATATTCTCCTCTCTCGTAAAGAAATCAATTTTCTTATTTTATTTAGATGAAACAGGAAAAAAAATACCAATGGCTACTGCTAAAAGATCTAAAAAAAAAATTAACAATAAAGAAGAAGAAATTCAGAAAAAAAACTTGTATTTTTCTTATTTCATAGGAAAAATGAGTTTGTCGTACTTCAGATTCTTAAAAATTTATCTAACTCCTAATCTTCGAATAAAATTCTCTAATGTAAAACTTATTAAAGCTCTTAATATGTCATATAAACAGGCATGAAAGTTTAAGTATGCAATATAAAAAGTCATCTCTTTGTCGTGATTCGTTTATAACTCATATAATCGTAAAATATAGCAATGAGTTTGTGACTATTCAGCTGTGTTCCTCTTGGTATTTTTCTTCTGCTTGATTAGACATATAAAAGAAGAGAAAATAACTGGATCTTCACATAAATGGAAGAACACATTTACCATTTCTTTATTTTTTCAACAGCCTTAAAAAAAATAGTGAAACTTAAAGCAAATCAGTTAGTAACCCACAAATCAAACATTGGTTTTTTAGTTTGGAACATCTTTAACTTTTTAAAACAAATTAATTAAATTCAATATTTTACACTTTAATGGTAAATTACTGGTTTTGAATATATCAAAATACATTTTACAATGAAGTAATATAATTATATACTCGCTATTTATGTGATGTGTTATTTTAAGGGTATATTTTTTTTTTAGGTATTTGGGAAAACAAGCAAACCTGAATGGTGATAACGATTGGGAAGCCCTCATGATCGATATTTCAATAGATACCTTGTCAGACTTCAGAAGTTGTAAGTTGACCATGATTATGTATGACAAAACATTGATTTAGCAATGGAATGATTTATTTTAATTAAATTAATTGTAGTGTTCAAATGAAAATTAGAAAAGGACACTGCACGAAAAGTGTGTTCATATTTTTTTCAAGCTAACAATTTCAAAATAAAATTTTTAAATTTTTAGAGATTTTATCATTATTATTTGTGTACTTTTGATTGAAATTTTACATGTTGTCTATATTTTCTTCTCTCTAACATCTTTGAACTTGTTTGAAGCCATATCCATCTTCTAGAGCAGTTTACTAGGGGCTATTTTACATGAACAGGGAAGCTGATTTGGCTGATTTGGGAGGCTTGAATGTGGAGATATAACTATGATTGACTCATGCAAATGCGCTAGTATTTACCAGCGCATCGAGTTTTTCGTTCCCTATGACTCTTACATTCGGTTACCATTTAACTATAATTTCTTCAAACCTAAATATTTTATTCTTTTTTTTTTCGATATCTGAAGATAAGTATTCGAGCAGTATCTTTGACGGAGCAGAAATTCTAGAATATCTATAATAAAGAGCAGATAGTCTGGATTTATTTATAAGAACCACCTCATTTATTACTTTTGTCATTAAATTTGTACAAGTTTGTATGAATTTATATGTTGGTTCAAGTCTTTGCAAGAAAATTGTTAGAGTTTTAAAATACTTACTTTTACTTTGTGTTTCACTGCAAAAGTAGAAACTTCTTTTATTTTCCCATAAAACTGCTTTTTATAAACAATTTTTATAAAAACGTCCGTCGTTGCATATAAAATTCAAATATTCTGGTATTGCTGGTTTAGACCCAACATTAGAGCTACCTTTTGATCCTCAGTCGAGAAATGATGAAGAAACTTGCAAGCATCAACCCTTGCTTACTTAAGCTTCAACTTCAACAAGCATATTTTAAAATTAATTCGTAGATACATTTTTTTTAAATATTTTTCACATAAATACATGCATATTGTTAGTGCCACAGAGGTTAGTAAATAAGATATTATTATCAACCGTCGTACCTAAACAGCGATAAACGAGGCATGACGGTTGATAATAATATCTTATTTTTTTACATAGCTATAGACATTAAGTTGGTGTTTTTTTAAATAACACGCTATCCTTAAGATAGATTTTCTTCTCCTTTTGGGTGGGACGATCGATGTTCCCTACTCAGAATGATGGGGCTAGAGATCAGGTCACTTGAGACCCTTCACGAAGTTGTTCTACTTAGAGCATCACTTATAAAATATTTTCTCCAGGCTACAACAAAATTTTTTCAGATATTCATATTTTACATATAATTAAATTTAAACTTCAATAATAAAAAATATATTATTTCAAGAAAATAATTTTAATAAAATACACGATTAAATGGAGATATAATTATAATTATGCGATGAAAATTGGTTACATGTTGTTGAATTTTCAAACAAGATTTAATATTTTAGGATTAAAGCTTCACACCATAAGTGTATTATACTATTAAAATAAAACTTTCAAAAAACATTTGGATTCTAGGATGTTCAAAACTTGGAATCCCCTAAAAAACAAGCAATAACACAAATGGAAGCTTAAATCAAAAATAATATACAAAATATACTGTCTTAGATTTTTATTCTTATTAACCATAATTATTAATTACAGTATAAAGTAAAAGAGGTTTTGGATTTTTTGTTTTGTATGAGAGATAATTGAGGTACAGTTATAACGACTTCAGTCGACTAAGGGGATGGTAAAAAATAGACTCAAATAATCTCCCCTAATTCCCTCGGGCCATTCCAAGATCTCAAGCCTCTTAACTTTAAATTGGGCTTTATTGATCTTGTTGTATCTTAAGGACTGTCTGTCGATTAGTTGTCATTCCGAAACTTGGAAAAATATGATTAATATTTTAAAAAAAGATCATTTTAATTCATAATACTTATTACATATTCATTCCTGCTGTCTCAAACACTGTCTTTTTCCACTTACCAACAAACAGATACACACACACATACGCACGCACACACACACACACACACACACACACACACTCACAGAGGGGACGGTGGAATAATAACCGTTCAAGATTTAATCATATTATAATCTTATTTGTGCCAAGAAATACGAATTTATAACGTTTAGATCTCTATGTACTAAGTTTTCATAAAAAAAAAATTATGTAATCTGAAAGGAAAGAACCGACATAGCCTGCAGCTCAGTAATTGATCCTAAAGAGTATTTGTAATTAGCACATACTAATTTTTTTCTTTTTAATCATATAATTAGGTTTTTTTTTAAACAAGTATAAGTATAGCAGACCAGATCTTACGTAGAGCTTATTAGCACCATCAGTCTCGTAGACCATCATCAGGCTAAGTTTACGACTAAAGTATAGGGTGTATTATAAACGTAATGTCACATCGTCTGATATGGATCAGATCATCGTCCTGATATGGATCAGGACATCTAAGAAGGGCAAATTACCACTTATTGATTGATTTCCTAACAAAATTGAATTCATTAGTGCCGACAATCAAATTCACAATGGAAGAAGAAATAAGTGGTAATTTGCCCTTCTTAGATGTCCTGATCCATAGGTTACCTAATGAGTTACGCTTTAGTGTATATAGAAAACCTATGAATGTACTTGCATACGTTCACTTTTATTCTTCGCATCCAAAAAATGTTAAAATTTCTGTTTTTAGAAATATGTTTTTGAGGGCGTTAAGAATTTGCTCTCTTGAATTTCTTAATGAAGAGATTAATAACATTAGGTCAATTGCCCTTTCATTAAAATACCCCTCTTCTTATATCGATTTAGCTTTGAAGGGTGCTAAAAAAACTTTCTCTAATACTTCAACAGAGCCCCTTTTATTATCAAATTCTATAGTTTTGCCATACCACGAATCATTGGACCCCCTTCCATGATTAGCCAAACAACTTGATTTTAATAGAGTGTTTTCTAATCGTAATAACGTGTGTAATATGTTAATAAAAAACTCTCCCAGCGAATTGGAGTCCGCTGGTATTTATAAAATTCCGTGCAAAAATTGCCATAAAATTTATATTGGTCAAACTGGTTAATCATTAAAGATACGTGTAAAACAACACCAATATAACGTAAGTAGACAGGAAAAAAGTAGTGCCTTATTCTTGCATATAAAAAAATGAAAATCATCATATTGATTGGACAGGAGCTAAATTTATTACCTATGAAAAATCAATGTTGTTAAAAAATATTATTGAATCGTCTTTAATTAAATTTATTAGATCTAATATTATAAACATTAGTAACGGTCTTTTCAAACTTGATACTTTCGTCACGACGGCAATAGCCTCTTCAAAGAGGGTTGACAGCTAGCGGATAGTTTTTTACTTTTTCTTACTGTACTCCTTTGTTTCCCCAAACATCCCTTTCTGGACATTAGTCCTTTCCTGTGCTTTCACCCTTTTAAAATACCACTCTTCCCTCCCACTCTTCTCAACTCCTCACCAGATGTTTTCTGCATCTAGTGTTCAGTTGGGTTTTTGACTCTGACGAAGACCGCTTGTTACGGTTGAAAGATCTTAGTCTTGTTTTCCCATTTCTTATTGTGGTTTGATCATTGATTGTTGTTTCACGTGTTTATGTGAAATCTTTATATATATATATATATATAATATATATATAATTATATATATATTATATATATATATATATATATATATATATATATATAATATAGGTGTATGATGGCAGCAGGTCTTCTCTCAAAGAAGTATTATTGAAGTTGGCAGCAGCTTCTGCGTTGACTACTTTCTTGCTGATATTCTCTAGTTCCCTGACTAGTTTGCGGTGATTTACAGGTCCATATTTCCATATTGCCATAGGAGTTCTGGGAGCGACATGAAAGAAATATAAAGCAGAACTCTAATATGAGTAATCATGTTAAATTTATACGTAATATATATAAATATTGAAAAATATTAAGTATAGAAGTGATTGATTTAAGAAACATTGAATTCAATCTTGGATAAACAACAAAAAACAACGCTTCAAAACCTTTTGAGGCAGTGGGTTGTGAAAAAATACTTAATGTGATTCTATAATGCAATTACTGCTAACAATTTAAATAAACGTACTTGAAAAAGACTTGAACATAATGCTCCAAGCGTTAGCTGATACAAATACAAATAATTTCACTCTTTTCTAACTACCTATTATCTTTTTTTTATTAGAAACTGTCGTGAAACGGTAATTTTTTTTTTAAAAATGTTTGTTTATTATATATAAAATTATCAAGTATCTTTTTTTTTTAGCAATTTGGGCGTACTTTTATGAATATGATAAGAAGATTAAAGAAACTTTTAAGGAGCCTTTGTTTAATGTAACAGTTCCATATTACCTGAAGAAGTTTGACGAACAAATTAAGGAGAATGGAGGGTATCTGGCTAACCACAAGGTAAACAAACATTGTTTTATTTCACTTTGTATTGATTTTTTCTGCTTCAATTTTTTTTGTTTATTTTATAAATTAATTTAAAAAAAAACTTTAAAACACTACGGAGATCGATCTGAGTTTATGGACTTGGAACTATGCGGTTGTGTAAAACCTTCAAGCATTCATCAAGTACAGTTATTGCAATCCAAAATCCTCCACACTTTCACTAATGCTTCTTATTATGTCAGAAATCACACTCTTCATAGACACCTAAAAATCCTTTTTATACAAAACTTAGCCTCTGGTCGTTATAAGGAGTTTTACAAATCCTTGCTTCTTCCTCACCTTCCCAGAATCACACAAGTCGATTAAAGAGAGGATGGCTGAGGATTCGACTACTATGATACTCCACTACAATCAAGAAAGAAAGCGGAAAGTTGATCCAGTGGGTTTTCCTTTTTACTCATGCGTATCAAAGCTATTTGTTTTACTCTTACTAGATATTCTTGGTACGTAAAATATGAGTTGTTGTATATTTTTAAATAAATATGTCAAAAAAAAAGACAAAATTAGTATTTACAAGCAGTGAATTAACTGTTCTGCATTTATAGAAAAAAACTGTTTTTAATTCCCACGGTAATTCCAAGAATCTTAAACAAAAGAACATAGTAGATTCCTTGGTTTGAGAAATTTAGGAACCAGAATCTATGAACATTTTTTTAGAATAGTATGAATGAATCAATTTTATAACATGATTTAATGAATTTCAATGCAAAACAGCGGTCTTTAAAAGAGGAGGTTAAGCCGTCAGTCTCTCGGTCGAGCTTCTTTAGTCTCCAAGTACTCATCATTACTCTAATAAAAACTCAAGTAAGGAAAAATTTGGAATTTCTGTTGAAAAGTCCACTTGATTGGGTGCGTAACAACACGGCAACCAATTAACTAATGAGCAGAGGCTCGAGGTGAAAGCCAAGATGTGTCAGCGTTGAAAACAAACATCATTAATTAATTTAATTAATGTGTCTTTACAATATTACAAAAAAAAAGATAATTGCAAAAAAAACAAGAGATATTTTAGACAAATTATTTCTTGTTTAGCACAATAAAGATTAAGGCAAGCACCAATGTTTTAGACATCTAAAGTAAACTTTATTTGCAAATTAATCATAAAAAAAAATAATTAAAGTTGGGAAATTTAAAAATATATATTTTTACTCTTTGATATTTACATTTCTTCTGTTTATATGTAAGCTTATATCAGAAATGAATGCATTCGTTGATTACATAGACTTAAATTTCTCCGAAGTATACATTAAAAGTATTAACAATTATTGAATATTCTATTTATATGTAATACTAATTTTTATGAAATGCCATATATATTTTTAGTTTTCTAAGTTTTATACAATTTTATGTGAATAATTTTAAAATAGTAGTGGACAACTATGCTTATGCTAAATTATGCCACAGTTATTTTTAACTTATTATAAGAAATCCATTTTTATTTATTACATTTATCTCAAATGATTAGTATTCCATTCATCCTAAGAAATCCAATGTAAATGGTTTTGTAATCAAGATTAATTATTTTAATAATCATTATCATTTAAAAAGGTAGCAAACTTTATTATTTCCATCAATTTAGAAGTAATTTTGCGAACGGCAGAAATAGGGAATCAGGATTAATAAAACTTATTTGAATATTTTAATAACATGCCTATTAAGTTTGCTTATAGGCTCTACACGATGCCTTATTGGAAATGTGAATGATATTATGCAGCGAAAATGGATGGTCCTAATTTGGGAGAACCCTAAGGGGTAATATTGTTTGTCCTTGTATTCAATTTGGTTCTACCTTGAAATTTCATTATTGAGTTTCTAGAAAATATTGTATGGTTATTTTTGTCGATTAATAGTTTAAAAAATTATATCAATGCAAAATATTAGTTTTTTACATATTTTGTGACGATTCAAATAGAATATATATATTCAAATAGAATAATAGATCAAATTAATAGTTGATTTGCAGCAATCCATTCAAATTGCCATTTTTATAAACAGGCAACAGATCTTCTTTCAAACATGTACGAGTATCACTAAAGTGAACTGCAATCTTGGCATTCACGATTTCAGACTGAGAGATTCGATTCTACGAACTAACTTTCTGCTAGACATAACATGTCATATGACCAGCTCCCTTTCCAGTTGAATCCTGTTAGCAGGAAGTTAGTTCGTAGAATTGAATCTCTCAATCTTAAGAGTGTGACTGAAGAGTGCGGTTCACTTTAATGAAAAAATACATATGGAAACATACGGAGCGATGATAATTTTTTAGAATATAATAATAAACAAATGACAAGAGAACTCGGGTACATTAATTCAGAATCACAAATAATCCTTCAAAGAGCCGCAGGTTGGCCATCCCCACCTCCCTGATTTGTATCAAATAATATGGCATTAACGCCATATAATGTCAGAAATAAAAACTCTGCAAGGGACAAACGAACAAGAGTTAATGTAAAAACGAGGTGTAAGAGCCGAACAAGCAACCTACCCATAGAGCCACCTAAAGTCTCTTCATTATGACACAATGTACATAAATATTTCATATAATATCATCAAGTAAAAACAAAAATTACATTTTATAACAAATAAACGGTATAAACGAAAAAAATGGCGACATACACCTAGGGAAAATATCTAAGAACAGTGTATTATTTGTTTGAAGATGTCAAAATAGGCAAAGATGTCATTTAATTGCTTTAAATGACGTTAGTTTTATCAGAGTTAAACAAGTTCGAAAAAATAAGGAATATTATTTCAAACCAAATAGATTAATGTCTTTTTTGTGCACTACTTGTGTAATGGTTGTCAGTAATGGAATGACAGTGATGCAACATCACCGGAAATACATACGAAGTATAATAATAGCATTGAAATGATAAGGATTAGTAGAGCTATTATAAGAAAAAGTTAAAGAAATTAGCAAACATCTTACAAACTTTTTGAAATAAATTTTAAAATGCATTTTCTAGAGCAGAAGCAAGCTTTCATCTTTGTTAAATTTTTCTTTACAATTGTAAACTTTTTTTCCTTATAATTAGGAAAAGAGAGGAAGGAAAAAAAAATAAAACGAATTTTTGGTTTTTAAAATACTGAAGATTGCTTCGTAAAGAAAGATTGGGCAAGGAAGGAAAGGGAACGGTAGACTGGAAATTTCATTCTTGAAAATAAAGAAATTTAATTTGTCTCCGTTCAAGCAGTTAGCGTTTTTTATTTCTTTTTTATAGTCTAGATTAAAAACTTGAAAATTTTTCACTGAATTCAGAATATTAGTTATTAAAATTTGATTGGCTTATTAGCAGCAAGAGTGATTTTAACTAATGCTGTATATATATTAGTATATATATTAGTTGAACTAATGCTGTATATATATAAAGGGTGTATATATATATATATATATAGTTCAATGTACATAAAGAAACGTAGAGAAATTAAAAACACACACTTACAGTCTCTAATTTTCGGTTGAACCGTCTTCAGGAGAGATAAGAAAGGGAAACCAAATTTGTCCGTTTCGGATCGTATTTTCATCAAAAAAGTATATATATATATATATATATATATAGGGTGTATATATATCATCTTTCTCTTAGTGGTGTATATAAATTGTCGTGCGCTAATTGCCGATTATGTAGGCATGACTCCAAGATCGTTTGACAAAAGAATAAAAGAACATGTACAAGAAGTTAAACAAAAAACAAAATTCCCCAACAATAATCAATTCATGTCCCATTTTGCCAAACATTTAGTCACCAATAACCACCAATTTTTCCCAGACCAAAATATAAAAATATTACATAGAAGCGATAAATTCCGTGAATTAACTATTTTAGAAGGCTATGAAATTAACAAATTCGTGCGCGATAATTCTTGTACTTGCCTTAATGAACAAATCCCCAAGTGTACAACTTTTCTTAATTTCTTTATTTAAATAAAAAAAAAAAGTTCTATTTTCTCCGTATTCCTATATTTGTTTATATTTCGTTATAGTTTTCTGTGTTATATTTTCAATATGTTTCCTACACTTAGTCCTAGAGCAAATGTAAAGGCTCAGCCTAACCTTTAGGGAAAAAAAATAACATTGAAATGTACCTGCCTTCTAATATAAAACAGATGTACCCCATACCCTACCCACGTCCATCCTATTCCCAGTCAGTTGTACCACCGACACTCACCCTTAGGTTTTATTTACACTCTTCCTTATTTTATTTTTATTTTGTACTATAGATACTGTATACTATAGATGACTCTCTGGTGTCATTGTATTTTTTAGTTAATGCCTGAGGAAAACACTACGCGTTGTTTATACCATTAAATTTTTATATGTGGAGACCATTTCATTAACTTTTTACCCTACAATGAGTAAATACCACATAATAAATGATTGCACCACGTTAGAATCGTTCAAATTTATTAAGTTCATCAAAGAATACCCGTTTCGTACAGATCCTGAGGATCGGCTAAATGTTCTTTACGAGATTGCCTTCATCTTTCATATTTGACTACGATTTGAACTTCAGCATACAAGAACGCAGGCTGCGATTACGAAACACTGACCTTTATACTCGGTAAATTTGAAGTTTAGTTACTTTTAACTTATTTTTACTTTACTGAAGGTGTAGAATTGTTAGTCAGGGTGAAGGATAAATGAAATTATTAAACATTTTCCTAAGTGTGCTCAACAAACAAGTACATGTACCACCTGTCGTACAACTCCACGTCATTAAATACAGTATCTTTTATTTCTCAGGCAATGTGTAATAATTACTCATATATTATAGGTTTATAATTATCCTATATCATAGATACATAATTACTCCTATATTATAGGTATTACTGGTATTCTGATAATAATAGCTAACTCGTTTAACTGATGCGGTTTGCTTCCGTGTAGTTGATTTAAGGTCATATTCCTTATCCTCAACTTGACATTCCATTGCTTTTAAAAATAATTTTTTTTTTTAAACATATAAAGTTTAATTTACACTTTCAGGAGACTCAATGAATGCATCATTAGTTATTTTGTTGGAGAGATCAATGGAATTCTTCAAAAGGAAGCTAACATGGTTTTACAATACTTCTCCTTTCATTTAATTCAAGGAAATGAAGGAACGGTTGTTTTTTTTTACAAAGGGTGTTATCAAACTCTAGTATTTTTACTTTTTAGCAACTCCAATAGGCAGCTGTTCAAACAGGAAGGATGATTTGTTACAGGATATGGGCTCTTTATCATCATTTCAATACTGATTTCTACAAGACCTGTCAACCTTTACCAGGAAGCTTTATGTCGAGTTCTGTTCTTTACGACATCAGATAATATTCTTTCAGTTTCTAATTGTTTTTTTTCTCTAAAACGATCGCCACTGGTAAGTGCAGGTGTTGGTGATAGTATTTACAATTACAATTAAATATCTGTCTTTCAGATATTTTATTGTAATTGTAATCATAATTTCAAATTTCATCAAAAAACTTCATATATATATATATATATATATAATATATATATATATATACATTTTTGAGCCCTAAGTGGAGGTAAGATCTTAAGTCCGAACCAGAGTCCAACCCTACCTGACCCGAAATTCTGACCAAGTTGGACCCAAAATGTCAATTATTACATTCGGGTCGTGTCGAGTTGGGCCCACCCGACTTAAAAAAACTTTTTTTTTAATAAATATATATTTTTATATTATGAGTTCAAAATTGAAGAAGTGTAACATACAGAGTAAAGAAACAGAATTATAAAACTGAAATTTCGGGCAATCCGTCTTCAGGAGAAAAGAGAAAAGGAAAACAAGCACGTTGTAGTGGCCGTTGCGTCTTCAACGTGCTTGGTCTCCCTTTCTCTTTTCTTCTGAAGAGGGAATTCCCGAAAACTTGAGTTTGTAAGTGTTTCTTTACTCTGTGTGTTATTTTTCTTGAATTTTTGAGCACGTATTGTGTCCAGTTTGGGTCGTTTTTCTGTTTAGTTAAGTATATTTATATAGAATGTATGTATACTAAAACGATGTATAGATATATAGCTAAAGAATATATGATATACAATAAATAATTTCGATAAAACATATGACCCAGATTTGCTTTGCTAGTGGAGAATAAACTCCAATATATATCCGACCCGGGTGTGTATTGGGTTGGGTAGGAGCTGGCAGGATATTTTAGACCCGATCATACTTCTAGTCCCAAGTAATGCATTTGTATATACTATTTTAAAACTCTATTTTAGTCTGCTATAATCTGTTTTAGTTGTCCTGGGCGGATATATACTTCGTCTCTGTTCTTGAATACTTCAGCTTCATGATTGACCAAGAGATAGCAACCGACAAGTATCCAAACATAAAGTCACTATACGACAGAGTTAACTCCATCCCCAGAATCAAAGAGTGGCGTGAAAAGAGACCTAAAACTGACTGGTAATTTATAGAACAAAAATGGATAATACATTTTTTTAAAAACAATAGTTGATTTCTTTCTCCTTTGAGCGTTTAATTGAAATTTATTAAGGATTTATTTTTTTAATTGATAATTTAAAATAAGTTTTTTATATCCCCATTTTTTTTATCTAGGTAACCAAAATGCAGCTAACTTAAATTCACGAGTATTATTAATAGTTTCTTACCAATCACTATACCAGACATGACTCTCATTCTAGATATAAGGTGTCTTTTACGAATCCAAGAGATTATTTCTAACTAATTGTTCGACTCCTCTATAATACTCAATCAGTAATTTGTATCTAGTAACTAAATTTGTCAAACAATTTTTTCCCTAATTGAAGCATTTTTTTTTCGTACCAGTCTTGACAGACTGCAAAATTCTTCAATCTTAAAAAAAAAATAGCTAAGGGAGGGGAACGTTTAACAAATTTTCATCCAAAAAAAGTAGATTTGAGATTAATATTTCATATTATACCAAATAATCTGTTATACAAGAACATTGATTTTGTGTGTCACAAAATATATGTGTTACAGGCTTTTCGAGTTTAGACAATCGTCTAAAGAGATTCCAACATGTTTGCAACTCTCTCAGCTTCTGATTTAGTATTTGTAATAGAGAGCTTATTGAGGCATGCTTTATTTCCCCTTAAGAAAGACAGAAGGTTTCTTTTGGCTGTATTTGTATCAAGATTATTCTATTTTACTCGTTTTTTAACGATGCAAACAGCATGGTGCATAACTTCCAATGCGGTACCGTCAAACATTGGGAGAAATGAAAAGTTCAATGCATCCAAAGAACAATTGTAATAGAGGAATTCAAAATTTATAAACCTAAAAACACAAATATTTTATTAAATAATAATTTATTAAATAAACGAGTAATCATCAATCAAATATTCTATTTAAGCCAATAATAAAACTAACAAAACGAATAGACAGGCCTGACAATGATAATACACATTTAAAAAGGAGACACTACTAAAAAGGGAAAATTCATAAATATTATTTAGTTTTTGAAAAAAACATCAGAACAGTATTTTATACAATTTCTACTTGAAATACTATGAGAAATTTGTTTACTCTCGTAATAAAGCAAGAGGTAATTGTTAAGTTATAGTGGGGATAGATTTCGCAGTTGAGAGTAAGCGAACTTTTGGACTCTAGCACGTTTGAACCAGTCTGTGCCGAATTTCTCCAGAGCGACAGACTCAAGTTACGTCTCATCATTCTAAGGTAATATTTATTTCTTCATAGATAATTTCTTTGATATTATTTTTCAACACCACTCTTTAGATGTATATATACAATATTTTATACACAACAGCTGTATTATATGTTAAATGGTAGTTATTTCAGTTCTTTTTGATTTGCCATTATCAAAGTGTTAGTTAATAGATTTCTCAAAAATTAGAATTTATATAGTTAATCAAAAACATAATTTTTCACAATACTTAAATAAATGTGATTAGAGTATGAAATTAACAATAAATTATTAAATTTAGTAGTTAAAATGTTTTATAGAGTTTTGGTAAGCAATTGTATTGAACAGGTTTATCTTCCTTGCATATTTTAGGCTACTTTTCAACTACTCACTTATTACAGATTCTCTTTGAATAATTATAATTTGTAACATTCTGTAAATGCCTCCTTAAATTTTGGTATCCTACTGTTAGTCTTACTTGACTTTATTTAAAATATAAATTTTTAAATTAATATATCTTCAACTCGTTGGTCTTTAATGATCAAGAATTTCTTGGAATGATATAAAAACAAAGTAAGATAATCATATAGTTAACAAAATAAATACAAGATAGTTATAAACGATAGCAATATGGTTCAATATTTGATATAAACCTCTTAGCTTACCACCGTCTCTCGTTCCCATTTGCTCTCTTGTTCTTACTCCCACATCCTCCCTGTATATTCATCTCCTCTCACTCTCACACTCCATACCTCACTGTCTTTTCACGTTTCACCCTTGACCTATATACGTTAAGAATAACAATATGTCAATTGTAATGGAGTTTTGTTTTGTTTTCCTGATTTCAGTGACGTCTAAATATGATTTATTATTCACCTGTTCTTTTATAGAATTTAAATATATAGATTTCGGGTTTATACGATTAAAGTGTTTAAAAATACATAACATATTTTTACATGCACCAAAAATATATGCGTTCGCATACAATATAATATAGAATTTGAGCATATAAAGAATTAGTCTAACATGCTTGTTATAACATTCACAAAAGAAAGGTCCAGTGTTTATTCGATGATAAGTTTTGAATATTCAATATTAAATTGACTGTTTCTTAGTGATGATTTACATTCAGTCATTCAATTTCAATTGTAAAAATACAATACTTTCAATTCCTAAAATTATTATGAAGTATCACATCTTTTGTGGACGTACTTTATATTTGCATGGTGTATCACACTTTTAACCAAAAATAAGAAAACGAACTTTTTAAAAGAAAGTTCTTTTAAACCCTATTGCTTTCAAAAAAAAATTAGAATCATTGACATATATTTTTAGATTATTAAGAAGAGATAAACAGATTGAACACATAACTTACCTTGTCTGGATTTGTTTCATTTATTTGCCTGTATCATATTAAAAAATAAATCTAAACTGTTATACACTGATGATGATTAATTTGGCAAGATTTTTTGTTTAAGAAGTATTATTTTTACTTAATCTTTCATCAACGATATCAAAGGTGGTTTTCACAAAAAGATTAACCTGTTATTAGATTCGATTAGATAGGTTTATTTTTAGTGAAGTGAGCGTACAGCATCAGAAATTTATTCTTCACTGACCTATTGTCACTTCAAAACAGAGCTACACACTGATATCAGAGTCATGAAATTTGGCCGGTAAATTTCATGATATAAACCAGGATTGGCCAAGCTCCTTGATAGGCCCAGCCATTTTTCAAAATTTGAAACGTTTGGCGAGCCGCAATTAAATACGTATTTAAAAGGTATGCGAAAAATATATATGGAACGATAAGAATTTTTTAAAATATAATAGCAAAAAATTGAAAAAGGAACTCTGGTACATTTATTGAGAGCCACAAATAATCCTTCAAAGAAGCGCATGTGGCTCGCGAGCAGCAGGTTGACCCCCGTTGGTATGGACTTTTGAAAATGGATTTTTAAAATTCAGTTCCTAAGGATGTAGAGTTTAGGGAACAGTCTCGAATTTGTATAAAATAAGGTCAATAAATCCAATAACTATAAATACGTAGATGTTAATTGTTTGTTTGTTTTATAATACTCTGTAATATAAAAATCAAAACAATTTTTCTAGTAATCTTAACAATGTATGCAATATTTCATGTTTATCTGATTATAAAAGAGTGGGGGAAATAGTTTTTGTTTTTGTGTAATGTAAAAACAGTACCTTTCTGATGATTTGTTATTGGTTAGGAGATGTAAAGTTCTTCACATAAGAAAGGATATTTCAATTTTCATAATGTTCTGTTAAATAATGGGATGATAGGATGTGAATAATGGAAATACAATTCGTGTGAGGCATATTTAATTGGTAGAGTTGTTTCAGGGGAAATGACTCAAATATCATGTATACTGATGGTATAAAATGTGTTTAAAAGCAGTGATGGGATTCAGCCGGTTCGCACGAACCGGTGCTTAAAATATTATGAGTTCGGCGAACCGGTTGTTAAAATTACGTAAACCCCTATTCAGACCTGTATTTATTAGCCCACTATCAAAACTCTACAAGTGTCGCGTGACTCACGTAACTTGTGCATGTATGACAATGTGATTTGCGCATATATATAACTAAACAAGTTAGTTTCATTTGCGTAACTGTTACAGTGCTCAAACTGCTCATGACAATGCAGATGTTGAGTTGATCTAAGCCTACATTAGGCCTAGTTTTAACTTTTAGTTTGGAATCAAATATTGAATGTTTTTGGATTTAATTTCCTGAAATCGCCAGATTAAAGTAAGTGTTTGTTTAGATAAATAATTCAAGGATGGCTGCCGGTCTTTGCAACAAAAATTTTCTGAAGGACCTAGCTTTAATAATTGATATTTTGAATGAAATGTCATTGCTCAGTAATGCCCTCCAAACAAAGGGCACAAATTTGTTCAGAGGAGAAAATCTCATAAAGAGGTCTATTAAGCATTGCTTAAGGACAATATAGGGACATTTGAAAAAGAAATTGATGAGTAAGGTTGCTTCGGACGCATTCAAAGAGATCCAATTTACTGAAAACCACAAATTTGTTAGCCTACCTCGTCAAAAGCTACTGGAAGCAATAATAGAAAATATGAAAAAAAGACTGATTGCTGGTGATCATGTTAAAGTAACAAGCAATGAGCAGGAAAACTTCCTTGGGCTATTTAACTCGCCGTACTCATAATATTTTAAGCACCGGTTCTTAAAAAATTTAAATCCCGCCACTGTTTAAAAGGTATAATGCATTGAACACCGCTATTTCAAGACTGCTATCTCAATAGGTATAGACGGTTGCGGCAGAAAAAATGTTTACATCTATCAACAGTTTTTATGTATGTCAACAGACAGTCATAAATCTCTCTGCCTTTATAAATAAAATATATAAACAAATCAAATAAAATGCAAAACATGGTTATTTCAATTGAATTTTCCAAATATCATTAATGAAGGAGGTATAAATCTTGTATGAATGATGCCATGTATTAAAGGTATGTCATTTCTTAAAAAATACTATCTAATATATTCAAATATGAAACATGTTTAAAAGTATTGAGGATTTGAAAAATTACGTCTCTACACAAAAAAATTCAGTATGTAAACTAACAACTCGTTTCGAACAGTTAGTGTTCTTCTTCAGGTTTACATGTACACTCTTGACAGTCGATCTATGGAAGTAACTTGGGAGTCGTTTCTAAGTCACATCCGTAGACCGACTCTCAAGAGTGAACATGTAAACCTGAAGAAGAACACTAACTGTTTGAAACGCAATGTTAGTTTTCATATTAAACTTTTATTGTGTGGAGACGTAATTTTTTAATTCCCTCAATATGAGTAAATACCACTCTATAACAGATAGAACAAGTAATGGATGTTTAAAAATTGTCATAAATGAAATATTTACATAACTCCACGTTATTCATGTGTACTGTTTTGAATATCATAAATTATGGTGATATTTACGTGTTTATATGGTTTTATAGATTAATTATATCTTAATATTTCTAGCGTACTGAATCATGTATCGTCAATGGTGTTATCATATTGGTCTTTAGATATCATAGAATTATTATAGTCCTGTATTATATATTTATTTCTAGTAAACTGTGGATGTATTAAACGTACGTAAAATACTTCATTGGTGTGTAAAATATAGGTGCAAGGTATTTATACAGGACAATAATATGAGAAAGGAAAAAGAAATAGTGTGCCTGTATAAAAAGTAAAGGTTACACTGATAAAACATGGAATGTATACACAATCAGCATCAAATATGTACAACTAACGTAAGAAAGAATTGGAAGAACAGGAATTCTAGTGTGTAGAGAAAGAGGTGCTCTGTGGGTAACCGATGACCGAGTCAGCAGGAGTTCTAAGAACAGATTGATTGATCGGAAAAACATCTAAGTCACTCTCCTCGTATTATCACACTGCTGTCATTATAGGAACTGATTCTAAATCAAAAGAGTTCAGAATGTTAACTGTCAATAATAATTTCCTTTTTCAAAAGCTATCCTCTAAGGATGTGAATCTTTCATGCCACTCAATAATCTCATCAGGTTCAAGATAAGCAACTCAGACAAAATTTTAAATTTGATAATTCCCGGTTTGAAATAACTACTTCTTTAGACCTCATGAAACATTATTTACTTAAAGAGTCATGCTATATAATATTACAAGACTGAAGACTCATACAAATATTAGTCACCGTTTGATTAGCCTTCTAATGGAGAAGATAATATCCGCTGATTCATTTTTCATTGTAAATTTTAATTCTGTAAAAAAAAATTGCTTTTAATACGTAAATATAATATATGTATGCACAAAGATGCATATATATGTACAAGTGCTACTCAAAAGGAACTACTACATTTATGAACAGCTGACCTGTTCAATTGATTAGCCTCTGTCTTATCATTTAAGAGCTTTACTGCTATCTCGCGAGTTTGCATTTCGATAACAATGATTTAGTTGTAATTCGCCGTTCTTTGAAGTATTTTAAACATCAATAACCAAGTAAGAAATTATTAAATATTTTATTAATAAGTAGATGATGCTTCAATGATAAGAGTTAGTGTATATGTTCTATTATTAGTTTTGAAAAAGTTAATAAACAGTTTATCGTTATTTATATTTCTTTACTGAAATTTAATAAATTAATCAATTAATTTAATAACTAAGTTTAATAACTAACTAATGAAACCTTATAAAGGTTTCATAACTTTGTCATGAAAGCTAAAATTTTCTTACACATGTCATTATACAGTTTGTTAGAATGATAACACGCTATACTTCTTTCTTCAATGTGTTTGGGATTACGCCTGTCGTGGGGAATCATGGTACCTTTTCAAAAATAGAAACTTGAAAGTAGCATCAATATAGGTAGGTCAATGATACAGGAACTATAATAATTTATTATTTTTGAAATAAAAGTATATGGAAAACTTTGTTTGTAATATCAATTTTTATAAAATTAGATACTTTGTTCACCATTTAATCAATTATACTCGTTAAATTGTTTAATTTTGTTTTAAATATGATGTCGTACACAATAAATGTTTAATAACTCTGAGATGTAATATCCAATTACAGCTGGTTTCCGACTTATTAAGGGGTTCTGCTATGACGGTTTGGTCGTAAGTCGGGTTATTAGAACACTATACAAAATGACCGACACTATGGTTATACTCTAGGACAGGGATGGGGAACCTTTCTTGTAGTAAAGGCTATTTTAGCACTGTCCACTTCCCCAAAAGGCTACCAGAAATGGATAAGCAAATTCTTATATAACATTGTAATCCTTGAATCTGTCATTATATTACTCGATCAGTACACCTAAAACTCACTGCCTTCGTTTATTACCTTTGTTAACTCAGAAAAATCATTTTCTAAATGCTTAGATTTTTCAAGTATTGATTGATAAATAGTTTTCACCGTAAATGCCAGTTTTTTTTTGTCTTTATTACCAGATTTCTAATTCTTTATATTTTGAAATATTTTTCACAACAACCCTTAGAAGGCCGCAATTCATAATTGAAAAGGCCTCATGCGGCCTTAAGTCCGCAGTTTCCCCACCCCTGCTCTAGGACAAGGGTTCTCAGCCTTCCTTGCCCCATTCACCCCTCTCGCCATTTCCCACAATGCCATTCCCTCCACCCCCCCCCCCCCTTCATTCCAAAGTATTATATACACTTTTACAAATTCAAATTCATTATGTTTATTATAGAATATTACAAATTAAATGCTAATTACAATTATTGTTGAATATATAAAATATTAAATCAACCAAAATAGTATGTTTTAATTTATAATTAAAAACCTACAATAGCTTTCCTCGCTCTGTAAACTTACTGTGGTCACAATTCACCCCCTGAAAACCCATAATTCATTCTTGGGGTGAATTTCACCCCCCCCCCCCCATTGAAAACCCCTACTCTATGACGTGTAATATCAGTATTTTGCTTTATTTTTGTAACTTTTTCTATTGAATTCTATCATATACAAGCTGCTTACTGTTTCATTATCAGTTTGTTTGCATTTTTAGTATCAATTTATCTTAATTTATTATTTTAATAAACGGTATATTTATAAAACGGTTTTTATACGATATGATCTCTCTCTCTCTCACTCTCTTCCTCTCTTCCCTTCTCTCTCTCTCATTTTATTTAAGATATAAATGTCTTAATTTCTTATCCATTTTATTCACTATTTTTTATCAATTGTATACATTTCAGTTTCATTTTTATAATTTTAGATTATTTTTTTATTTCATTGTAATAAGTCTTTCTTAGCTCTTTAATTTTTGAAGAACAGACTTAAGTAACAAATTCAGACTTTTTCTCGAGGTCCTTGATCACGGTGAAGTTGTGAGATAATAAAGACTTAGGTAAAAGAAAACTTTTCTAGGACGGTCTTTACTAGAGATGTTACTAGGACAGTCTTTAGTGAATGAATCAACAAAAGTATGGCTGTGAGAGTATACAAGTATACCGAGATACTGAGCTGTAACCGTTGTACAGATTACCGGGTACCGCTACCTACGCGTACATCCATAATCCAAGGCGCAAACGGGAATAGAAAATACAGTAGCAAGAGAATTATCTAAGTAACACAGCAGTCTTATCTTTTAAAGTTAAACAAACATAATATTTCGTTTAGGTGTAGAGTATGTTTTTGAAAAAGTGTGATGGAGCTTTGAAAGATAACGAAATTCCAGAATTTGATAAGAATAATACAGCTTGTACTACTTATTCAAGGTAAGGGACGGGATTTATTGAGGTGTTTATGGGCAATGGAAGCAAATCATTAATTTTTTCGAAGTGGATAGATGACTGAGTAAATGGAATTTTATTAATGAAACACAGTATGAAAGACGAAAATCTCTCATTTATTGTTCGTTGATAAGTTTAAGTTATACAGAATATTTCAAACCTCATATGTTTATGGTAGATAAGGGTGTTATCTACCATATTATCGGCCCAAAACTGAGTTTGGACTGTCTGTTTTGGCTAATTTTTAAGAAAAATAAGATAATTATTTAAACCACTAAATGAGTAAGTTTAGTGTTAAACCATTAAGTAAAGTGACACGCCTTAAGTTGTACATGTCATAAGTCGGATACCAACTGTAATATGGATATGTCAGGGGTATGAATTAATGAAAATTCAATTAACATTAAATAAAATCTAATAATTGTTATTGAAAACAACTTATGGCAACTCTCACCACTGTATGGAGAGCTACCTATGGCAACTCTCACCATTGTTATTGAAAGCAACTTATGGCAACTCTCACCACTGTATGGAGACCTACCTATGGCAACTGTCACCATTGTTATTGAAAGCAACTTATGGCAACTCTCACCACTGTATGGAGAGCTACCTATGGCAACTGTCACTATTGTTATGGAGTGCTACCTATGGCAACTATCACCATTGTTATTGAAAGCAACTTATGGGAACTCTCACCACTGTATGGAGAGCTAACTATGGCAACTCTCACCATTGTTATTGAAAGCAACTTATGGGAACTCTCACCACTGTATGTAGAGCTAACTATGGCAACTCTCACCATTGTTTCGGAGAGCTAACTATGGTAACTCTCACCACTGTATGGAGAGCTACCTATGGCAACTGTCACCATTGTTTCGGAGAGCTTCCTATGGCAACTCTCACCATTTTTATGGGGAGCTACCTATGGCAACTGTCACCATTGTTTCGGAGAGCTAACTATGGCAACTCTCACCATTATTACTATTATTATTCAGTTTTTACCCCACAGCTTACTTCACTTTAATTTAATTTCTATATTACTCTTAAATGATGTTTATTGATTGCATTTAATTGTTTTCCATAATTAGTAAGTATATAATTAATTTACAATTAGTTCCCCTTAATCTAAAGTATATTGCACCTAATCTTTATTTTAATCATCATAACAGGACTTGCATAACCCGAGTGTTGTGAAATCAAATCTTGAACAACCGTTTAATCATTATCAATACAGGGTTAACAGTTTATCTAATCTATCAATTTAAATACTTGATTGAAAATACTTATTGTATTTAGGTATAAAATAAACGATAATAATTATTTATAGTGACTCGATACTGATTCATAACATCAAAGAAGGTCCCTAGTACCAGAGAGGTAATACATGAAATTAAGGCAATATAAGAGATACTTTCACCGTATGATATCTTTCGGGCATTTTCATTTTCAAAAGTAATGGATCATGACTTTGAAGATGGACAGGGCTCAAAACCGATTGAGTGGGGATGGCTTCATACGTATACGTGTTTCAATTGATTATACATTTCAGAGGTTATTTCTTTGTAAATACCTTGCATTTCGCAAGTTTTTTGCTTTTAGGTTCTAATGGTTCTAAGATTTCTCGTTCAGTAGCTTGAGAAATCTTGTACTCTACTATATCAGTTTCTCTCCATTCCAAATGATTGTTGTGCCTGTCTGTAGAATTAGTGACATTAAGTTCAAGTAATGACTTCTAAGTTGGAGTTCATCAATATTTTCCATTCGATCAGAGGTTTAATGAGCGAAGAGTCCCGCAGAAGGCAGCGGTGAGTTACTGCCTTCGTGAACTATCCTTCGCTCTACGACCTCTATGACGAATGGTCGAAATATCGATGTGAGTTATGTCTGTGTCTTTCTTATGATTTCTTCGTTGAATTTATTCTAGTAATATATTAATGACTTTTATATATAAATAGATTTATATAATTTATTTATAATTAAGTATATATATATATATAATTGTGTAGTGTTATTGTGTGTGTGTGTGTGTGTGTGTGTGTGTGCGTTTTCATTCATGTGTATTAAAGTTTTACAGTGTATAGTCCGATCGGCTCTGATTTCAGTTGAATATATATATATATATATTATAACTTTTGTCAGAATCAGTCCAGATTAATCCAAGCAAGTGTGAACTTGGTGATTATATTTATTACACTTTTGTATGATATAAGTAGTGTTCAAATAAAGAATAATTCTATTTTGATTTACAGTATATAAAACATGTATTTAATTTTCTTATTAGTGTATTTATATAATTATCAAAATAATGTAAATGAAATGGATGGAAAGTCTGTTGAAGGATACCGAGTATTCTCTCAAGCTATATTTAAAGTAATGAAAGGAATTACTGACCATCATACTTATGATGTGTGATTATAATTCAAACGTTTTATTTGCCTAAATGAGTTGTAGTGTTAACATTAGTATTTTCACTAGTATAAAACTTATGTGGAATGTAGTGATTGGTAAATGGTGGTAGGAGGGGATTGTAGTGTCTCCTGAGAACAGAGAGATGTACGCTTGACTTAACGGCTCTGACAGACTTACAAAGTCATTAGCTATTCAACAAGCATTAATCACGTTGTCATGGCAGCTTAATTATTAATCTAGTCCCTTTGCAAAGGGCTGCTCATGAGTAAAGTGTACCAACTTAGAGTAAATGTCCTTTCAGTGTGGTCGAATGCTTTTCAAAGGAATTTATTTAAATTGCCAACTTTCAACTAATTCTAAAAGTTTATAAAAAAAATGTACATGTGGGCAGGAATGCTTATGAATAGTTTATAAATATGATTATGTTTATGTAAAAGAGTGGCAACAGTGACGTTGTAAGCCGCGTTGGTTTGACTAAAGGATCCAATAAGATTGATCAAAGGGTTTCCAAAGATATCATACGAAGCTACTTGATAATTTTAGGTAGTCCACTTTTCCTTTTCTATATATGGGATAAAGGTCTTATGCAGTGTATCAAGAATCGTCAGCAAGTAGAAGTAATTTATGGTGGTAAGCTCGGTAAGTCATTGCACTTTTATCTGTGATACAGGTTATGTTCAGGGAATTGATTGTGGCAAGATAGAAAAGGAAAAGTTTAACGTCTTTACGGATGGCTGCAAAGATGGTGATTATATTGTCTGCACCCTTGTAGTGATGAGGGTTTCATCTCGACGGCTTCTGCTGCAACAAGCAACGTGAGAATTCGAAATATTGAAGGCTGTTGAATGGGTGCACGAGAACCTGCCTAGAGATGTGATTAACATACTAAAAGACAGCCAGATTGCAGTTGACTATTTGTAGAACTGTGATAATCATTTGCTTTTGGTAAAATAAATTAGCAAATACATATGTGCACTAGTCAAACAAGTATGAGATTCAACTGCTGTTTCCTTTTCGTTCTTAAAGCCTCGAATAAACAGGCTGACATACGGCCAGAGATTCAGCAGAAATGAGATGTAAGCAACTCAATTCAATAAATTTGTTTACACATTATCATATCTCTTTGGCCATTATCATGAACTAAAAGAAGTTTGTTTTAAAAATTTCAGTGGATTATACAATTCAATTCAATCGCTTAAAAATAGAATGTTTCACCCTAATAACGTGTGATGTTCAGTTCCATAATCAAATATTTTTCGTATGATATATTTGTAGTGTGCCTGCTAACATAATAAATAATTTGTTATATTTTATAATATTTTTTGTAATGATATATACATATATATATTGGTGTAACAGATTTCACATAAACACATAGTTAATTAACATTGTTAATCAAAAAATTATGTATTTTTTAGTTAGAAATGTAAATGTATTATATTTTTTTTTGTTATACACTAATAATCCTTTTTTTATTTCTTAATGTAGTTATTCCCTAATTATTTATAGAATGTTATTTGAAACTTATGTGTTTAATTCTTACTATTGTTATATCAGTTAAGACTTATATTTCACTAAAAATTGCAATATTTTGTTTTCAGATTAAAATGACGACATACAAACTAACATACTTCAATATAATGGGTCTGGGAGAAACAATCAGATATATGCTATCCTACATGGGGAAAGAATTTGAAGACTTCAGGATACATAAATATGATGATTGGTTAGCCAATTACAAACCCAGTAAGTATAATATTTGTTGGTTCTCTGAATATATATTCTAATGTGATATATTAAAAAGTACATTTAAAACGATTATGATAAAAGAACATGTAGAAACAACTCACGTCAGTATTTGACTTCGTCATCATCAGGAGAAAGTGAAGAAGAGAAAGATGAGTTATGCTCAGCTGGCAAACAGCAAAAGTACATTTCTATATAAGAAATACATTAGTATTACATTACATTTATATATGTATGTAATTCTATATATTATATGTACATTACATTTATATGTATATATAAATAATACATATTATTTTGAATACGTTAACACCTTATTACAAATTTCTAAGTAATTTTTAGTATTTATTACTTGGTCATCTCTTACTGTTACAGATCTCAAAAGTTATTCTACCCTCCGATTGTTATTTGTTTGTTTCACGGTACACAATATAATATGCAACACCTAATATAATCCTATATATATACCCTGAAGCTATTTGTGAGCAGACCTAGTTTACTTAGCCAGGTAAAGGGTGAATACATCCCGGCTTTATTCCTTGCCGATACAACAGAAAACTCAGACAGATATTTGGGGTTCGATACCCACTCTAACTTTTGATTTATTCAAGCGGGAGGTAAATAAATCTGAGTACGTTCTTTCTCAAAGAGTATGTTAAGCCGTCGGTCCCGAGCCAATGTCAGTACTCGTAAAATATGACTACTTTAAATAGACTAGACCAGGCATGGGCAACTGTTTGTCACCTGCGGGCCGCACTTTACTATTTTCAAGTGGGTGAGGGCCGCATGATGATACACATATGCAAGAAATATTACTTTTCCATACATACTTTTTTTTCACTTTGTTTTTATTTGTTTTACTGTCGCAGGCCTGATTTTCTTTTTCTTTCCATTATTTTACTTTCTTTATTTCTTTTTAAATGTTCAAATGACATAAATTCTCTCATCATTCTTTTATAAATTCTCCATCACTGTAGGTTTTCGAATACTTAGCAATTTTTTCTGCAACAATGTAACTGGCTTGCACAATATTATTCTTATTCTGTTTCTTAACAAAAAACGTTTTCTGTCCTATCAAGGCATTTCTCAGTTTTTCAACTTTTTCTTCTCTTGGTCGACCAGTAAGATTGTGATATGAAGGATGTTTTGTCAAGTAGTCTTTTCAAATTATACTCCTTCAATACACTAATTACATCTGAACAAACGAGGCACACTGGTTTCTCTTTCCATATCACAAAAAAATAGTCTATCGTCCACTTATCTTGAAACACACGACCTTCATCAATTACCTTTCTTTTCTTCGACATACTTGGGGTTCAAATATTTCAAAAAAATGTATTCTTGGCTGTGTGGATACAAGGAGAACTATGCTCTTCATGGGTTGATAGAAATGGAATGAATGACAATAATGATTTGCTCCCTTTTATATGGAAACACAAGACAAAAAGTGAAAGCATACGGACTGATCCCCAGTAAATCTCCAAACTGACCGACAGACTATTAACTAGGATTAAGATTATGGTTAAAAGGGGGGTGAGATAAATATCTTTTCCCAGTGGGATTTCCGCGGTTAAATTGATATTCCAGGCCCGATAATCCCCCTTGGGATAACCTTCGACTGAGAAAAGAATTTTGAAGACGAAGGCTGGGCATTTACTAGTTTGAGTTTTTTTGTTTTTTGTTTTTTAAGAAACCTAAAAGGCTCCGCGGGCCGCATTACAACACGTCGCGGGCCGCATGCGGCCCGCGGGCCGTAGGTTGCCCATGCCTGGACTAGACGTAGGCAAAAATTAAGACTCCCAAAGTTGAATGTTCATCTTGTTGTATCATAAAGGCCTATTGTTTTACCTATTTGTGTTCTCTTATGAGACTGCCACTGCAACCTAACATTGCCTAGAACTTCTCCTCTATTTCAGCCAACTTTTACCCCTATATATATTTCCAGATATTTAAAAGAAACCTCCAGTAATGTGACTGATGGTGCCTGATGTTGAACCGAAACATATTGACCAACATCAAAGGTTGTTCCTTACAAAGTATGAAAGAAGGGTGTAGGAAAGACCTCGAAATATTAGGAAAATATTGTTATAGATAGATTCATGCTAAGTATGGTGTGTTCTTTAACAGCATATATATATATATATATATATATATATATATATATATATATATATATATATATATATACATTATGATTTGTTTTCTTGACCCAATATTTATATGATGTAATTTTTTTGAGGGTTGAGGTCCAATGATTTTAAACTAGTCCTTTTGCCGACGTTTCGACATATATTTATGTCATCTTCAGGGCTACAACATGATTGTTTTACAATTATCACTACTATTACTACTATTTGGTAATTTATTACATTTTAATATGTACAGTAACAAAGAGGACTGATTAATCAATAAATTCTTCTTTGTTACTGTACATATTAAAATGTAATAAATTACCAAATAGTAGTAATAGTAGTGTTAATTGTAAAACAATCATGTTGTAGCCCTGAAGATGACATGAATATATGTTGAAACGTCGGCAAAAGGACTAGTTTAAAATCATTGGACCTCAACCCTCAAAAAAATTACATCTAATATAATATATATATATATATATATATATATATATACATGAAGAAAATAAAGATATAACATTTTGAAATTATTATATTACTAATCCCCTGTCAAAAGAATTGTATTATTATGAAATCCACTTTTACTTCAATCTAATTTTAATTAAAACAAATTCAATGAGCACTTGAGAAGCTTTGAAATATAAGATTATATGAACTAGATGTCTGCAAGGTCTCTAGTTTAATTAATTACAAGATGGTTTGAGCAGGCTTCTTTTGAGATTCTGTATTGGCAAGCGGCTTTGGGACCCCCCGCTGCTATTCTCCTGCGAAGCAGCGCTTAGCCTGCGGTTAATGAATCAACACCTTTGATGTTTATGTTTGTATTCATAAAATCATAAAACATGTAAAATATATTTGAACGCTTTGTAGCTTTATAATGAAATTATGTGTGTCTATGTATCTGTGGATACTCAAACAGGGTGGGCCAAAAGTAGATGTACAGTAAATGATAACAATTATATACATCCAGCTATACGCAGTGACAAAATTATCGCATTTACAAATCATTTGGATTGTTAACAATAACACAAAAACCTTTAAATTTTATTAATACGTTCACCGAAATGACCATAATGGGGTTTTTCTTTTGAAAAGAACACAAGGACGAAGTTTATAGTCGAAAATCAAAAAGTGTCGAAGATTTAAAATAAGAGATGCATTTCAAGAAATGAATACGCAGACAGACTTGTACAAAAAAGATTGTCGAATTGTAATAGACAGTCTTCAAAGCTGTGAACATCGTGACGGAAAACAGTTTGAAGACAATAAATTGCATGTTAAAATTCTACATTAATTTTAATTTTTTATTTTCAGAAATGCCTTATGGTAAACTACCTCTTTTGGAAATCGATGACAAAAAAGTTCATCAAACAGTAGCACTTTGCAGGTAATCCTCTGTGTTTAAAAACAAACATCATGCTTTTTTGTTAATTACTGATTAATTATTGATTCGTTTATCAATATGATTGACATTGCATATTCATAATTATTTTTAAAGGAGTATATTCAAAAACTTTATGAATTGTTTTAGTACGTTACAGTTTCAATAGAGGAGATTAATTAATTTTCAAAACACCATTAATTCTTCAGTACGATTGCTTTTAAACTTTATTAAAACTTTATTTATTACTTAAAATTAAAATAATTAAGTAGGTACTTTGAGATAATTGTATAATTATACCCATTAATATCGCTATTAACATTATGACATGAAAAAGTAATATCGCTTCGATCTGTTAATACTATAATACCAAATATTTATGCTGTTTGTCCCGTTGTTATAACCACGAGCCTGATAAATGTATATTTCATAACAAAATTTACATATAATTTTGTAACTATTACTACACACTCTAGCTCTCTAGTAGATTTTCTTATAATTTTATTACTATACTAATCAGAATGAAAGCTGAATTTTATTCAAAAGTTTGGATTTAACTATAAACCAATTGGATTTCAAAATAAATTAAAATATACTGTAAGTGTGATATTTTAATTTAAAATCTTGTACGCATATATGTATGTGTGTGATAAACAAAGTGCGATCCAGAAGGACTTATAACACTTAAAATAAACAAAAACATAACAAAGACTCACTTTTCAATATTTCGATCGTAATGGCGGTCGAAATATTGAAAAGTGAGTATTTGTTATGTTTTTGTCTATGTGTCACAGTTTATTTTAGTGTAATCTGTCCTGCCGGACCGTTTCCGTTTATCATGGTATATATATATATGTATTGTAAACAGGAAAACGATCCAAAAGGATAACAAACGTTTCACGATGAATTACAAACACAGAACTAAGGAACAAACACACGTCGCTTGGTGTCCCTATCTCAACTCTCCTGATCACGGTTCAACCGAAAATTAGAGACAGTAACTGTGTTTGTTCCTTAGTTCTGTGTTTGTGATTCATCGTGAAACTTGTATATATACCTAATATATGCCAATTAGATGAAACGATTCTTCGAACTGAATAAACTAGAATTTTCAAAAGAACACACAGAAAAGAAATCAAATAAACTAGTGAGTTCAGTAATTTTTTTTCTGTGTGTTCTTTTGAAAATTCTAGTTTATACCTATATTTATATATAGGTATATATATATATAGCACATTTTTTAGTATAAAAATAGAAAACTACTCACAAGAATGTGGGATGAACTCTTGATAAAGCTTTGTCTTATGTGAAGCTTTGAATTAAAATTTAAAATTGTGATAAATTTTCAGAAGAATGATTATCACTTACCATTGTTGTATTAATGTATTACAGATATTTGGGAAAGCAGGCCAAGTTATACGGTGACAATGACTGGGAAGCCCTTCAAATAGATATTTGTATAGATACCTTGTCAGATTTCAGAAGTTGTAAGTATTCCTGATTAAATAATTATTAAAATCTTTTACATAATTATTATTTTTTATTTTATTTAATTCAATTGTAATTTTTATTTTAATCTCCACTTTACAAATTTTTTTGTATTGTTCAATCTATAAAAAAAAAATGCTCAGAAAAAACTACATAATAAGATGGCAATTGTATCACTAACTACTAATGGTCTAATTAGTATTTTTGTTCAATGTTTATTACTCAATACATTTAATCAGAAATAATTAGACGTAAATAAAAATATTATACGTGAAAAAAACGAGAAAAATGATAGTTTGGCTACATCATCCTTTTGACCTTTTTGCAGGTTAAACAGTATTACTTTTGGCGCAACAAAATTTGCACACCTCTTGTTAAATTCGATATTTTAATTTCTTAAACATTCTATGGGAAAATTTAGGACAATTAATTAATAATTAACATTAATTTTTAACATTCAATTTTTTTTTAATTTCTCCCGAAGAAAGATATTTATTTTTCATTCTTTTACAATATAGGTTTATTAGAGTCATTGTAAATGTTTCGTTATTTTGTTGACTATAATAGTTCTTGCTTTTTGATTTCTGAATTATCCTAATTTTTAAGAGGGTTACCTTCCCCAAGTCCACCTGACGAGCAGGCACTCGTTATATTTAATTTTCCTAGGATAACTTTACATTTTTCTGTAAATGACTTAGTTATTCTTCTAAATAAATCATGAGTCAAGATCATGAAATAACTTGAAATTTTCTTTTCTTTTATTATTCATCCATTTAACTATATAACCAATGATAAAACCACAATATGAAATAGGGAAAAGAGACTAAGATTTTTCAACCGTAACAAACGGTCTTCGTCAGAGTCAAAACCCAAATGACTCTAACATTGGGTTTTTGACTCTGACGAAGACTGCTTGTTACGGTTGAAAGATCTTAGTCTTTTTTTCCCTATTTCATATTGTGGTTTGATCATTGATTGTTATTTCACGTGTTTATGTGAAATCTTGTTAACTACATAACTATATAATTTAAAGTAAATTTTTGAAAGAGAAAAAAAGAAACAGGATCTCATGTTTTTAATAATTTAGAACCTCATTAGTTGTGTAATATTTACTCATACTGGAGTAAATGGATAAATCAATGCCTTCAAACATAAAAAAGAAGTTCTTTTTTATTCTACGCGTTTCGATTGAAGGCTGGACTCTGGTCGGTGGTCTACTGCTTAATTTGGCAGTTTACCTGTTGGTGAACACACAGTGTTCGAAACGCGTAGAATAAAAAAAAATAGCTTCTTTCTCACATGTGGAGACTTTGACTCGTCTATTTAACTTAGTAGGACAATTTAGAACCTACACAACATTAAAAAAAGAAAAAATGAATAATATACAAACTTACACATGTATATGACATTTTTAAATTTTATAAATAACGTTCTTCTGTTTGTGACTGTTTAAAGAAATATTTTATACACGTTTACACATACACATTTATTGTTATTTTGTAATGAAAAACTGGAGTAGCAAATCATAAACTGCAATTCAAAATTGTAATGCGATCCTAATGTTTTTGACTTAAATCTAATAAGGTCTGATTATACAGTTTAACTTCAAATTTTTAATGAAAAAGAAAGAAAATAGAGAACAAAACTGCCTAAAACTGAATTGTATTGGCATACAATTCAATAGATACAAATTACATACAAATACAAATTACATATTTGTATTACATTGTATTGTATTACATACAAATAGTATTTATTACATAAATAGTAGTATTGTATTACATACAAATACAATAGAAGTTTAACTTCTCGTGGTAATGACATATGTTGAAGTGTAGAAATGATTTTCAGCCAACGTTTGTCTCTTTCTATTTTAGTTTTTACTTAATTTATTATTTTTAGAGACTGTTCATTATAATTTGTTTAAAAATGATTAATCAGTTTCTAGTTTTTCTAAATTTCTTTTTTTTTTCTTGTATACATGGATACAGATCCCATTAACTTAAGGGCTTTGAAAATGAGAATACTTTTTTTTAAACATTGGATAGTGCCCCGTTTTCTAAATTCATTCCGAGTGAGCAGAATATAGCTCACAGAGTGCACCCCAAATATGATAAATCTTTGCCCCTCTAACTACAAATTCACAACAAATTTTATCACGCCATTTTTTGACATCTTACGATTTTTATTAGATTTTTTTTACTTTCCATATTAGAAGTAATGATAAATAATTTCTTCATTTATCTTTTAATTGTTAGAATTTTTCACCATTTCATGTTTTTTCCTCAATTTTATAGCTATTTGGGCATACTTTTACCAAAGAAATCCAGAAATAAAGGAAAAGTTTAAAAATAACTTATTTAGTAAAACGATTCCGTATCACCTTCAAAAGTTTGATGAACAAATCAAAGAAAATGGAGGTTACTTGGCCAACGGAAAGGTATGAAATTCATATATCTTTACTTTGTGATACTCGTAGTATTGTGTTTTGGTTATTGCGTACTAGGAATACAGAATATTTAACGAAATACACTTTTCGGTGTGTGTGTGTGTGTGTGTGTGTGTGTGTGTGTGTGTGTGTGTGTGTGTGTGTGTGTGTATTTTCATTTTTATATGTATGTAAGCACACATACATTCTCAAAAACCAAAGAAGTTATAATCACCGAATTTTTATTTTTTAACTGTATATTACTCCTGAAACGAAAAACAAGCTAGTAACTAATATTGAATTATTTTATCCATGAGTGGGGTGATAGTTCTTTCCCTTTGGTAGATATCTGTTCACATAATTATTATTCAAACAATTGAGATTCAGGGATTTTCAGTTATTTTGTGTTTTTAGCATTCATTTTGCTTTAAATTTATACTTCAGATAAAAATTTTAAAAAACTGTTCTATACTAGGAGAAGTTAGCTTTAACATATATCTAAATAAGTGTTCTAGATATTATGCAAGGGCCAGTCAAATATTTGGATTAATAATGTAACAGTCGCTATGTGTAATTTAACAAACTCCATATTCCAGAATAAAGATAAACATTGACTTTACTTCCTCAAAGACTTTATTAGAGGCTGTAAATGTGAACCATCGACGGGCGGTAAACCTTTAATACAAATTACATAAAACTTAAAGCAACACCAAACTTAACAACGCTTTTAACTTATAACTGTGGTAATTTTTTAACCAATTTAGATAATTTAGATTTTCCTAGCTCCCTGATTTAATCTAATTGGTTTGTATCATATTTGTTCAAATAACATTTACAGTTGCTAAATCTCTAGAGAATAGGTAATTCTACCAACTCATGCTGTTTAATTATAGCTTTGATGTGACTCAAAACTGGTGATAACATGGTGCATTCATCCAATTTTTAGCAGTGTTAGTCAAAGCATTTCGACTGATATTAGTACAAAAGATTATAAAGTCTTGCATTTTTTGAGTCCATATGTATTATATGCGTGTAGCTTGTAGTGGACTAAAGTACATAGATTTTAACACATCTTATGTAGAACTTAAGTCGTTATTTACCTTCTTTCTGTTATATATATATATACGTTTCAGAGTAAACTATAGGTACACAGTAAATAAAAGAACATACTTACAATCTGTAGCTTTCAGTTTAAGCGTCGTCAGTAGAGAACTGCAGTCACTGCAGGACTGAGTGTTGTTTTGGAGGCCAGAGCCCTGCATGGGCTGTACCGCCATAGATAATAATAACTTTTAATTGTTGGAAAAGTTTTGATTAGAAAAAATATTGTCTAAGAGATGCCTTGAAATATAATAAGACTCAAGATCAATACTTCGCTCTTTGTAATACAATTCAGATATCTACAATATATTATAAACATCAGTCTGGTGATTTTTTTCATTTTATGTTTAATCTTCTTCTGTTTATTATAAAATCTTTTAATATTTTTTTCTTTATATTCTTTTTTATTTTTACAGCTGTCATGGGCTGATATTTATTTCGTAGCTGTCCTGGAATATTTCAGTTTTATGATAGAGCAAAAAATTGCTAACGAAACATACCCAAATATCAAAGCATTATATGAAAAGGTTAATTCCCTGCCTGGCATCAAAGAGTGGAGAGACAAAAGACCTCAGACGGACTGGTGACCTCAAAACTGTCAACACTAGTTCAATTCAAAGGCAACAGATACAAAACAATGTAATAATATAAAACACACGTGACGTCATTTTTAATATGAATGAGTAAATAGAAAAAATATTATTATATATTTATAAATAAATGGATCAATATAATTAACCTTAAACACTCTCAATTATTAAAATATCTGTTGAAATGGTACTAGTTCTTCTGGTTCATCCATGGTCTTTAAGGATCATCCATTATCCTAATGTTCTTCCACGATCATTATTTTGAAAAAGGTTTTTTAATCTAAAACAGTATGATAGAGTTCACTTTATTATGATTGTCCACGTTATTCTCCACATTTTTCGGTTTACAGATTTCTTCTCTAATCTTACTTAGCCATGTTAATCCACTTAGGGTTCAGAACAAATCCCTAAACACCAAACAAGGGTAAAATTAGAGTTCGTTTACATTTTGTCATTGATCGTAAATTCTGTAATTGTTTTGGTGAGGAAGAAAAATTGCAGATTCTACATTTGTCATTAATTATTACAATCTCTGTGGTACTGTCAAGTAGAAAAATGTATATTTTTTCATGAAATTCATAATTATACAACAAAAACATATTTCTTTGTTTTAAAAATAAATTAACTTTATTGAGATAGTTTTTTGCATGTTATTTTGTTAGATTCCTAACTAACAAAATTTTTGCATGTTATTTTGTTTGATTCCATTGTAGTTTACACCAGAAGAAATGTATTTTTTTTTCAATTGTAGATCAGAAAAGATTTCATTTCTTTGCACTTTTGTCCGCTGGTGTTTTTTTTTGGTAGAGATGGAGGAAAGGAGGTGAAATGCATTTAGGCACGTAGTGCTGTGCTCCCAGTAAACCAGACTACCAACTAAAACACCCCCTTTTCTTCTTGGACACAAACCTGGAACTGTTTCCCACATTACCTCAAGCTAGACCATTAATTTCCCTTCTGAAAGGCATCCGTGGATTTAGAATTAGTTATTCTCTTCTTCTAGGTGTCTCATTTTTGTAGAGAGGATATTTTTGACTAGCCTGTCTACCATTTTCCACACATCAGCCTTCTTTATCATTTTGGCCATAATGGTTTCTGGTGAAAATATAACAATTCTCATCACCAAATCACTTCACTGGCTATTCCATTTCTTGCATGCAAATAATGCGTGTTCCACATCGTCTATTGCTGAGCAATACAAGCACTCGAGAGTCTCCCGCTTTCCTATCTTGTGAAGGTAGACGCGGAAGTACCCATGTCCGCTGAGAAATTGTGTAAGGTAGTACCCCACCTCTCCATGACCTGTCTCAGCCCATGTACGCTGGTATAATAACAACAGTAAGGTAACTAATGATAATTGTTTCCTAAGACGACATTTAAAGGTTTCTTCTTTACTGCTCTATAAATAATATCATAATAAATATCGATAAATTGCTTCCTTGAGCACTTGCTGTGGTTTGTTGGCTAAAAAGATTTCAGGTCAAAAAAGGTTTGTTTGGCTCCAACATTTTTCAACCTGTCTACTGTCTCATTCCCTGTATTGCCACGTGGTCAGGTACTCACATGAGAGTGACCTTATTTTTACTAGTTTTGTTATCAATTTTTTTACCAAATGATCAATGGTTATGACCTCGACGACCTCAGTAAAACATGCTACATGAGTCACTAAATCTAGCAACGTACAAGCCAAACTATTAATGTACATTCCTGTTAGAATTTTAATTATTTTTTTCATCCATAGAGGGAACTATTGCAGGTAAACTGTAAGTTAATCCTCTGTAATAAAAACATCTAATTTGGCAGCTTTTACAATGTTTTCATATTGGAGAGAGGATGATTTTTTTTAAAGCATGCTCCATATAATATATTTTATGCTGTTGTACATAAGTACTATACCAATTTATTTATTCTTTAGAAAAAATAAAACATTTATTAAATGAAAAAAAAAACTGTTATCCAGAACCGACAGATATTAATTGAGTGAATAATTTACAATTCTTTGTTCATTTTGTGTTGCAATCCAATTACTTGCATATAAACTAGAATGGTTGTGAAAATGCTATAATATTATCTTTCTTCATAAGAAATCTTTCAAAAATCTATATTTTTCTTTCTACAGATTAAAACAAAACGAATTCAGTTATTGTATGTTTGTAGAAAATGATATTGTCAATTTCATTGTAACTGACCTTTTAGAATAACAAACAAATATATTCAGCTATTCTTACATGACTTATCATACAAAACTTACTACAAGAAAGATAGGTTTAATTCCAGGGAAATGAATAATTAAATCTTTAATTATCTTTGTTTCTAAAACTATTCAGTATAAAAATTTAAATTTTTAACAGTTCAATTAATTCGATGATGATAACATATAATTTCTGCTGATAGATGTCCAAAAAAATGAGTTACAAAAAACAAAACTTGTTGACATTAAACAGATTTTCCAGAAAATTAAATATAATTGTCAACAAAAGGTATCAGAATTTTGAGCTGAAAATATCATTTCTGAAGAAATGGAGTTTTTTATGAATGTGTTTTATTGGAAAGAAAAAATTGGCACTAGTTATACTATCTTTCGTTCTTCACATTGATATGAAGCTTGTTTTCAATCATGAAAACAGTACCAGGTATCAGTTTGGAGCAGATAAACAAGGCTGCCTTTCTAATGTGGTAATCACAACTTTAAATCACAGACTCTATCACTAGCAGATAAGATGCAGTGCAAGTTTCTCAGTGTAGAGTATGATCATATGGAACCTATTTTAGGTCTCACAAGGGTATGATAATATGTTAAAAAGTTACCTAGCGCTTTACAAAAATAAAAAATCTGGAGTGGCCTACACTCAACTTTACTATAAGTAAATGTAATAAACTCATTAACAAGTAACGAGTTTGTTATTATCTTAATGGCACTATAGTTCACATTTAATATTAAAAACTACGGTAGTGGTTATAAAACTTGAAATGATTAATTTTGTCTTCTCATTAAAGTAACACTTGTTATTTAGAGTACCCAGTCGGTCATCTTACTGCATAAGCCCTCAGTAATCAAAGTTTTAGCAGTGGTGAGTCTAAAATTTACATTAACTATTCTTGCATTTGATTGTTCTAATCCGCTATATAGTTCCTATTAGTGGAAATTTAGTAGAGTCGAGATCATATTACAAAAAGCCTCTTCATATCCATCAATGTAGCAATCTAGAGTGACTCATTTAATAAATAAAGAGTCTTCTAACATGTTAACGAATATGTATTCCAAAATTTTTCGTTTTATAATTGTGAGAGGAGTGAAAAATTGTTTCAACATATTGTATAATAGAGTACCGCTATTATTATTGGTTTTGCCCAAATGCTTTATAGTGTTATCATAACCATGACTTTGTTTGCCAAATTCTCAATATTATGTGGTACACGAAACATAGAGTGGTCACAAACTTTTTAAATTCATTCCCGCCCGCATTCACTCAGACAAAAAAAATGCAACCAGGTGACTACAAAAGTATAAATACTTAGAATTTTTCCAATCATTTCACTAATTTTTTCGTTGATATCGATAGGAAGGGAAATGTGATTAGGAAGAGTTAGGGTGGCAAGCCTGATTATTAAATCAAACCTGTTTGCTGATTATTCTACTTTGTTTTATTTACATACTTTTAATTAGCTTTATTAAATCTTTATTATGTATTATTAAGAGTTATTAAGACTTAAATGGTTTTACAACCATTATTTTTCAATTCTTATGGCTGTAAAAATATGAAGTTTATTTTAAGTGAATGGTGCTATCAATTTATATAAATTTTGAACATAAAGAAGTATATTTAAAGTTCTTTCTTCCATTAACCTTTAGTGGATTGAGCTTGAATTAGCGCAAGGAAGAAAACCTCAGAAATATCATTTACTTTAGAATAAAACAGCAGCAGTTTGTTTTATACGATTTCTGCTTGAAATACTATGAGACTTATATTCGCTCATAATAAATTAAGACACAATCGTAAAGGTATAGTGGGGGTAGTTTTCCCAGTAGAATAAATGTAAGTGAACTTTTGAACCCTATAGTTAGATGCATGTCTCGACACGTCAGTCACATTCGGGCTTCGCCAGACAGAACTCAACAAGATTACCTATCCATCATGCGAAGGTATACCTTTTATTTTATAGTTTATAGATCATATTCTATGATATAATTTTTCATCATTTTCTTTATGTGTTCTTTCAAATGCATTGTATTTATATTTTATCTACAATACCTGTATTTAAAGTTAAATGGAAGTTATTTTACTTCTTTTTGATCCACCAATATCAAAAAAAGTCTTAGTTCATGTAAATTTTGTGTCATTTCTTTGCAGCACTTAAATCAAATTGATTACAATGAAATTAAGCATGCATAATTAAATTTCTTAGTCCAGTTTAAATTGCTAGTATATGATTATACTAAGCAATTGCAATGAGCCGGTTTGTCTCTTCTCCATATTTTATGCTACTTTTCAATTACTCACTACATGGAGATTTACTTTTATGAATTATTTGTCACATTCTGCAAATAGCATCTGAAATTTATTTATTTCGAATAAATTAGGTTATCTTCAACGCGTTACTGTTAGGTGATCAACAATTTTTTGAAATAGATATAAAAAATGCAAGATAATTATCTCATTAATAAAATACAATAGATTTTTTAAAAAATCATAGTTATAATTTTCTAGTTGAAAGCTTGTTTTAAGCTTACGTACTTTAAGCTTTGAATGTTAAACTCGTAAACTAGCCACCATCTTTGATTCCCATCTCCTCTCTTCTTCTCACTCCCTCTTCATCCCTGTCATACACTTCTCCCTCTCTACAATATGTCGCTCTCTTTCTTTCTGCTCCGTCTCACAACCCTTTATCTTGCTGTCCTCTTACACTTCACCCCTGATCCATGTAACAATATGCTAATTGTATTAGCTGTTATCCTTTGTTTTCCTGATTTTCTCTTAAGCAGAGAATGAATTATTTGCCTGTTCCCTTATACAGATTAAATCAAATCTGTAGTGACCTGCATTCAAGTTTACTACAAGTAAACATAATATAATTCTTGGGTATACAATGTATAATTTTCCATTTAGCTATAATATAAATGTCCAATGGGAGGTATTTATTTGTCCTCATTGCTGGAGGCTGTAGAGATAGTGATTGATCCACTTATAAATATATACGCTTATTTTTGTACATCACACCACTGATGCATATAATATCATTAGTATAACTACAACAGTAATAACATTTTTGAAAATCGAAATTATAGATTTCGTGTTACGAAATAATTTCTTACAGGAGAACGTGGCTTTTGTTCCAATAGCCATTGGATATCTTACATAATTTACCTGACCTCCTTCTACATTGAAAATTTAAGACAAAGTTTCCCATTTAAAACTTAAAAATATCCTTATTTTATCTGAAAAATGTCAGAAACATCAAAGAATATCGTTTTAAGTTAAATTTTAATTTAAGATGTAGGATAATTATATCTTATTAAAAGAGTATATTCAATTTTGAACTATGTTTTAAATTTTTGTCCCTTTATATAATTATTATACTGGGAATTTTATGGCATCCTAGTATTGTATTATAATCACTTTTCTTTCTTTTTTGTTAAAAGTTATATATGCCAATTCACTGTGAGCGAGTGTTATCTTTTTCCTGCATGCTGTACTCTGTTATAAGGTTACTCTGTAAAAAATATATTAGTAATTGCCCAGTTTTACACACTCAAATCAAAGTCAAAGCCTGCTATGCAGTATAATTTAAAACTTGTACAGCTGGCAGCTTGACATTTTTAAAAACCAGAATAGTGAAAAAACTGGATATTTCTTTAAAAAAATATATCCTCTTTCTTGAAAGTTAAGAGGTCACTTTTGTGACTTCAAAACATATAATTCCGTCAAAATCTCGAGATCGAATTTTTTCACGATCACTATACTTTACTTATAGTAAAGTAAAAAGGAAAACATGTTCTGAATGCCCTCTAATTTTTCAAAGTTGAGAAACAAATTCATTAACTTTAAAGTTTTTTTAATTTTAATTAAAATAGTTTTTCTTCTTTTCATTAATATTTATAAAAAAACTTTCTATATCTTTCTCTAAAATGTCGATAGGCTTCCATCAATTTTTTGGCTTTTTATGAAAATGGGTCATTTCAAAAAGGTTAGCAAAATGGTGACGTAAAATGATAGAACAAAATGGGACATAAAATAAATTAATATTTCCTTTAAGAGAATTCTGTGTACGTATATAATGCTTAAATGAAAGGGGAGAAGTCATTGTTTAATGAAATTCATCTTTACTTGATTATAGTTATAATATTATTCGATAATAATAATAATTTAAACCTCAGTTTTTTTTGTATATTATTCTGAAATTATAGTCCTTGTAAATTTTTAACTATTATTTATCCAATATCATTCAGAGTGGTGTTCATTAATTGACAATTAAACCTAATGAGACCACAAATATAAAATACTTAGTCTTTTATTATTGGAATAAAGTTAAAAGTAATTTATAGGCGAGTAAAAACAAGAAGTTTGTTTAAAATGACTTGGTGCTAAAGTGGCCTGTGGCCGCCGTTATCTTGGTGACTTGGTAAGGTGGGGTTTCAAAGTTTTGAGGTCTATCAAAACTTTTGTCACCCTTTTGAAAATTAAACCTTAGCTGTTCTGGAATTATATTCCCCAATAGTTTGACATTATCAGTTCCATTTTATTTCTCGCCTTTTTTTTTACGTTTTAACTGTGAATTATTGTCAAATTCATAAGCAAAAATGAATTATTATTATTTTTTTGGATCAGGAGTGCAAAAGAATAAATAAAATAACAACGGAGAAACAAAACTGAACTTTAAATGAATTATTAATATTAATTTTTGTAATCAGTTTCACGTTCTGTTTTTTTAAAGCTACATTTTTTTTTGGTTTCATGTTTTATTTATGAAATATAGTTTGCTATTAAAGAAAATTTTATCGCTGTTTGGTATTTTATAAAAATTAATATATAACCGTATTATTAGTATTATAAAATAATAATAAATTAGATTATTAATTCTTAATAAAAATCCAACCTGTTAATTAATATCTGAGACGCTAAAAATTCTGTACCTCTATAGAAATAAACGAATTATGTAAAACTTAAACCTTGCTACCTTGCAGATCCTCTTCGTGCACAATTTTGTAACTCGTTTTGTTATTGTTAGCTTATTTAAGACAAATCTTTTTTTTTATTTTTATTGATAAGGAGGTCAAATACCTTTACGCCTGGGCTCTCAGTGATAAATTGTTAATAAACACTATTATACTAATAACAATATTAGAAATAAGCATATTTCAAACATAACTTTCTTAACTAGGGTCTTAAATTTGAGATCCTAATCTTTTGGCTCCGTATAATGCAGTAGTCATTGCTGTCAGTCCAGAACTTTTCAACAATAACTCTGTTTTAATGTAGAGTTAAAGCCTAAAAAAACTCCCTAATGGGCTGTCATGAAAATCAATGCCTAGAATACAATGATCTTAATAATAATAACTAATTTAGTTTTTTTTTGTTGAAAAAAAAAAGAACGGCACATTTCCTAATAACAACGTCTCTTGTAACATTAGGATTAGGCACTTTACTGGTATTCTACTTGCCAAAGACAAAAACAGGACCTTTAGGAATGAATAAATGACAAAAACGTTTGCTAAAAACCAACTTCAGCTTATCTGGATGCCAGTTTATAAGAATAAGAACTTGCCTAAAGCAGTGCTCCTTGGTTTTTTTTTCATCTAAATGTACAATTGTTGTGACTATATTTTTATTTTTAATTTAACTTAGAAATTTAAAAATATTATCAGAATTGAATAAGATAATAAATCGATAAATAAAAATCAATAATGAAAGCTGCCATTATTAGTAAGTGCTCAACAATTTCACTATTAAAATCTAAAAATAATTAAATGCCCTATGTGAACACAAATTAAATGGCCTATTAAGTATATTTAGTGGTTTATTCCACTATGACATTCACGGCTGACCCTAAAAAAACAAAGGCTTAAATAAGTCTATTCATTAAGTTGACCTCTACAATCACGTTTCAAATTTTGAAATCAATCAGCAACTCTGTTTTGGATACTTAAACTTAGAAAAATATAAGGAACTAGCTGATCTACCCGGCGTAGTCTGGGTGGTAGGTTATGCCCCGGCGTTTTGGTTATGGTTGGTACATCCAAAAAAGGTATCTATATTTTTTTTTTAAAATAGTTCTTTATTTTCCCTATATATATAGATTTTAATATACCGTGCATTGCCATTGTATATACGTCATCTACGGATGTTATGTAATACACTGAAAAATTTTGTGATTTTTTAAAAAAAATACCGTATTTAGTTCCCCAAGAAAGTTTTATAAAATGCATATATTTCTTAGTATTTAAATGTCTCTAGTTTTATTTCTATTACGGACAGATTGACAAACTTTGTATTTTATATTCACAGATAAATGAGTTATAAATTATATGATGGTATGGAGATTCATTATCAAGAAAATTACTTACTGCATAGAACAGTAATTGAGTATTTACTCAAATTAAAGTTGAGTAAATAATTAAAGTTGATGAGTTAGTGATCCGGAAAAATATTTTCATAGGATCTATAAATTTACCAAAGCTCTTTTATTTATGTATTTTTTGTAATATTGTTTGAAAGGATAATAATGTGGATTACGTATCCAATCTGAGAATTCTGTTTCAAGAAGGAGTCGTTTCAGTCAGAAATTAAATGGAATAACATGAATCATAAATAGAATATGTCTGTCTGATGTTCATACTGTTATGTTATGTAATTATTGTCACATAACATATATATTTTATAGCAGTTCAAAAATAAATTTAAGAGGAAGAAAAATAGATAAGCCACATGCATTCTTTAAGTTTTTATAAACTATACCAGAATAACCAATATACCGGCAATGAGTCGGTTTTTAACCGATAGTTCAATCACACATTGGATAAATAACTAACAATAGTGGAGGGTTTATATAAAAAAAGAAGAATTAAGTGAAAAATATAAAATTAACTATTCAGTAAGAACTAGATAAACATGATAAAATGTATAAACCAAAATGAAGTTTATAATGAAATGTTAAAAAAAAATGAACAAATAAAAATAATAGTAAATCTAGAATTAAAAATAAGAGTATCATAGAAAAACGTTTCAAGTTTTAAAAATTAATCTCATAATAGTACCCTTAGAAGGTCTACACGTTAAAACTCCACTATTTCAGTGGCATCGACTTTGTTATCAGTTGAGTCGTATACTAAAGAAGTACCATAATTTAGTACGATAAGAATGTAAAGAACAATTGACAGGAGAGGTCCAAGAAACAATTGAAGTTGGTAAAGATAAGATAAACCTTGCTAGTCTATTTCTAATAATTAAAAAAAAAAATCTCCTGCAGCCTTTAACTTTAAGTATAAATAATATCAAACTAGTTAACAGTCAATTGAGTTTTGGTTGTGATCGAACGTTTTTTAACTTGTAGACGAATCGATCTATCTAGTCCATCAATCAGTCGTCATTGATAATGATAATAATTTAATGATTTCATTTATCCTTTTCATACTATTTCATGTTATCCATTTTATCAATGTTATCATGTAAAAAAACTTCAGAGTCGATGTGGTACAATTTCACGTAGATATTATTCTTATTATTAAAATTATTGATGTGAGGGCATGAAGTTAATCAGAATCGTTATCATTGTGGCTATATCTGTCTTATCACGATTCTCTGTGTCGTTTATGAAAACAACTTTTCAGCCTTTGAGTTCTTTAGTCAAATCCAACATTATCTGTTACATTGATTTCAGTTATGATTTAAGAAACAAATTAAACTCTTAAAGGCAATTACACGGCATTCACATACAGTTTGTTCATTGATTTCTGCTTCTTTCGTATAAATGTTCTTCTCAGCTTTCATAAGTTTTCGTTATAAATTTAATTCAGTTGAATCGAGCTCATTAAATACAAAATTGTAAGTATGTTGAATCAGTGGAAACGTGGTTTCTAAATAATAGCTATATTGTCATAAGTAATGAAAATATAACTCTCCTATACTCTAGTTTTACCATAAAATTAACAGAGTTCTTAATAACAAACAATGTATGACATTTAGATATGTGAAAGGATGCCCTATTTAGATTAATAGCTACATTCTCTCTAGATATCAATCCTTCTAAATGAAACTAATGAAATCCATAATTAAATATCTGTTTTCTTTTTTGTAGTTTGTTTAGATAGTTTTATGTATTTTAATATTCTTACTAACCATAGTTAATTATTGAAACATCTGATTTACATTACTTTTATGATTATTTTTGCATATACACATATGCAAATTTCCCGTACAAAATAAAAAGAAACATTTATATTTCACTCGATTCTAAATGTTACTAACATGTAGAAAAATCATGCGAGTACAGTGGGGTAATTGGTTTTAACCTAGTGGAATTATCTCTCTGAACAGTGGAACTTTTGACATAATTCCAACATATATTGACTTTTGGAATTATTTTACTGTAACTCTCCTGCAATTGTAAATTGTATCATATTTACCTACTACAATCATGTTAAAGCGTTATCATTCTTCCTGGTCATGAATTCTAAAAGTCTGAATAATCATTAATTATTTCGGTTTTTTTTATTGTGGCTGTTCCACATTATCAGTTATAAAAATCTAAAATTGAAAATAATCTTGCACTTACATCATGGTATAAAATAATATTTTACATACTTAATTAGTGAAACAGATTGTGATAACGAACAGGGTTATACAATTATTTTAAACACTTGCATAATAAACTCTTTATTTAAACAAATATAAATATTAAAAATACATACACTTCAACTTTTTTTTACTTTGACATTATTCCTTTAATATTTATTTTTATATTATCATTACATTTAGAGACCTTGAGCAATTTAAATATTTGTTGTTTTGATTTTAAATGATATATATCAATTCATAACTGGATATAGAGTAATTTACAAATACATTTTTAAATAATATAGATTATGTAATCATGAAAATGGGAAGCAAATAGACTGAGGACTACGGGGATTATTTTGCATTCTTTTCTTAAATAGGATTTAGCGAACAGACTTGGGATTGTATTATCAAGTTGAAAACAATATGCTTACAGCCATAATTTGTTATTGCCCTTCATATATCATAAGCATGAATACTATAGAAATATATATAAACAAAAATAAAGTGGCTCACAAGATCAACATATCAAACTAAAATGGAAAGTACATAGAAAGAATAAATAACTTCTGTTAAATGTATTTGTTATATTTTTTATTTTCTCAGTATTAAGTTTAATTTTACATATAACAAAATGTGGATTAAAATATGCCTTACCTTAAAACTATGTCATTAAATATTTATTCTCATTGAATGTCATTGACTTTTTTGGAAAGTTCTTACTGACCACAAATAATTAACAGAACACATTACAATAATAATATTGTAAAATAAACAAAATGACAACAAATAAACAATAAGAAAGAAAAAAGAATAAGGTAAACATAATGAGGAAAGGTATCTATAGGTGACAGATATATTATTTGTTATTTTCTATTTATTCATCAATATTTTAAAATTTTCATGAATAACTATATTTGAGGTTCATAATACTAATTTTGCATTAATGTAACTCTGTATCATAATTACATTTTTGAGTAGTAAAAAATAAGGTATTTAATATAAAATTACAGTTTATTTATAATTTGAGATGATTCAGTCATATAATAGAAGCAAATAATGTATTTTATTACAATTATAAGGAGAATTATATTTTAATAAGTCGACAAACGAAGCATATTTATAGGTAGGATAAGAATTTCATATCAATCAGGAAGTAATGAAATTTAACAATGTTTCTTGACATTAATACAGTCAAGTTACATATTTAATAAGCTATACATTATGATGTTTAAAGCTTCAACTACTATGCCTGTATACTGTAGTATTAATGATAAAATTAAAAATTCTTATTATGAAATATTCTTTGAAATAACAGTTAAATTACAACTTTTACTTTATGTAATAATGATATGTTTAGAATTTTACTCATTTTAGACAAGATTTTTAAATTGAAACATTCTTAAAATAGTTAATTATTGTTCTAACAAAGATTTTAAATTTCATAACAAATGAATTTAACTTTCAATCGTTTACTTCAAACCAAAAGTACTAAATTTTTAAAATTAGTAAGAGTGATAATATAAAACAGCTGTATTATATACTCCAAAATATTAAAAATAATGGAAAATTTAGTATGTCTTGCAATTTTTGTCCTTATTCGATCAGTTTTTGATGTTTTTCTATCTTCCAGCATATAATCTGCAGTATACCCACTGAAAAGAACAAAGTATCCAGCACCGGTACAGTGCAGAAGGAAATATAGCAGGTAAGATATTTCCTTCACTTTAATTCTAACAATCTTTGACTTACCAGCAATAATAATGTAAAATATTTTAACTCATTAGTTGTGCAATCCGTAATTGTGTGGTATTTGCCTCATACTGGTTAAATGGATAATATAAAGTCTCCACACAAAAGAAGTTTTTTTTTAGTTCAAACTACCTGTTTCTAACACTTTGTGTAGAGAATTTATAATATCCATTTGCCCCAGTCTAAGTAAAATATTTTGTTAAATGCCAAATGAGGGAATAAATATTTCAAATTATTTCGAGGCTCAAAATGTAATTTGTATCCACTAGGCTTCTTCAGGGTGTAACAGTTTTACTACTTAATTTTGATGTTGATGTAAACGTTTTATTTTCATTGTCACGATAGTGCTCAGCATTTAATAAACAAAACCATCTTGTTACTCTTTGTCATTTGGTGTCAAGATATCAAATGTGTTAACTAAAACTAGTTCTTGTTGTTATAGTAACATTTTTTTAATTTTAATATTATAATCTTAAACATTAGGTTTATTTCTAATGTAGTGCAATCTGTTATTATGTGGTATTTACTCACTGTAGGGTAAAAATCTAATGAAATGGTCTCCACATATAATTATGTTATATGTGGAGACCATTTCATTAGATTTTTACCCTACAATTAGGTTTATTACATGTGATTACATAAAACGAGGGAATAATATTGTGTGCTGATTATCAATTAGAAATCAGGATCAGTATTTTACGATGGTGATTTAAAATTCATTAATATGCTATATATTGTTGAGGTTCTGCTATTATAGACAAAGTAAGCATGCGCTTTTACGTAATGAACAGTTTTGTAGTGTAACCTACTCCAACGGTTATCATCTTTTCCATATCTGTAGACATGTCTTCTGGTTATGGCCTTTTTTGGGATAAATATATACTGCCTTTCTGCTTGAATAAATACAAGGTTTTTGATAAAGCAGCAAGTTGTCGTGGAATTCCATCTGAACATTTTTTAAAACTGTGGTTTAAACTTATCTGTTATGAAAAAAAAAGCATAAGGCAATGCATTTTTAACACTTGCATAGTATGTAGGAGTTTCCGAAATAGTTTGAGTATGCTGACTATAATGCTTGCCCCGAGGGGTTTAACAGCCGAAAACTAATAAAAATTATGAGATAAAAAAACAGTAATCGAATGCATCTGTTCGTAGTAAATTTATTTGTGCAATGGCTGAAGCAATCAAAAATTGAAAAGAAAATTTCCAAAGATTATAATTTTAATGTACAAAATAGCACCGAAGAATTTTCAACTCCAATAACAAATCGCATATAAAAGAATTTGCACAGGTACTTTGACCTTGACATTGTATTAAATTTTTCGGTATTAATGATAAAATATGATAAATTTTGTTTTTACTCTTATAACTAGTTATCAATGGAAGTATAGGAAGAGCCCAGCTTGAGTTAGTGATCGTAGAGTGCGTTTGGAACTGTTTAAATAATGACTTAAAGGGGGGGAGAGAGAGAGAGAGAGAGAGAGGAGAGAGAGAGATTTTGGAAGGTTAACAAATAATAAGTAAATTTTTATCAAATTAAAATAAAAAAGTTTTATATGTTGAATCACGTATTTGAAGTGCTGAAAGTGAAAAAAATATAGAATTTATAATTCACTATTTATGTACTCTATGTAATTGTATACAATTATACAGAACTTGCAGTGCAGTCAATACAGTTATGTATCGTAGGAATATTATTATAAGCAATCAAAAAATATAAGTTGATTGCATTCAACCTGCGATAATTTTTATTTACTTCTTAGTATAAAACACAGCAATAATTTATTGTTGGTTAGAATATGCATACATTTTTTCAACAAACTCTGTTTATTTGGAATTAAGTAGTATATTTAGGAAAACTTAGTAGAATTATTAAATATTAAAGTTATGAAACAGGTTATTGGAAGCTCTAATTAAAAAAGTTTTAAAATAGATGACTCTTATAATTTTTGGCAGAGACGATATTAATTATTTCGACATAATTTTTTATGAGATGAGAATATATACAGTGTGTTAGTAAAAAAAAAAAATGATTAAATGTTTGTTCCCAGTGGAGAAGTGTTGTTTTGGAGTAGGTTTCCGTGTTACATGGGGCGGTTGGTGAATTGAAGAAGGCTTGAAGCGAACAGGAGGAGAAACAGGGGAGTATTTTTAGTTGCAAATCCTGTACCGATGTTGCAGCCACTTCTGGTACAGCATGTTTCACAAGCGTACAGTTTAGTCCGTTCTCCTATCACAATGCAGCCCACTTCGCATTTAGAAGTGCAGTTTCTTTCGATTGACCACATTTTCATTTGTGATGTTGAATTTTCCGTTCCTATGGTATATGAATATCTTTTAACCTGCGAAAAGAAATATTTAAGTCATAACTAACAGATAGTATTGAGAGTAAATACTTATTAGTAGTCAGCTTGCTTGTGTGAAATGAAACATGTGTTATATTGTACTAATGGCAATATCTCCTCATGTGTACCTCCACAGGGTGAAATTTTAGATTATAACCAAAGTGAGAGATAAACTACGTGAAAAAAACGTCAAATTCGAAACAAATACAAAATTTTTTTTTCAACAATAAAATATAAAATTTTTGACATTGAATTTGAAAGCTTGTAAGGAAGATACAAGATATCCCCATTTGACGGATCAAAATGAAATTGTACCAAAAATAGCCCATTTTTTTTTTAATATTACATTAAACCAAAGGGGCGTTATAGTGCTGTTTATCTTTTCAGAAATTTTTTTTAACTCTAAACCGCCAGCTGTAGAACAGTCCAATATCGTGAAAAAATTTAAACTAAAATTAGTAATTTACAAAACTAATTTCATACAATTTTGGTTATGACAAAAGGGCAATATATCTACAAAACCTGAAATTTGTCTTAGAATAATGGATCACCCGCTGTATTTGTCGGATTTATTTACATATCTTTTCGTTGTTTATATTGCTTAGGAAAATTTGACTTAATCAGTATTTGTCATACAAATAACCTGTTGTTTAGGCGTTATGATGATATATTTTTAGTAAGCTGTAAACTATTTATATGTAGAGTGGTAACAAAATTGAATACATGCAAATTGTTAGTACCACAGAGGTTAGAAAACATAATACTTGTATAAGACTCTATCTTAGCTCGTTTATCGGTGATATAGACATCCAATCGGTTTCGCACTTTTTGCCTCCCTGTTGAAGATGCGCAACATGCCGAACCAGTTGGGGCCTATGTCACCGATAAACGAGGGAAGACGGATTTTTATAATAATATTATGATAAAAAAAATTATCATTCAATGAACTTTAAAATCACTGGTCTAGAACAATTAAAAAATTGCGCCAGTTTTGATTTGAGAACTATTTTTTGTTGTAGTTTCATCTTTAACTTTTTTTTTTTTGAGAAATAAGTATAAAAAGAGTATTCCTCTGTACACATATTTGCGCACGTTTCCACCTAGTCTTAGAGCAGTCCAGAGTAGTTATTAATTAATTAATAATTATTTAATAATTAATTAATTAATTAGTTAAGTTATTTATAACTTCATTTATCCCTGTGAAATTAAGTTTCTTTATACATGTTCAGCTTTTATTTCTGCAAATTCGATAAAAAATAATTTTTATTTTTATAAAAACAGAACTTGAAAGCTCCATTTCCTATAAAGTATATATATTAGAAATCATGCTAATGTAACTGTCCTTATGGTTGACACAACTGGCATTGTTGGCACCAGAACATGAATCCCGATGGACTTTCAAAAAACCATGTTTTATTTCTTTTAATTAAATAGTAAACAAGTTTAATTTATGTAATCCATACGTTCACGATGCATTTTTTCTAAAAAAATATTTATATTTTCTTCAAATTTAGGAGTTAAAATTTGTAAAATGGAGTTGAATTTTGAGAACTTAAGGAATAACGATAGCGAAAGCAGAAGACATCTTTTAAAAAGGTATAAGTTAATACTAACTTATACATTTTACCATCTAATTAAAAAGTACATTTTAAACTTTTTCAAGTTTTTTTCTAATTTTATACTGAATAATTGCAAAATTTTCCTTCAAAGTATAAAATATATATAAATGTTTAGTAACAAGACGTTGTTATCATCAAACCAATTTATTTTCTGAAGCGTTACTTTCAATTAAAGTATTGAACATGTTAAGCAATATCTTTATAAATAAAATAATGATTTTGTCTGTACATTGCTTAGAACTGACTCATTTCAAGTTTTCTTTACGTTTCATACATTGGAGAAACCGAATCCACCCTTAGAAAAATTTCTGTCGGTTTGTCGGTTTGTCGGTTTGTCGGTTTGTCCGCAAAACTTTGTCACAGGTAAACTCAGCTACCATAAGACATATAAAGCTGAAAATTTTACAGTAGATTTGTGTAGGTCTAACTTAAAATATAGGCTATGAATTGATTGGAAATTCAACGTAGAAGTGAAGTTATGGACGTTTAACGGAAAAATGTTTGTCACAAGTAAACTCAGCCACCATAAGACATAGCGAGCTGAAACATTGACACTGGATTTGTGTGTGCCTAACTTAAAATATGGGCTCTAAATAGATTATTAATTCAGTACAGAAGCGAAGTTATGGGGCTTTTAGCTGTATTTTCCTAACTTCACAGACAAGTTTGTTTTGAAAATACACAGGTGTGGCAAGTAGGTATTGTTAGTTGATTTTAATTTCAATTGAGCACATGAATATATTGCGTATTTGACATCATTGAAATGGTGTTTCACAGAGTTAAGAATGTACTATCTATTGAGAATAAATGTTTTGTAAACGAGCAATTCTCAGCCCTTAATATGAACAGGCATGAGAAATCAACAAACAAGTTCTTACGCTATATGAAGCCGAGGAAAGAACTTACAAGTCAGTAAAGAGATTGGATTAGTGACGAAGAAGCAGTTCATTATCTAATTGAATTTCTTGACTCTGAATTTATTTCTCCTGGACTGCCTGCTCATGAGTAAAAACTTAAAGATGGAGCACCAATGATGCTGCAATTTATAGCAGTAACAAATTTCATGTTACGAAACATGAGTGACCCAAAAACTGTGCAACGGGACACGACTCTGAGTTCGTGCTCTACACAGATATGCCATAGAGGCGGACATAATGACTGGATGTGGTATTGGGGAGTCTTCCGAACCACTGTCTGTTTCCATTCAAGTGATTGCAAGGTCCCCTCAGAGTCTATTTCGCAATGACGTTAACTAAGTCGCAAAGGGAGACTTTATCTAACGCAGGAATTCAAGTTAGCGAAACCAAGTTTTTCTCACATGGTCAACTGTAGTTTACTTGCTCAATAGTCAGAGGTTTCAACTGATTGTTCTTCCATGAACCTGAAGGACAGACAGCTAATGTAGTGTATACAGAGGCATTTGTTTAACACTGTACTAATAATGGTGTTTTCTACTATTCTATAATTTCTAATTATAGTATTAGTATAATACTATAATTGATATGTTGGAATACCAAGTATAATAGAATTTTTGATTCCGTCAAAGACGGGTACATTTGCTAGTTTATAATAATTTGAAGAAAATAAACAAATTGAACATGAAAATAATTCTCGTACGTTAGTAATGAAAAAGGGAAATACATTAAATGTATCGAAAACCTTAAAAATGTAGTAATTAATGAATTGAAGAAACGCTAAAAGAAATGATAGAATTGGTAAATTTACTTCTTTTTTAACAGTTAGGTACAGAAATCATTTGAATGAAGATTATAGCGACGAACATAATTAAATCATTGTCACCAGTAAGAGGAACTGTAGAGTAGTATTAGTCAAGTCTTAGTCGGAGTATTTTATTTTTTTTATTGTTTGAACCGATCCCGAAACGGGTGATGACATCATCCGTTTACTGGCTTTTTGTTTGTACCTAACTCAAGTGCATTTGGAGTAGGGATCTTTTAAAATAGCCTGACATTGTACAGGCTTTGGACCGATGGCTTAATGTTATCTCTGAGGGACATTCATACTCTGATTTGTTCACCTCCCGCGTGAATAAATCGAGGGCCAGGTGGGGATCGAACCCTGGACGATCAGTGCAGAGGTGAGTACGTTAACCATTGAGCTAACCGGGCCCTCTAGTCAGAGTATTACTCAAAGGGAAAAAATATTGAGTTAACTAGTATTTTAGTAGGTTCTCAGTCTATAGCCTGAGAATAGCCACTTTCTTAGGCTAAAGATAAATGTCTTTGTGTATCTGTTTCTTGAAATGGTTTGATGATGAAGACAAAGAAGAAGAAGAATATATAAATATAATTTGCATATTTTAATATAATATTATAATAATAGCTCATTAGATTTTTAAGAGCATTCCGTTACAAAAGTACTTTTCATTATTAATGGTACTAAATAATTTACTAAACTGAATGATTCAACAGGAATCCTTCAAAGATTTATTGGAAATGAAACAGCAGGGTCGTAAAACTTTTATGGATTTCTATATTATTCTAAAAAATATTTATACCTTTTCGTTACTGAAGAAGATAAATTTTAAGTGGATGTATTTCCAAAAAAAAAAAATAGAAGTTGGTAATCGTGTTTAATAATAAAAACTATTATAAAAAAATATAAATTTTTATATTATAATTTTAATTATTTAATTATATTATAATTATTTATTATAATTATAATAAATTTATTTTATTATAATTATATTATTAATTATTTATATATAATTTTATTATTATAAAATAAAAAAACTGCCTATAGATTTATATTAAACGATAATGGTATGGATTTCAACTAAATGAAAGAATAAACCTAATATTTCAGTCGTTTATTAAAATCATTTATTGAAAGTAAATACTTCCAATAAAAAATTAAATAATATTTCAGAAAAACAAGTAGATACAATTACCAAATTCGCCTCAAAGTGCTTTTTCATTTCCATATTTTTCCGTATACACAGTTTATTGAATATCATATTCATCGCTTCCAATTAAGTCTACTGTGAGTTTAGTTGGTATAGAACCATATTGTCTGTACAAATTGTTATTAGGCAATTTATATACATTAAAAAAAAAACAATTTTAGGTGTGTAATATAAAAAAATATTGATTTAGTTATTACAGTGATTGGGCACTACTGATGAATAAATATTGTTAAGTATGGATGTGATATTTATTTTTAATAATATATTACTACTTGTCCACTGTAACAGTGGTCTTCATCAAACCCCCAACTGATAGGATTTCACTCTGACGAAGACCGCTTGTTACTTTTGAAAGATCTTGATCCTTTATATATGTATATAAAGTTGCCTTCCACTCACAGTCTTGAACGCACGTCCTCTTCTTCTTCCCTTCTACTCCCTTAATGAAGACGAACTTCGGTTCGAACTATGATCCAATAAGTGTTCTCGTTCTTTATGTCTTGTTTTGTTTCCAGTTATATATGCATATATATACACTTTTTCGTTGGAAATACGATCCGAAACGGACAAATCTAGTTCAACTATATATATATATATATATATATATATATATATATATATATATATATATATACAACTGAACTATATATATATACGTTTCACGGTAAATCACAAACACGGAACAAAGGAAGAAACACACTTACTCTCTCTAATTTTCGGTTGAACCGTCATCAGGAGAGTTGAGATAGGGACACCAAGCGCACTTGTGAAGCGACGATTGGAGACCATCCTAGGTTGGAGACGGTCTCCAACCGTCGCTCCACAAGGGAGGTTGGTGTCCCTATCTCAACTCTCCTGATGACGGTTCAACCGAAAATTAGAGACAGTAAGTGTGTTTGCTCCTTTGTTCTGTGTTTGTGATTTACCGTGAAACGTAAATTAAATTCCCATTAATTCAAATTAAATTCTCTTTACTAACGTTTCGGTTTATTATTTAAAACCTTTTAAATAAAAACCGAAACGTTGGCAATGATAGTTTAATTTGAACGTGAAGAACTGACCAAGTTCTGATAAACTTTAGTTTTGTTTCTATTCAACGGTCCATACTTTTATCAATATTTATATATATATATAGATTAACATTTATATTACTCCTTTTTTTCTTTATATTTCATTTTTTATTTATTGATAAATGAAGATTCATATATAAATTATAAAATTGCGTCTTAGAAACAAATTTTAATCTGATTGTTTCGTAATCATAAAGAACTTGTGAAGAAGGTAGAAAACTTAGTGAATATCAGAATATGTAAAATTTAGTAATGAATGAAATCGTTTTTACAATTTAAATTATAGTTTAATCAATAATGAAAGTCATTTAGTCATTTATATGAAGAGAAATGAATCAATGATCGGATCACTGTAAATGAATTAGAAATTGATATTAATAAGTACCATGCACTTGCGTTTGTCATCGGGACATTTTTTGAGCATAGAGGCTTTGTTAGCAGCAAGGCTAAGGTTGAGGCACTTATCGCCGTCCTCGAGTGTGGCACATACATAGCAGGACAAGTCGTTCTTCTGGCTTATAGCTCCCTGAGTTTTGTGTGTTTCAATATTAAGTTCACCTACAACAGAAAATTAGTTCAATAGTGCTTGTTATATTTTGATTATTCAATAAAAAATATAAGGCTAAACATAATATATCTATAATTTAAAACCAAAAGAGCTTAGGTTAGGTTAAGTTGCAATGGAGTCCCACAAGGGAACACACGTAGGCCGAGCATTTGCCCTTTGTGATGCCACACAATGAAGATGAATTCTACAGTGGAAGTCCCAAATTTTGCCTAACTCAAGTGTATTTAGAGTAAGGATCTTTAACGAGTACCTATCGTACAGGCTCGGACGGTTTAACGTCCTTCTCCAAGCACGACGTGCTCAGATTTATTCACTTCCTGCATGAATAAATCGAGGACCTGGTGGGGATCGAACCCCGGACGACCAGCCCAGAGGCGAGTATGTTAACTACTGAGCTAACCTGGCCCCGAAAAGTGCTTAGTTACCTAACATTTCTGTTTTTATTTTAATTTATTGAAAGAAAAGTGTTACAGTTATTAGTACCAACTCCAGTGAGAAAAAGAAAAGCTTATATATTTAATTAATATATCTAAGCACAAAACTAACAGTTGTAGCTAAATATTTCAAAAAGGGACAGGGGGGGGGGGGATAATTAACTAGTCACTCATGATGTAAGGTAAAGATATTAGTGAACAGAGACCTATATCAAAACTAATCAATCTATAGTCTTCCGTAATATTGACAATTTTTAATTTCCTTATTAAATCTATAATATTTTCCAATGAAACTGAACAAACAGAATTACTATTAATTACTGAAATATCTCTTCTCATATATTTACGGAGCCATAGTGAGTGGTAAAAAAAGATTCTTATGATTACAGAGTATTCTTATTCCAAATTAGAGAAATTAATACTTTTAAACAAGTAATATATACATTTATTCTAACTTTGGTAATACTTTTTATTTTTTTATAAAGTTGGAAAATGTTGTCCAAGATTTGAAATATATAGTAATTTTGGGTAATAGGGTTTTTGACGCAAGGTCTTGATAAACTAAAATATTTTATTTTCATATGCTTAAATTAGGTTAAACCATAGAAATATTGTAGTAATATAAGCTATGCAGGGTCGCATTTTTTTAAAGGACTTAAAGGAAAGAATTGTTTTAAGGTTACTAATCTTCTTATTAGCTATAAGAAGTAGGCTTTTACTATTTTAAATATAAAACATTGTTAATAATACTAATTTACAAAGAATAAATCTTAATAAATAAACCAATTTAGAAATCTTTTTATCTTATCAATAGAATCGAAGTAACTGTCAAAAGCAACTGGAATAACATTTCTGCGGACTAAGTTGCTAATTACAGAATGTAATGAAGGATTGCTGGTGGGATGGTATTGGAAGGCTGGGGTGGAGGAGATGGATTGGTCGGGATTACACACGACAGCTGAGAGATAAACAGGAGGCCTGATCGCCTGTTGATTCTCCAATGCCCCCTCTGTTCTGAAGCCAATGTGGTCGATACCTTGCCATCTTCCCTCATAAACATTCCTCAATAAACTTCCCTGCCTAAATGGTCATAGATCAATAATCCTAATATTCTATGAGTAATAAACTAGTCTTATACCATAGTAAATAAAAGAATTGTTGTAAAATCTATTGTTATAACCACCATATTACTAATCCAATTGAATACTAGTTTACCTACAGTTTATTGTAAATAGCAAAATAATAATAAAGTAAACATGCCAATACAATAAGAAATAATGAGTTAAATGAAATTCCGACGAAATCTCTGGGAAAGAATAAGGATTGTGAATGAAGCTCAGCCTATCATGTCAATAGGACACAGTACATAACTCAACATTCGCATGAAGCCACCGAAGATCTGTCAAACTCTCTGTTAGTATTCATGTAAACAGATATCTGAACTGGACATTCAACATGCTGGATAAAAAATAATCACCAACCATGTTCATATGTTCTTAAAAAATAGTTGGATCTGCATAAACGTTAAGACTGTTAGCCAGAAAAAACGTTAAGAGACAATTAGGGCTTAATTGAAAAGATAGTTAACGAAAGGGACTTTTAATGACAGTGATTATAGTAATAGAAACACTAAGAAATTATCAATAGTTTCATAAATATACAGTAATTAAATAAAAACAGTCAAACGGACTTTTAAAAAGTTGTATTAAAACGAAGGTAGGACACAGATAGACAAAGGAATAATTCACTTTTATATTTCGATGATTGTCGTCATCAGGAGGTGAAGAGTCCCGCAAGAAGTCGCCGCCCTGCCTTCCTGCGGGACTCTTCGTCTGCTGATGATGAAGATCGTCGAAATATAGGAGTGAGTTATTTCCTTGTGTATCTGTGTCCTACAAAAAGGGAAAAAAGACTAAGATCTATCAAACGTCATAGTAACCGTAACTGACCGTCACTGGCAGTTGGGTTTTTTAACTCTGAAGAAGACCATTTGTTACGGTTGAAATATCTTAGTCTTTTTTCCCCATTTGTTATTGAGGTTTGATCAATATTGTTATTAATTGTTATTCAATGTGTTTACTGTGAAGTGATTATATATATATATATATATATATAAATATTGATAAAAGTATCGACCGTGGAATAGAAACAAAACTATAGTTTATCGGGACTCGGTCAGTTCTTCAGGTTCAAATTAAACTCTCATTGCCAACGTTTCGGTTTTTATTTAAAACCTTTTTCATAGGCAGAAGTTATAATTTTGAAACAGAAAAACTAAGTATTACATTACAAATTATTTTACAAAGAAAAATAGTATGTGGATTTTTAACAACAACTGTAGTCTGAATGAACACGCAACACGCGAAACAGCACACTACTCTCTTAAATATTTCGACCTCTTCGTCATCAGGAGAAGGAGAAGAGGAAGAAGAACATTGTTGAAAAACTTTTCTAAAAGTTTAGTCAACACCAGTCCAGAACTTTTTAAATTGAGTGAATTTCTAATTGAAGAAATCGTTGAACAAATTAAGATTGTCGAAAACATGTAAATGAATTCATGTTAAATATTAAATAAAAAAAAGTCATAAATTATCCACAAAACTTTACGATTTCTGTGCCAAACTGTCCCTAGAAAATTAAGAACTTAAACATCAAATTTGGCTATCATAAAACTATTTGTTCTCGGTATATCCTGGTAAAATATATATATGCACACTAACGTAACAATTTACAAACAGTGTTTTATTGGTATCAGGAGACACATGACCTAAAATTTTTGTTGTAAATTCAATTTCGAAGTTTTAACTTCACGTTCTCATACTATATACCAAGCTTTAAAAGACCATCAAAAATATATGGTACAAATTCAGTTTATTACAATATATACAAAATCTGGTTGGCAATGTCTGGACTTTCTGGTTGTTGTAAATATATAGCCAGAGAAATGGGATGTCGGAATTAAGTACTGGTACATAGTTTGAATAAATTATTAGAAACTAACAACTGAAATGCTAATTTTATGAAGATACCCGGTTTATATTCAAACAATAAGGTGGAACAGCTTGTGCGAAGGCTGAAGGTTGGCTGTTTGTTATTGTCCTAGTCTCTCACTCTAAAACAGGGGTTGGGAACCTGCGGCCGTAAGGCTCCATGTGGCCTCTTGAACCATCAAATGCGGCCTTCTGCGGTATGTTGAGAAAAATATTTCAAAATATAAAAAAATAAAATTATGGTAATAAAGAAAAGAAATCTGGTATTTAAGAAGAAGACTATTCATTGATCATTACTTGAAAAGTCTAATATTATAGGAAATCATTTTCCTGAGTTAACAAATCTAATGAACGAAGGCAGTGAGTGCTGAATCTTTAAAAGAACCGCAACAGTTTTAGAAACACTGATCGAGTAATTGATTATTCAACAATTCTAATAAAACTTGGTAGTTTGGAATACATCAAACAAACTAATTTAATATAAAAAAAAGAAACATTGTTTGTTTCTTTAATAAATTCTTTGCAGTAATTTAGATATACAACCCAATTATCATATTTATTCTTAAAATACATGAACACAGTTATTGAAAAATACAAGTATATAACATAAAAGATATATTTATTTTTTAAAGGCTGATCATTTTGAAAGGCTGTAATATCAGTGTACAGGCTTATTAATGAGCCAAATTGCTCTTATTAATTTTAGTTTTATTAGTTTTAAAAACTTGTACGTAAACATTGTAAAAAAATATCAAAAATTCGACAAGTATAGCAGGTGATCCCTTGGTCCAGGATAAACAAACAGTTTTTATAATTTATTGCTCTTTCCCGTGATTGAAATTTCATGAATTTTTTTTGTAAATTACTAATTTTTTGTTCCATTTTTAGTCAAATTTGTATGATTTTTTAATGAGCAGTTTAGCATCAAAAAACATTTTCTGAAAACAAAAATCGTACTTTAACGCCCCTTTGGTGAATGTAATTTTGAAAAAAATTATCTCAAATCATTTTCCATATAATTTTCTATTTTTAAGCATAGTTTCATTTTGATCCGTCAAACGGTATGGCTTGTATCGCTTTCACAAGCTTTGAGATTTAATTATAAGTCAAAATTTTTGCATTCTATTGAAAAAAAAAAGATTTTCCGTTGTTTTAAAATTCTGGATATATTTTTTGTTCGTTCCATTTATAACCTCACAGATAGTGTCAAAATTTTAAAACTCTAGGGTTATCAGTTTAGGAGAAAACAATTTCTTATAAAACGGTTTTTGGCAAAAAAAGTGACTTTCCCGTCATACATAATTCTTCCCAAACAATAGGGGTCTTCTACACTATGGGGCCCAGTTTTGTGTAAAATATCAACTTGATCCATCAAAGATTCTGGACCGTAGCGTGGTAACAAGCAATGATAACACACTCACCCACCCACCCACACACACACACACAGACATAATCGAAAAAACTTCATAAAACAACTTTTGGGACCTAAAAACATATAATTCCATCAAAATCTCGAGATCGAATTTTTTCACGAATTTTTACTATACTTATAGTAAGTAAAAAAATGGATTACAATAATTCCATTCTCAAAAGCTATGCTATCATTTATTTGTATAATAATTTATTTATGATTAGAATAAGGAATAAAACACTTAAATATCCACACAAAAGATTCTATTTAACGTGATGTGCTTTAAACAAAATTTAAACACACATAGTGTATTGAAAATTATATTTTCTACCCATTTTTATCGACAAATTTTTCTGTAACGTCATCTAAGTCCTTGAAAATTTTTAAAAACTATAAAATAGTCAAAATGTGGGTAGATATATCTTTATATTAAGGCATTAAACCTGTCTGTGATGCAGGTATTTTTAACTAAGATTTCTATATAGACTTATGCTCACTTTATAATCTGATATTGCTTAATGTAATCTGTACTAAACTTCTATTCATTTATACAATTATGATTTGTAAGTTAATTAATTGTAGTTTTGGAACCTTTCTAAATTCATTATAAGTTTATGAAACTTATTTATCCGATTCTAAATCAATATATGTGATATAATATCAACTGGACACAAACCAATATACGTGATATTGGATCGATTAGAACAGAAAGTTTATTTTCAACCATTTCCACAGAAATGGTTGGAGCTAATGAATGAATAACGATGGTTAAATAAAAAATACCACCATTGCTTTTCAAGAAGTTTGATATTATGTATACTTATGGTACAGTTTAGAGTAGGTCACTCCAGATTTTTCGGTAATAGCATTTTAATTTTTCATTAGTTTTCTCTACTTAACGTAAATTTTTATTCATTGTATGTATATAATGTTATCTCATCTTTTATAAGTTGTCTAAATTTGAAATTATTCCTGGTTGTTCTCTAGAATTTAAAACACTGTTGGTAGTAATTGTCGACATATTTCGAGTAAACGTGAGTCATAGTTCAACAGTACACGACTGTGGTTATTGAATTACATGGGACAGGTAAAGGAAGTCTGGGGTAGAGTTTAAGCCATTGTCGGCCATTGCCTTTGTGAGCTTATGTTGTTTGGGAGAATTAATATCAAATGGGTGACCTGTTCTTATTCTTGGAACGAGGTAAAGCCTCCTTCTAAAGACCTTAAACTAGACTACTTCAATCCCTACAGCTGAATCGAACGTTATCGTTTGATCGTTTGACTTTCCTTTTCATTCCAATAACTGTGCCATAGTTGGAAATATTCCTTGAATTTCGTGAGGCTGATTTCTTTTTATTAGTTTTTTAACTTGGTCAAATTAAATTATAATTCACTATTAACACTTCTAAATTATTATGTGTCTGTTCTCTTGTACTTGATTAAGTTATATCAATTTATTACTTTCGTATAGTATTGTAATTTTTTATGTTAGAAGCTGAGTGTGAAGCACTGTTAATTAAAGTTGGAGTAATCTGTAGATTCAGTTTTGCTTATAGTAGAATATAGGATTCTATAATTTGTATTGTATTGTTTTACTTGTTGAATATTACTTTTGTTCCAAGATTATTCATTGGTGAGAAGTCTATAATTTATTTAGGTTCATGGGTCTCTAGCAAGATTATTGTTTGTAAATTTTATCAGTATTCAATGTTTGATAAAATAAACTCTAGTATTTATTTTCCAGGCCACTCCAGTTTCTTTTAAATAGTGATTTTAATAAATTAAAATGTGCTTTAGAGAATAAGATGCAATGATTTTAGACACCACTATATTGGATAATGAGATAGGAACTTAAGACAGCGATTTAAAGTGCATATTCATGACTTCATTAAAGAAGAAGTAAACGAAAGAAATGGTCAAATTTTTAAAACAATAAAAATGTATTTTTTCAGAAAAATGTAAAAATCTTGATCTATAATTGCATGTGAATGCTATTGAGGAGGAAAAATCATTATGTTGTAAATTAGTTTGGTATTTTTTTTACTTATAGCAAACTTAAGTGCAGGCTACTCCAGACTTGTTACAATGTTATACGATTTGGTACAAATAAAACGAAAACTTTATAATACGGAATCCATAAAATTAAATAATGCCAGTAAAACAAAGCTCTTCTTGTCAAAGTATAAACTGGATGAAAAGAAATTTTTAAAATTGTTGAATTCAATACAACTTAAGAATCATAGGTCTCTATTTAGTATATAAATAATTATTCACGCAGAATGAAGTCCCTTCATTTCCCGCCAACAGTACATAATGCGCATGTCTTTTCTATCCTATGATTATTTCGACCAATCATTGTCTCTCATTTTTTCACCTCATTTTAATTTTTAATTGCGTTTCTATTCAACGTCAATATTATTTGTAACAGTTTGAAATTAATTCCAATGTGGTCTTAATGAGAAATTTAGTTTAATATCTATGTTTAAAAGAGTACATTCATTGAAATATTTAGTTTAATATGTTTTAAATATGAGTTTACGTTGATTAAATGACAATGCAAGAATACAGAAGGTATTGAATATCATAAGGTCAGTGGAAATATTGTATTAATTTTGTTTTCAATATTACAAGTGCATTAATTGTTATTTAGACTATCTACGCTATTAACATCATTTATATTATTTTTAAACAATTCTTGTTTTGCTAATTCTTCTATAAGTCTGTGTAATTTATATTTATTTTCACTTCACCAGGAAAATAAAATACTTAATTAACATCATGTACATAATGCAAAAGTTCACCTATTGAGTTTTGAATAATACTGAATCAATATGATTATTTGTATAAGATAATTCAAGAAACGTATTTTAATATCTTTGAAAACATTTATTTAGTTTATTAGTTATACCTATTTTTCATAATTTGCCTTAGTAATTTCTGGCCTTAAACAATGCTATCTCAATTTTTCCCTTATTCTGTATTGTTATTTTTAAATTATTTACTTTATTACTATGAATGGAAGCTGTATTTGACATCATACAAAGAATTCAAACTCTGTGGCTAGAAGAAGTAGAAACCCTCGATCACATTATATCTGTATTCGATCAATCATCTCAGAATGGACAAAGATTTCTATCAGATCTAACCTAAAGCTATAGAAGTGACGAATACTTCTCTATTTACAATTATAAGGGTCATTAATGAACATAAAATATGATGTTAAATTGAGTTAGAACAATGGCATGCCAACAGTATGTCATATGTTGTTACGACAGTATGACTGCAGAGCCTACGAGTCCGATGAGTTTCAGAAGTCATTGTTATCATTGTCAATGTCATTATCATAAATCATTGTTATCAGATGTCATGTTCACGATTCTTATAACTAATAAAGCGATTACAGTCAAATTAAACAAATGACACATACTGATTAAATGTAAAGAGCACAAAACATAAGTTGGTGGTTAATGAGTTTCTTATTATGTTTTCTTATAGTAAAGTTGAGTGTAGGCCACTCCAGATTTTTTAATTGGTTTTAATATCATATAATATATATATATGATAACTTTCTTTCAAAAGGACACACAGAAATTAAATCACTGAAACTCACAACTATATTTCGATAGCCTCGTCATCAGGAAGATAAAAGTGATTCGCTCCAAAGGCTGATAACGACTGATATATATACATTTTGTGGAGCAACTTCTCTTTTATTTATATTTTAATTAATACCTTGTTTGCCATTGTTTAAAACATTTTTTTGTTTTTGTTTTGTTTTTCTATTCTTTTCTTTTCAGCATACGATAGGAAGAACAATAATTTTCATTAAGAACAATTTTAATATTATAAGTGAGAAAAGAAAATCTAGAGAATTTTACTAGTATATACATTTTGAGACCCTCAAATACATTTTCAACGTTTTTTTTATGGCATTTATGTGTTGCATGATATGGGTGCATGATGGGTATCCAAAAGTTTGTGGCAATGTTTGATGAAACAAAAATCATTATTTACAAACAATATTGTATTTTTGTTGGAAGTATTGCATCATGGAAAAGTCATGTTTATCGCTAACAACTTATTTTTTTTCTTCTAAACTACTAATTCCAGATTGTTTACATTCTGAACTTATCATAAAACTGATTGCATCATTAACTAAGAAAAAAAAACCTCAGTCTTTTACACAACTGGAAAGGTCAGTTTTCCATTAAAGAATAAAATTTTTTACTTAATATTGATTATGGAAACTTGTGAAACGAAACTGGTTTTACCAAGCAAAAATAGCTCTTTATGGCTTGGCTGGATGTTCTGTACGCATTTTGTTTGACATTACTTGTATGAAAAGGATCATTAGAGTAGATTTTACGAATCTTGAAAAATATTTATTTTTTTTGTTCCTAAATAGCTAACTATGAAATAATAGCATTTTGTGAAGAAATTTACCAAAGTTCAGTTTGCTACAAAAAGCAGTTTTGATATTCTGATTACTGCTTTAATAGAACTCTAAAAACTGAAACCTCACCTTAGAAAAATGATAATATGCTTTTACATGTTTGATTTTTTGGCACTGGCTTAAATTTTTGTTATAAAAGTACATTCAACAAAAATATTATTTAGAGGTTTAATAAAAGAAATCTAAAAATCTTTTAAAGAGTTATTATTGTAGGTAAGAAGAGTAAACTTATTAAAGTTATAAAAGGAAACGTAAATCAAATATATATTTTATGATGTTTCCCAGCCTGTGATGGATGGTTGTATATCAAAAGTTTTGTAATAAATCAACGTGTTGTCATTTAAAATGTTTGTTCTTTATGACAAAACGGTTACTAGTTTTGTAAGCCTCTAGTAAAATTTGTATTAGGTGTTGTCTTACTATGAATATTTCATGAGTTTACAATATTGAAAGTGAAATATTACACTCAAAATGAAAACTTTCAACTTTTCTCTGTAGTAACTAAAAAAGTTTTTCCTAAAACTAACATATTTAACTCAAAATCAAGTCAACAACAAAGTCAATTCTAAAAATTTTTGTTAATAAAATAAAAACTGGTTAAGGCTTACTGGAATCACTGTGCTTTTTCTTGAATATAGAAGCCTTTAATAAAAGTTTCTATTGATTGATAACTAACATATAGATCTAGGGACCATATAATGGATTATCACAATGTTAACTAATGTTAAATTGAGTGTAGGTAACTCGAGATTTAACATTATTTTAACTAAAAATAACGGATAAATTAACCCTTTTACTTTAAATTCTAGTAATTGAACCATTCGACTGGTTTTTAAGGTTGTTCGTTATAAGGTAGAACTGACTTAGATATAAGTGTAGATCAGTTCTACTTATAAGTGGGCAACATCCAAAACCGGTTAAATGCCTCACCACCAGAATACAATTTAAACTTAAAAGTATCTTTTATGAGGAAACTTTTTCTTTCAATATACTCTCTACGAATAAACTTTACAAAATAACAGATAGTACAAATATATATTATTACATAAGCACTATTGTGTGGCCCGTATATATGTGTATGCTTCTCGTCATCTTGTATTTTAAGATCCTCTTCATATTTTCGATATGAATGTTTTGTTATAATTTTGTGAGAGATTCTATTGTTGTTTTCATTCGTAGGATGAAATAATTTGAAAATTTTATAAGATTTTAATAGATAACTATAAAATTACTGCTGTAGTATTAGGGTGTTAAACAATTGCACGGCTAAATTAATAGAGATGAATACAACTATACTCAATCCATATCCAAAAATATTTATGAATATTTTTAAAGAAGCCTCATGGTAAAATAGATAGTTTGTTTTTATACATCACTAAATCTTATAGCGTTTCCCTTTTATTGCTGTCCTTAGTGCGGAAACTGGACTCATTTGTTTTTTTCAGTAATTTTATTGTTTTTAGTTATGGTTCTGGCATAACTAAAATGGTTATAGCAATGTCACAACTACAGTGCTGATTTGACAATGACAGTTTTTAATTTTATGACATATATGAATTATTAGGGTAGTGATGCTAAACAAATACCTAACATTTACAAGTTCAGGATTGACAGCTTTAGAGCCTATTTGGGAGATGGCTTGAAAAGATTACTCATGTGCCACATAATTTAGGGCTATAGCAAAGGTTCGAAAGTCTAATCTTCAGTACTAAAGATATGCACGTTACGTGTTAGGCTAGTCTTTTGTACTGAAGACATGGACCTTACATGTTAGACTAGCCTTGGGAGGTCAGGTTAGCTCAGTGGTTAAGTGATCACCTCTGATCTGGAAGGTCTGGGGTTTGATACCCACTCTGGCCATCAATTTATTTACGTGGGACGTAAAATAATCTGAACATGTCGTCCCTTGAAGAGGACGTTAAGCTATAGGTACCAAGCCTGTACGATGTCTGGTACTCGTTAAAGATCCCTACTCTGTATCTACTTGAGTTGGGCGAAATTTAGGACTCCCAGTGTAGACTCAATATTCTTAGTGGGGTATCGCAAAGGGCCAGTGTTGGGCATACGTGTATTCCCTTATGGGACTTCCACTGCAAACTAACCTAACCTAGACTAGCTTTGAGTGCTAAAGATATGCACGTTTCATGTTAGGTAGCCTTGAGTACTAAAGATATGAACGTTTCATGTTAGGCTAGCCTTGAGTACTAAAGATATGCACGTTTCATGTTAGGCTAGCCTTGAGTACTAAAGATATGCACGTTTCATGCTAGGCTAGCCTTGAGTACTAAAGATATGCACGTTTCATGTTAGGCTAGCCTTGAGTACTAAAGATATGAACGTTTCTTCATGTTAGGCTAGCCTTGAGTACTAAAGATATGAAGTTTCATGTTAAGCTAGCCTTGAGTACTAAAGATATGCACGTTTCATGTTAGGTAGCCTTGAGTACTAAAGATATGCACGTTTAAAGGCTAGCCTTGAGTACTAAAGATATGAACGTTTCATGTTAGGCTAGCCTTGAGTATTAAAGATATGCACGTTTCATGTTAGGCTAGCCTTGAGTACTAAAGATATGCACGTTTAAAGGCTAGCCTTGAGTACTAAAGATATGAACTTTCATGTTAGGCTAGCCTTGAGTACTAAAGATATGAAGTTTCATGTTAAGCTAGCCTTGACTACTAAAGATATGCACGTTTCATGTTAGGTAGCCTTGAGTACTAAAGATATGCACGTTTAAAGGCTAGCCTTGAGTACTAAAGATATGAACGTTTCATGTTAGGCTAGCCTTGAGTACTAAAGATATGCACGTTTCATGTTAGGCTAGCCTTGAGTACTAAAGATATGCACATTTCATGCTAGGCTAGCCTTGAGTACTAAAGATATGCACGTTTCATGTTAGGCTAGCCTTGAGTACTAAAGATATGAACGTTTCTTCATGTTAGGCTAGCCTTGAGTACTAAAGATATGAAGTTTCATGTTAAGCTAGCCTTGAGTACTAAAGATATGCACGTTTCATGTTAGGTAGCCTTGAGTACTAAAGATATGCACGTTTAAAGGCTAGCCTTGAGTACTAAAGATATGAACGTTTCATGTTAGGCTAGTCTTGAGTATTAAAGATATGCACGTTTCATGCTAGGCTAGCCTTGAGTGCTAAAGATATGCACGTTTCATGTTAGGCTAGACTTGAGTATCCATGCTAGGTTAGCCTTGAGCACTAAAGATACGCACATTTCTTGCTAGGCCTGCCTTGAGTACTAAAGAAATGCTCGTTTCATGTTAGGCTAGCTTTGAGTAATAAAGATATTCACTTACATGCTAGATTATCCCTTCAGTACCAGTGACATGCACGTTACATATTAGACAAGTCTGACCCCGCAAAACAGAATTCTATTTGAGTGAGAAATAATATTTAGTATATGAGGCAAACTAATGTCACACGGCGGGCTCCAGTAAGAGAAAGCCCCTTCTCATGAAATCGTTATCCCGCCCCAGTTAACACTATTCCCCAACATTTTCTGGTAATTGGCTCAATCTACCATTTGCTGCGAAAGAATAAAATATAGAACAGCGTACTTCACAAATATTTAATAAACATTATTAAACTTTACTTTCATCTACAATGTTCAGATTTTTATCCAATCTAACAAAAATATAAAATGTTTATTCTAAAAGCAATAGTTTATAACAATTCTTAACTATCATCTATTAAATGAGCTATTTCATGTACTAAGTTATATATATATTATATATATGAAATTTAACCACAAAGAAAAAAAAGAATACAATAGAAAAAATGCTCTGAGGCCTTTCAATTTATGTCATTAGAGCATTTATTCTATTTTATTCTTTTTTTTCCTTGTTGTTTAATTTCATTGATTGCATCACGTGTTTGTTTATTGTGATTTTTCTGCATATATATGTATATATATATATATATATACAAATAAAATAAATTCAAAACGACGGAAACACACAGAAAGACACAGACATAACTCACATCGATATTTCGACCATCGTTGTCATCAGGAGGTGTGAAGAGCGAAGAGCGTGTTGTATAATATATATATATAACAAATTCAATAATATATCAACCGTTGGATAGAATAGGTGTATAATGTAATCGGGATTCGGTCAATTTTCCAGGATAAAATATTTATATATGATATGATTTATATATGATTTCTTGTCATCTTTTGTTTGTAGGCCTATGAAAAAGGTTTTAAATAAAACCGAAACGTCGGCATTGAGAGTTTGATGTTTATATATGATTTCTTGTCATCCTTTGTGTGTAGGCCTATGAAAAAGGTTTTAAATAAAACCGAAACATCGGCATTGAGAGTTTGATTTTGATCCTGGAAAATTGACCGAATCCCGATTACATTATACACCTATATATATATATATAAATATATATATATATAACAAATTAGATGATACGATTCTTCGAACTGAATAAACTAGAATTTTCTTCTGTGTGTTCATTCTTTTCTATTTCTTTTCTATTCTTTTCTAGTTTCATTCTTTTATATTTTCATTCTTGTCTGTGTGTTCTTTTGAAAATTTTAGTATATATATATATATATATATAAAACTTTAAATTACACAAAGCACGACACAGAAATAAGAATAAAAAGAACACTTACAGAATTCAATATTTCGAACTGTTGTTTGTCCTCTCTTCTAGTCTACTCCTGATGACGAATAACAGTTCGAAATATTGAATTCTGTAAGTGTCTTTTTATTCTTTTTTCTGTGTCGTGCTTTGTGTAATTTAAAGTTTTATAGTCCTTGTGGAACTTTTCTTATATTTAGTATATTTATATATGAGATTATAATTAGATAAAAACAATTACATAGAATGCATTTCCTGTACATTTAATTCTGTTACTGGCTGTCAGAAATAATAGAGCAATTGAATAAAAACCCTCCCATATACAAATATGTTTTATTTAATTTTTTTAACATGCATGAATAGATAATGCGTGGAAACTAATTGTGACATTTAAATTCATGAATATTTCAGAAATTATCACTACAAATTTGCATGTTAAAACTTTTATATATTATAAATGGTATCTTTTAATATGTACAGTTTATTCCAAATAAAATACATATTTAAAATAGTTTAAATAAAAAACCAAAAGGTAAATACATAAAATAGCAACACTAAAATAATTAACGTAGTAACGAATGAATTGGTTTATGCAGAAATTATTTTTTGGAAATTTTATTTTTTCTTTTTTTTAATATATTTCTCTTTGAACTGATACATCTCGTTAAACAAATAAAACAAATAAACTCACAAAAAGGAAAATTATATTAAAATATAAATATTTGTCTAAGGGAAATCGTTTCATTGCGTCTAATATTTCTTTTCGAGCAATATATAATGAAATAAAACTGCATCGGTTGGTTCTATTCATTTAATTTTTTTTTAAAAGATAATAAATATAATATTTCTTTTGCCAATAAAAGTATGAGGTCTGTTGAAAACGTATCTGACATTTCTTTAGGAACAATATGTTATTTATTGGATGGGATGTAACCCTAATCCTCTTTATTTTAGAACACTTGGGTGTCGACGGAAGCTTTTCCCGGCGAGTTTTCCACTGCTATAAACACTTCTGAAAAGCTTCTTTGAGAATAGTACTCATACTGTCGTTGCAAGCTAATTTATCACTCTTTTGTACTAAAAATAATTCTTTTAATAGTGGTTTTTCTTTAAATAAAAACAAACCCAAGTTACAGAAACGATTTTGAAAAATAGAGAGGCTGGAAAAAGATTGGATTCCATATTTCTCTAAGAAAGTTATGTATAAATAATAAAATATCCACCCTTGTATAAACGATTGTTTAATTATATCACAAAAATGTACGATGTTTTTCGATAGTAATTGTCAAGCTGCCGATATTGTCAAGCAACCACGTTAGAGTTCTGTCTAATAATAAGAAAATGGTCTAAATTCTGACCTGTTATCGCAGGACATGTTCAATTCAAGATGAATACTAGTAGTTTTGCTCAGTCTTATCTTTTTTAGAACTTATTCACATCTATTGGTGTGAACTGCTTGCTCCTGCTCGCATCTCTTGTTCACAAGATACGATATTGATTTCAACCCATTTAAGCATCAAAGCATAGGTAAACCTTGGGGTTGGAACGACAAGCACCACAAGGTAATGTTCACATGACGAGCTCAGACTCCAAAATGCCTCTGATAATGTTAGCCTCCTTCCTATGTTACGTGTAGTATAAATTATGCATTTAAGTAATACAGAAAACAATTTCATACTCTAGAAAAAGGTTTTACGAAATTGTACTTAGTGATATAATGGCTTTAATGGCCATTAAAGTCATCTGAAAGAGAAGCCATCGGAGAGCCGAGTTTGCATCATTAATTTATTCCTACCTCCTGTTGGCCAGTAGCACGGTGAAGACGTAGGTTGTACTTAATAGAAATAAGAGTACGCCACCCTTATATAGGAACCCCGTGATTGCTTGTTCGCCAAGTCAATAAAGTATTAAAAGTGCAATAGAGTATTCATCTATACTCTGTATACAAAAATTAGAGTAATATAACTACACACACAGGTAACAATATTAATTAACCCCGAGTTACATATTACTTGGGGGCCAAGTTAGCTCGTTGGTTAACCTCTGGATTAGTAGTCCAGTGTTCGATTCCCACCTGGTCCTCCATTAACTCATGCGGGTGGTAATATATATGAGTACATCTACCCTCGGAGAACACGTTAAACAGTCGGTCCCGAGCCTGTACGATGTCAGGTACTCGTTAAAGATCCCTACTCAAAATATACTTGAGTTAGGCAAAATTTAGGACTCCCAATGTAGAATCTGTAGAATCACTGATCAAACAAAATGCCGGTAAACGGCTTAGTTATCACCCGCTAGGGAAGCGGTTTGAAAAATAAAAAAAAATACATATTACTTGAATAAGAAATACAACAAAGAAAAAAGAAAATCAAAGAATAATAACACTGAAAATACTGTATAAAAATCAATCAGCCCCTAACTAAGAAATATGTTATTGGTATCTCTAAGAGGTAATGCAATTAGTTGACGAAGTTTGAGAAACTGCAAACAGTTTTAAAAGTAAACTCTGCTATTAAGGAAGGAAATAAAGAAAATTGATTATGGGGGCGTGTTTGACAGCTACAACTTCCAGATAGTTTTATACCTTTAGCTTTACACTGGCTTAATTGGAAGGTTTAAAAAAAATGAAAACAGTAGTTGTTTATTGGTAAGGTATTGGAGAGATGCTAAAATAGAAGATGTGGGATAAGAAGAGTATAATGTACAAGTAAGGAAATTTTTTTTATTTTTATTATTTCTTACGTTTTCCATTCCTTTATTATTTCTTATTTCTGTTCTTATTCCCTTCAAAACTCCCTTGTCGCTTAGTGATTCTGATATTACTAACGTTTGTGCTGCGTCTATTGGACTTCAGTCTCTGATCATCTGTATTCTTGTGGAACACTTCGCCTGATGATGATAATAATTGTCAATATAGTCAGTATCAGTCAAATTGTCAATATGATACTGAGTTATATGTTTCTGTTGTTTTTGTTATAATTTTTATCTGTACTCCTTTGTACCGTTTTATTTGATTTATATATACCGTACTATATGACGATATATAGGACGGATGATATAACACGCACCTACATTTCAGCAGGTTTGATTCAGGAAAATAGTTTTCTGTGTATTTAAGCGTACATTATTGATAGTAGTATCACAGCACTTGACAGGCATGTAAACCAAAAGCAATAATGTGTATAAAACGACAGCAATAATACTTTTAATAAATATACAAACAATAAAGTAATAGTGCGGGGAGTTTAGATAAGGACAAGAAAAAGTTCTGGCCGTAAGCTGGGCTAGTGTCTCCCGGAATCCTATGGAGGTCTCAACTTTACAGATAAGGGTGATTATATGAGCCAAAATTTTGGAAAAAAAATGTGTCTTCTATGTTGTCAGATGCGTTGCCATATAGAAAGAAACAACACTTTTGAATATTTCACTGACACTTTTCAATATTTTGACCGTTATGGTGGTCGAAAATATTGAAAAATGAGTCCTTTGTTACGTTTCTTTCTATGTGTCACAGATCATTTTAAGCGTTATCACTTCTTCTTGGTCGCATTTTTCGAGCACTGAACGAAAAATCAGGTCAAAGATCTAAAACATATATAAATTATAAGAAAAAACTGATAAAAGCAGAAAAATGAATTAGGTCTGAATGGAAACTAGATTTGTTTGAAATATAAAAATTAGATTATAGATTCATACATTTTTTTAGAATATTCCTAGTTAATTTTAAAATAATTAATTATTCACACCATTCAAAGTTTATCAGTTTGAAGTATGTGTCCCAATAATAACTACCCCACAATTCAATTCCGAATTTTGGAACTTATGTGAAATGTTTTAGGAATGTACAGCACAACAGTAAGTTCCAGAATAAATTTATATCGCAAATAAAGTTTTAGGATTTATGTAAACAGTTTTTGAAATGAAAATTATGTATATATATATACTTATATATGCGAATAAAGTTATTACGTGTATTAAAGTTATTTATTTATATATTTACTCAAATACAAGAAATCACTAGAAACTGCTAACTAATCGTTTTGTGTTGTAGGTCTTGGGGGGCTATTGATAACCTCGCTCTACAAATTTTCCTTTTAAGCTATTAGGATGAAACTATTTATCTTGCAGTCTGTTACCAATGTGGTGAATTTGGATGGAGAGGGGTATAGAAATGGATTTCTTAATATGAGGAGGGTGACAGCTATTGAAGTGTATTTATAAATGGGAATTAGAGAACTTTAGAGTGGAAGTAATGAGAGAACTATTGTTGAGGGTGATATCGACGTCAAGGAAGCTAATGGATCTGCTGGAAATGTTATGGGTGAAGGAGATGGAGGAACAAAAAGATTTGAAATTGTTGATGAAGACAACATTTTCAAACGTAAGGGGCAACATTTTTGCTATCCAACCGACTCTGGACCAGTGCGCTTGGTATCCCTCTCTTATCTCTCCTGAAGACGGTTCAAACAGAAACTTAGAGTCTGTAAATGTGTGTTTTTAATTTCTCCATCTTTCATTTTGTACGTCGAACTATATTTTTTCATTTCGGATCGTATTTCCATCGAAAAAGTATATTTGAACTTTATTGATCACAATTATTAATTTTGAGTAACTGAGAGCTTGTTTTATAAATAATTATCGCTGTTTAAATTATTTAACATCCGACCTTTTTATGTACCTTCTTCAAGACTATAATACTCGATGCATATATATATATATATATATATGAAAGTATAAGCCACAAGGAAAAAGTGGCTATATATATACGTATATATATTTGTAAATTTTGGTAGCAGTCCTACCTAGATACACACAGTATTCAAAATGACACCAAACTTAGCTAATAACTGTTTCATAACAATTTTCACAATTTTTCTAAATAACACTCTCGTTATTTCATCTACACAATAAAGTACATCTCGTATAGTCGATATGTTTCAAATGATCAACATTCATCATCAGGCCGTGAATAACTCCTTGGGTGATTTTCTGGTTTATTGCATTTTTAAGTCAAGAATAGTAGCTGTTTTTGAGGCTCTTTAATTTAAATCAGGGGCATTCAGAAACCCTTGCAGATAGTAACTCAGGCCGAGAGGCTACTCACCCCACAGGATTAACGACCAGCTTTTCTTATACTTGAAGAAAAACAACCCCTGCTATCTTCACTCTGAATATATATAATAAACCAGAAAATACACCCAAAAAGTTATTCATGTCCTGATGATGAATGTTGATCATTCGAAACATGTCGACTATAGGAGATGTACTTTATTGTGTAAACAAAATAACAAGAGTGTTATTTAGAAAAATTGAGAAACTTGTTAAGAAACAGATATCAGCTAATTTTGGTGATATATGTATATGTATGTATGTATATATATATATATATATATATATATATATATATATATATATATACATATATATTCAGATTATATATATATATACATGTAAATATATAGCATATAGTTAATATATTGCTATATGTGAGCAATGTATAGAATTTATAATTGTTTATAAAAATCGGCAGCAGTGTAATATTATGAAAAAAAAACTAGGAAACTATAACTGTAAACACAATGATTTTATTACTAGATACTAACTAATAATTGAAGATGTAACATTATTCCATGATTGATATATTCATCAATTTTACAACACATTTTAAAATGGCTGCGGTATCTGTCATAATTTTATAAGAAGTTCCGCTTTACTATCAAATCTTTATATACAATATGTTATTTATAAATTTATTCTTTATTAAAAGTAATGTAGAATATATCGCAGTCTTATAGTATTGATGGACTTGGTACTTAGTAGAATAAATAGTAATAGTTTAATGGACCTATTACAACTTATCCAAAATTTGCACTTTCTTTTTTGTTTAAATGAAAATTTTATTAATCACTGAAAGATTGAAATTTAGTTGTAGTTTTGTAGGTGAGATGTATTGTTAAAAATAGAATGAAACCATTAGATTCTGTCTTATCACAAAATATATTCCTGTATCATAAATGTTAATAGAGATTAATACGAACAGGTACTTACTTATTGTAGAGACGTCGTTTGCAACAAAGAGAAGTAATATTTCTAGCACAATGAATATATAATTCATTATCCTTGTTAAACTTTGTATAATTCTGTGTTAACAAATAATCAAATTTTATTAGATTTTGATAAAAACAGAATGAGATAATAGTGATAAGGTTTTTGTTCGAAATAAAACACTGTGGAAGGTTTCTTTCAAGTGCGCATGTCAACCAGGAATATTGACCCCCGCTAACATACGAAGAGGAATTTTGTTTTTAATACTTTTTTCTTTCTAAATATCTATTACTACGTACATTTAAAATGACAACAATATTTATTACTTCCTTGTTACTAATAACAGTTAGTCCATAAGTTAATTTTCTGACTTCAATTGTAATATAAAGATGTGTAGTTTTTGACAAGATTAAACAATGTTTGAAGCAGAGTACGATATTTATTCTTCCGAAAATCTCAGAGGGACAATATATATATATATATATATATATATATATATATATATATATATATATATATGACAAAGACTCTCAAATTCAACTATTATATATAGGAACTATTTCTGACTTGCTTCAGGATTGTTTAGTAAGATAGACTATTTGAAAATAATAGTTATGTATAACACACAACTTAGGCACATGCACAATGTTAGTACCAAAAAGTTAGTAAACATTGTATTATTATATCAATGTGTCTTACTATTGTGTTGTATTCGTCCAACCGGTTTTGCGCGTAGTGCTGTCCCTTGAAGATGGATCATGTCTGAAACTGGGAAGATTACTATACAACAAATCACCATGTTAAGATAAATTCATATAATAATATGACAATTATAATATATCGGGAGATTTATAAAATTAATTATACACACAATAAAAGTTTAATATGAAAATTAACAAAACGTTTTGAACACTTAGTGTCTTCTTCAGGTTTGCAAATCTTGAGTGCTGATGTATACCTGAAGAAAAACGCTAAGTGTTTGAAACGCGTTGTTAATTTTCATGTTAAACTGTTTTTGTGTGGAGACGTATTCTTTGAAATCTGTCTAATATGAGTAAATACCACACTAAAACAGATTGCAAAGATTATAAAATAATAACAACTAAAAATAATGACATTAAGCTTCCTAATTGAAAATATAAAATAGATTTTAGAAGACTTTTTATAGTTTCAATACAATTTGTTATTTGACTTCAATTTATTTGAATATCCGCAGCATATTGCACTTAAAATTAAATCAGCACTTGTGGCCTTAAATTACAGGTCTGAATAGACCTACAATAATAGCAATATAGCTACAATAATTCCTACAATAATACATCTTTACTCTTGATGTTCCAAATTGTGCCTAGGATTCATACTACACTAGACAAATATTGCGTACAAACTGAAGTACCATTCAGTAAATGGCTATTGAGTTCAATTCTAAAAGTTATATTATTATCACTTTTCAAAAGTGTTAAATATTTTCTATGAAATAAGCTTGCTTTTTTATGCCCTTTCGACGGTCTAACTCATATATACAGTTTGGTACTTTCTGTTTTGTTAAAACACGGGCTGGTTTTATCCTATTCACTTAGTTTTCTGTAGTTTGCTGGGTTTTTTCAAACTAATCTGTTATTCTTAGATTAGTGTCCTAATTGTTTCTCGTTTCCTTTATAAATATATATAATGTGGTGAACTGCTTATGTGAAATCTTCTAGACAGGATTCATTTTAAAAATTACAAGTTACTAGTTTTGATTGATGAAGAAACATTATATAAACTGGTGAAGATATTGTTACAGTATGTTCTGTATTCTTATATTCTTCATTGAAATCATTTGTTCATGGAAGTTCACACTACTTAATGTAAAGCTTATTTGCATTTTTTCACTCAGTGCTTCAGTTGTTTTGAATTGATACTGCAGTATTTGTCTGCTAATTGCATAGGATTATGTTTAACAACCGAAGCATTTAATTAATAAAATCCTTTGTTAATTGAGTTTTGGAGGTCAAATTCAATGAAAATATGAAAAGTGGTTTGCTAAAATGCGAATATATTTTTTGGATGGATTGTTTCAACTAAACCCCCCTGCGGTATCGATCGAATGACAACATATTGATAAGTGGCAGGGCCAGCTGTGGGATCGCCCTAATTAATCTGCCACTTCCAGTTTTGTCCTCCGTGCATACCGTACAACTTTTATAAACTTTGTTTACTAATACACTCCTGTGCAAAATTATCGCACCACTTTAAATTTTTGGATTTTTGTAGATAATTGTTGAATTCTGTTTTAATTTTTATTCAAAAGTGATCATTTTCAATTAATCAAAGCAGTTTTTAGCAATTTTGAGCGTAAAGAACCAATTTGATTTAGAAAAAGTTTGTATCTTTTTAAAAGTGGGTTAATGCGCCATTCGTTAGTAATGCATTGAAGGATGATAGAGACAAATAATGACGTCACCTTGCAACGTGGCCTTAGTTTAGTACTTAGTAGGTCCTCCTCTTGAGGAAATGACAGCTCGGATCCGCCTGGGAAGGCTCTCGATGAGACTGCCAATCATCTCTTGCTCCACGTTGTCCCATTCTGTCACAGCTGCATGCTCCAACTGGTCAAGTGTCTCTGGAGGGGGCTGACGAGCTCGAATTCTTCTTTTTAACAGGTCCCACACATGTTCAATTGGATTTAGATCCGGACTTCTGGCTGGCCAGTCCATAACATTAATACCCACATCACTGAGGTAGGAGGTAATCTCTTGTCAGATGTGGGGACGGACATTGTTCTGCATTAGAATGAATTCCTCTCCGATGTAAGGGGCGAAAGGTGTCACGTGATCTTCCAGAATGGTATAGATGTACCTATCCGCATCCATAGACCTCCCTCGAAGTGGCACTAACTCCGTGCGAGCAGTCAGACAAATACCGGCCCAGAACATGATAGACCCTACCCAAAGGGTACCTGGCGCTCCATGTTGCAGGCTGCGTATCTCTCTCCAGGCCTCCTCCATACTCTTCCCCTACCATCACGCCTACGAAGACATATTCTAACCTCGTCCATGAATAGAACCTTGGCCCAGTCGTCTACAGTCCAATCAGCGTGTTCCCGTGCAAACCGAAGCCATGCAACACAGTGCTGCCTGGTGAGAAGGGGGAACTTTTTGGGCCGACGAGCATCTAAGTTTGCTTCGGGCAGTCGTCTTCTCACCGTAGATGAAGAGATTGTCAAATTTCTAACATTTTGGATTAGAGCACTCAGCTCTCGACCTGTTACATCCCTTTTTCTCAATGCATTTTGCCTCAAGAAACGGTCATCGACTTCCGAAGTAAGACGAGATCGACCCTGACCTGGTCTCCTGGTGTGACTTCCAGTCTCCCTGAAGCGAGTGATCAGTCTCCCGACTGTTGAATGGCTGACCCCCAGCACTTGAGCCACTTGCTTCTGGCTGTAGTCTTCTTCTAACAGAGTCTGAGGCCGGACACACTGCGGAACATTTAGAAACCGACCTCTGTCCAGTATTAACTTTTAAAAGTTTAAATTGATTTGAATAATAAGATATTACAGCGCTGTGGACACTAGGAAGTCAACACAAGACTGAAAACAGTGCTAAAGGTTAGGCAGTCAAAAGACGAGATTCAACCTTTGGACTTCTACTAGTTTATGAGGAAACCCTGGCGAGGGAACATGGATCACAATAATGTAAACAACCTCTGGACATTTCTTTACTACAGTAACTATGCTCCCAGTTCGATATTATTAATAAAATCTCCAATTTTTAAAGTGGTGCGATAATTTTGCACAGGAGTGTATATACATAATCATGAAATAGTTGTGAAGTCTAATTTTGTGCATAATATGCCCAAAACCAATGTGTTAATAAAATAATGGCCTTTATATATCAGATATGGGCAACCTTTAGGTACGAAATATCTCTTAATATATCAGATATGGGCAACCTTTAGGTACGAAATATCTCTTAATATATTAGATATGGGCAACCTTTAGGTACGAAATATCTCTTAATATATCAGATATGGGCAACCTTTAGGTACGAAATATCTCTTAATATATCAGATATGGGCAACCTTTAGGTACGAAATATCTCTTTGTGTCTGAGCTTTCAAAGCAAATGTTGCTGATAGTCATTACATGCTAAATATTGCATTGAATTGTTGTTCTACAGTGACATCATCTAATATAATATTTACAGCTTTACAATAACTTCAACATTTTTAAAACTCTCTAAAATTTGATTTCTGAGTAATGAGACTGCCTTTATGCTGCCTTTACCAGTAGGATATATGATTTTGAAATTTTATTGTCTAAAATAAATTATTTAATCTAGAAAAGGTTCACCACTTCTGGCTTTAACTTTCAAAACTCTAGAGGTTCATACTACGTCACGGCAGAAACTTTCTTTCAGTCAACCAATATTTCCGAAATATTGTAATTTCATTTATGCTTTGACATTCTAAATAAAATTGGAATTACCATACTACACTATTCATTACTGTAGTATAAGACTTTACTTTACTATAAATATGTAAGTATAATATATAAATTACTTTATATAATATATAACTTACTTTACTTAATATATAAATTAAGTACAGATTAACTAGGTTAAGTGTAATGGCAGTCCCACAAGAGAACACACATAGGCCAAACATTGGCCCCTTGTGATACCGCTCAATGAACATTCTATATGAGTACTTCTAAATTTTGCTTATCTTAAGAGTATTTAGAATATTGAACAGATTCTTTATTGAGAGTACTTGACACCATATAGGCTTGAGGCCGACCGCTTAACGTATAGTATTCTCCGAGGGATGGAGTGCTCAGATTTATTCACCTACCGCGTGAAAAAGTCGAGGGCCAGAGAAAGTGTTGAACCTTGGTTCTACCCGTCCTGAGGTGAGCACGTTATCACTGGGCCGCTCCTAATTTTTAAGGTTTGAATCGGAGGGTAAAAATCCAAAAACTGAATTACCCTACATAGTATTAATTCCATAATTTTTAATACTAAAATTTATTGTGTTATGAAGATTCAGGTTATCATTATTCTGATGATAATCAGTCATCAAGTTAATTATTTCTTTAATTCTTAAAATACATAAGACCATATAATCTTGGAATGCAGGTTTAAGAAAGGAATATACCAGTGTATAATGAGGGCTAAGTATGACCGGAATTTTGAGGCGTAGGATTAGGTATAAATATACTACACCTACTATATTTCAAGTATTTTTCCAACGTTTGTTCTATAGGTTTAAAATTACTCAATTTTTTTCGACGCCCTATTTTGAAATTACATATATATACATTTCCCTTATATACACAAAAATCTTCAGCATAATAAGTTATGTATCATACGCATTATCATATAGCACTAGTTATGTTTTTTTTTTTGTAGCAATTAATATGTTCCTTTAATATTTCAATACATTTTGTCAAATCAGACCAACCTACGCTAACATATTGTCAATTATGATTTATTTTTTAAAATTATTATCAAATTTATGATTAAATGAGAACCACAAGTTCTCATCATGACTATGAAGAAATATTATAATTTTATCATTATGTGATAATATGTGTTTTCAACTGCAACTTGGCCAAATAAACTTTGAATTTGTTATACTAGTACTGGTACCAAAAAAAAAAGCTTTTTGGTACATGATTCTATTTTGATTCTACTGAAATGAAGTTCTAAGATTACAAAAAGAGTTTCTTCTATTGCACTTTAACTGAATACTAAATATAATAGAAAACTAAGGTGGATTCTATTAGGAAGGCGTCAACTTTTCTGAGAGGCTCTTAAAGGGTGGTATTTATTGTGACAAAGAACCTGTTTTAAAATCTATATTTTGAAACACTTGATAAAATCAAGTTTTGGCTGTTAAATTACTTTGTTGACTGATCAAGGAACATTTATTTTATGTTTATTTTATATTTTCAATACTTTTTTCAGTATTTGCTATAGTGATTATTGTTAATACTGACAGTTGAAATAATATGAATTGAATTCATGCATTTCATCATTACTACAGAGGTTAGTATTATTAATATTAAAACTATAATATACCGTCTTACCTCGTACACTGCTGCTGAAGCTCTCGGACCGGTTTCGGGTGTCACCCATCTTCAACAAGAAATTTCTTGTTGGACCCGAAACCGGTCTGAGAGCTTCAGCAGCAGTGTACGAGGTAAGACGGTATATTATAGTTTTAATATGAATAATATGAATTGATTTAAAAAGATGGATTAGCAACACTGATTCCAGTACAGATTTTCTTCTGAAAAAAACCGGCTGTAAATCAGATGCAACATAGATAAATAAAAGAGGAACTTCAAAACTAAATCACGTCTGAAAGAAGCAAACATTGAAGTTAAGCCCAAACATTGCCAAGTCTAATAAACTTCTTTATTACTGATGAAATATATTACATTTCAACGAAAACTCCTCTTTAAAGATCAAAAGCATCTAACCCAGCATTGTCATTACACAGAATTAAGAGAATTCGTGTAAACCAGCAGTACGGGAATCCCTTATTTATAAAAGTCAATATTGACGAACCGCACAGACTTTTAGCTTTATTTTTTAGAGAATCTCCAGTTCCTTCTGGAATGTTTTCATTTGGTTGTTGAGTCAACAGCAGGGGGACTTTAATTTCAGCCAAAGAGAATGCATTTGTTCTATCGATCCAGGGAAACACCGATAGGTGTTTATTTTATTCTTTTTTATTAAACTCTTTTGCTTGGTTTTATATATATCCACATTTTTCAGCTTCTTCTCGTCTCAGTATTAAATTATAGATATTAAATTTAGAAATTAAAATTATAGATATTACTTATTTTTGTTATGAATACAACATATGTCTACTGTTAGTACCATATGTCTATATTACAAACGTTCAATTGGCGTGTGCTAATGCCGTACACTACATATTTTAGTGAGATAAATATGATTCAACTAGAAAATATAATTTATGTGATGAATTATTCCTATTAGTAAGAAATGTAATATTTTCTAGTATTTCTTTACTTATTTTTTTGTAAGAATAACTCGATGTCACTCTCACCTTTAGTTACCACAAAAATATCTTTAAAATATCTAGCATGTATTACAGTTTTTTTCTGGTTCATTGAAAAGTTCTCTTTCAGTTTAACCCATGTAAAAACTGACGACTAGTACACCTAGGGTGAGTAGCCAACATTGTTACGTTGAAATTTTTTTTTGATATAACTGGTATATATTAAAGGTCTTTCTAGCTTCTTGAAAAGTTTTCTTTCAGTGACTTATGTGAATGTATCAATAGATTGACGATACAATTAATGGGTTCAAGCCTGGAGGTACTATTCGTTAATTTTTACATAGATCAAACTGAAAATAAACTTTTCAAGAAGCTTAAAAAACATATAATATATTGATGATATTTTTGTTTTAACTAAAGGTGAAAATAATATCCAGTTAATCCTTTAAAAACTTATTTTACTTTAACTGGTGTGGTACATACAAGGGATATGATTAAACACCTCACAATGACGGATTGCACAATTAATAAATATTTTTCTTTATATATAAATTAACTCATACATGAAAATTGATTGGAATACTGTTGAGTTAGCATTACATTTGTGACAGCAAGTCAACGCAAGCTGTGCTGAATAATTACAGGAGGTGTGTCTAATCTGATGGTGTGATTTACGTGACCTGACCAGATTAGAGAAATAGTTAATCCTAGGGAGCAGGCAAATTACATGTTCACTCAATCTCCAAGTTGCCTTTACATTGAAACAGAAAAGGCAATCCTTTAACTCTTTCAGAAGCATATCCAACCAACTACGTCTTGTTATAAAAAACATATTTGATAATATTATAATTAACTCTTTCACTCTACAATCCAATAGATAATAGATATATCATACACATTATTCTCAAATGACCCTTCATATTGCTTTACTTCCAATGGTTATTAGTTAATGGTTGCCAACTAATGCTCTCCTAATAGTTTAACCTTCTTTTGGTACTTTAATAACTTCAATGGTAGCACCTTCTGAAGCAGGTATTAAATTGTTTAAAATAATCAACCAATGAAAAAGAATTCGGACGCATAATATATATCAAAGTTTAAAAATTTTGCATTATTTGAAGACACTCTTTACAAGCATACAAAATCCTTTAAGTTACTAATAACAGGATATACATAAAAGAATAATTCTTTCATAAAGAACAATTGTGTTTTATGAATATATAGGATAAAACGTTTGTCAAAGTAAAATAATACGATTTGTAAGCACATCAGAATACCTTTTAAGTAAGATATAACTTGTGCAAAGATCAAGTGCAAAATTACAAGTAGTTTCTCTAGCAATCACGATGCACTAAACGTAACGATGACATCAGTCATCGTGTTACCATCATGTGCAATATATGGTATATAGTTTCTCCAGCGATCACGATCCATCCACATATCGTATTGATGTCATCGTGTAACTATCATGCGCAATATATGGTATATTGTTTCTCCAGCAATCACGATCCATCCACATAACGTATTGATGTCATCGTGTTACTATCATGCGCAATATATGGTATATTGTTTCTCCAGCAATCACGATCCACATATCGTATTGATGTCATCGTGTAACTATCATGCGCAATATATGGTATATTGTTTCTCCAGCAATCACGATCCACATATCGTATTGATGTCATCGTGTAACTATCATGCGCAATATATGGTATATTGTTTCTCCAGCAATCACGATCCACATATCGTATTGATGTCATCGTGTTACTATCATGAACAATATATGGTATATTGTTTCTCCAGCAATCACGATCCACATAATGTATTGATGTCATCCTGTAACTATCATGTGCAATTTTTGCCATACTGTTTCTGCAGTAATCACGATGCTCGAAATGCATCATAGCATCGTGTAACTGATAATGTGCAATTTGTGCATATAATTTCCCCAACGATCCAATGAACGTAATGCATTCATGGCTGCACATTGTTTGCAGAACACTGCTCTGTATTACAAAGGAGTGCCTTACCATTTCAATCACAAGACCCCGCTATTCAATATCGTTTATATTTCAATATTACTTGTTTTTGGCTTTTTGTTTTTTTTTTTTTTTGATGAGTGCATCGTCTACTAGGACATTAGCACTCTCTGTCAATATTACTTTTAATTAATGTAATATATTCCATTAACTATAATATATTATAACTATTTGATTTTTGTGTTTTTGAAAACACTTTACGCAGGAGTATTAATTTAATTAATAACCAAACTAGGTTTCGTTTTATGAATTACGAAGAAACTATACAACATTACTAGAAATAAAAATTGACTACCTTATTAAGTAATAATTGGGTGTAGTTAAATAATTTTTAAATGTTTCATAAGGAGTATTTATATGACCTATGTAATTTGTCTTAGTTTTAGGATTAAATAAAGTTGTATGAAATCAAAAAATAAGAATTACGGTCGACAGAGGTGGAAAATGTTTTCAAATTTTCTGGTAAAGTTTAGTTTGGTTTTGGTGAACCTTTAAATACAAATACTCGTGTTTAAATTCATGTTGAAACATTTTCCAATAGACTGTTTGACATCATTAAGAAGTTTTCATATTAGTAAAAAAAGTTTGGATATGTTGTTTCTGTTTTAAAAAAACAACCTTCGAGCTGGTTTATAACTTATAAACGCTTTAACATCCACTTGCTCGATAATTAATAAAATCTCAATACACTCCAATTAACACACTTTGCTTCAATTAAAATCTTTATTTAACAATGTTTTCAAAACAAGTTAACAAATGAGTTAACATAAAGTGTAAAAGCAAAAGTAATAATACAAAATATGCAAATTGGTAAATTGCTAATCGGCCAAAATAAAGCCTGCTGAGACAGAGAGAGAGTGGGAAAGAATGAGTGAAGAAATTTTTATCATTTACTGAGTTCATTTCATCTAAAACATGTACATTTAATACATATATATAATATAATTATATTGTAAACAGGAAAACATGAAAACAACCAACGTTTTACGGTGATTCACTAACACAGAACTAAGGAACAAACACACTTACTGTTTCTAATTTTCGCTTGAACCATCATCAGGAGAGTTGAGATGTATCAACTCTCCTGATGACGGTTCAACTGAAAATTAGAATCAGTAAGTGTGTTTGTTCCTTAGTTCTGTGTTGATGATTCACCGTAATATAATTTTATCTTTTATAATATATTTTTTGCATATATGTATAATATTTTATACGTTTCATGAACCTATACTAATATATATCTGGTAAATTTGATCTCAGTACGAATTTATTATAATTTAGCCTTTTACAAACTGCAGGTAATTTCAATTTCTTGATTTTTTTTTCATGGATCAAGTACTATTTTCATATACTTGATACTATGGCTCAAATATAAGTACTGAGTTTGGTATTTCATCTAATTGGTAGACCTAACATGCACTGGATTAAAGATATAAATCTAATTTCAATCAAACATTACACTCCCAGCCTAAACTAGATTATAGATATCCATTTGATTATAATCCTTACGCTCTCAGCTTACATTAGATTATAGATACTATATTCATTTCATTATAGTCGTAACATTTGTGTAATCAAAACAGTAAATTAAAACTTATGTTTTTATTTCTTTTATTTTTTTATGAATAAAATAGTTTTTAAACCATCATTGACAAATTGTAATCTGTTTTGGGTTTTGTTTTCTACTAATAGTTTAAAAACAATATTTAACTATGTCCTTTCTTTAATATTTATATAAAAAAATTTACTTACGACTTTGTCAGAGTTTTCCCTTTCCATTGACCTATAGTAATTTGTTTTTATAATTTAGGTGAATATTTTAAAAAGTAGATATTATGATTTATGCAAATAGGGTGTGGTTTAGCAAGTCGTTCGCTGGTTTTTAGTACTGTAGATTGCAGATTCAAATTTGGCCATGATACTAAATTTTTCATGCAAGAGATAGAAAATTTTGTTTGGAGAGGACGTAAAGCTGTTGGGCTCAAGTCTGTAGGATGCCAGAAACCCTACACTAATAAAGTTGCGAGATGGTATAATTTAGAACTCCGGATGTAGAATCAACTCGGTGATGTTGCTTTCTTATTACTCAAGAGGGTATTAAATAAAAAATGAGACATACTTTCCACGCCAACGACAATACTGAATGTGCCTTTTTAAGCCTGCAAATATAGGTGTCAGGAAAAGAAAAGAATTATTTATGAAAATATAAAATATTTAATTTAATTCATAAATAAAAAAACTAGGATGGCCTACACTTGACTTCACTATAAGAAAACATACTATCAAATTTCTTGACAGACAATTGATTTTTGCTTTTATTTTTTTAACTATCATTATCAATTAAATAGATTCATTAGTTCCAACTATTTCTGTAGAAATGGTTGAAAATCGAACATCCTGTTTTAATCAGTACATCACGTAGATTTCAAGTTTATACTAACAAAAGTATTTAAAAATACATAACATATTTTTAAATGTACCCAAAATGTGTTCTACAAAATATAACTAGAAATATAAACATATAAAGAAGTTCTCATAATTATTGAAACATGTTAAAAAAATACTAAGGGGTTCAATCTTTATTAAATGATATCTTTTGAATATAAAATATGAAAAGTTAACTATTTTTTTTTTGTTATAGTTTGCAATCAGTCATTCAGATGTAATTGTAAAAATATAATATTTTCAATTCTTGTAATTATTATTAAGTATGACATCTTTGCGTACATACTTTATACTTACATTATATATCACATTTTTATAGAAAAAAAATGTGTAATTGACTTTTTAAAAAAGAGTTATTTTAAAAAATTGCACTTTTAAAAAAATTAGAACCACTGAAATTATGAATAATTAAAGAGATTCAATATTTAACATACATTTGTGCGGAATTGTTTGATTTATTTACCTGTATAATATTTAAAGAAATCTGAAGTGCTTTACGATGATAGCAATAAGAGTAATTGGTTTGACAGGCTATTTCTCTATTATGGAGTACCTGTATTAAATTTTAAGTGAATCAGGATATGTTGAGATTAACTAGATATGTGAAAGTGAATATATTTATATAAATAACTACAACGTTGTCTATGATTTCATAGTTATTCGTATGAATATAGAAAATAATAATTTTTAATAAATCTATTAATTAACTTGAGGTCTTAATTTCACGTGAAACATGAGTGAGAGATAAGATTCCTTTTTCTTCATTCCTTTGGTATCATTCCATTCTATGTTAGCTAATTCATTTGACAAAACCAACTTCCTTTCTTACTATAGGTTGACATTAGTATATATTGTATTTAAACAAGTGTTAGAATTATTTACTGATATATAGTTACAATAATAAATGACAAAATGTGTTACATACATTTTATGATCAAACCACAATAAGAAAACCCAACTGGGTTTTTGACTCTGACGAAGACCGCTTGTTACGGTTGAAAGATCTTAGTCTTGTTTTCCCATTTCTTATTGTGGTTTGATCAGATTGTTATTTCACGTGTTTATGTGAAATCTTTTAATACATTTTATATTATAATTATGTTTTTATTGATATGTGTGTATTGTTGCAGGTACAGACGAAAGGATACCTGTACACAGGTTAGTGAGTTTACTGTTATAATAATATAATAGGGCAGTGCTTTTGATATATATTGTTTCTGTTTTTCAACAATGTTATCTACACTACACTTGGTTTAAGTTGAAAGTAGTATGAACACGGGATTACAGCACGCGTACAGACACATAAAACATAACCTTATGTCTCTTTACTTCTATACAGAATGTATGAATGTGTAAATCTATGTTTGTTTAGCTTTCTATAAATATGTATGTACCTGTTTTGTAGAACTACGCTGTAGGGATTTTTAAGTACAGACGAAAGGATACCTGTACCCAGGTTAGTGAGTTTTCTGTTATAATAACGTAGTGATACAATTGTATAATTATACAATTTATAATGTGTGTAAATATTGTTTAAATTTTTTAATAATCTTATCTACACTATACGTAGTTTTAGTACAAAGTACTGTCTACAAGGGGTTACATCACTCGTGTAGACACATATAACATAAGTTTATGTCTCTTAACTTCTATGCAAAATATATTAATGTATATATATCTTAATTGTTGTACTTTACACTGGTGGGATTTTCAGGTACAGACAAAAGGATACAAGTACTTAGGTTGGTGTTTTCCTATTATTCTAATGCAATTTTCCTGTGGTACCACAAATTTCTATTTATATAATATTGATTTATTTGTAATATTTTTATTTCTGCTCCGCATAGGTGCCCACGCGTAAAGACATGCTTGTGTTATGTATAACATAAGCTTTTGGTATACAGAATCTATGCATACATATACTTCAGTCTGTAAGGCTTCGTATATATGTATGATATAACAAAAATATATATCCTTATTTCAAATATACTGCCTCATGGAATATAAATTGTTAAGGCATAAAATGTGTTTATATGATGTCATATTACACACACACGCGCGTGCACACACACACGCACGCAGGCACGCACACACACACACACAATATATATATATATATATATATATATATATATATATATATGAATATATATTAAGTGTACTGTCGATGAATCATAACTACCTCATATGATATATATATATCATAATTAAATTTTGCTCTCTTATGTATAAATCTGGTGGAGGTGTAGTATGTTCAAATGGTCTCGCATGTTAAATGTATACAGTTTATAGAGTACAAGTGTACTGTCGCATGTATTATTAACGGTGGTGGGTGGGGTACAAAGTAGTTCGCCTCCGTGTGGTGTACCCTGGGTGATGCCAAATGAACTACATCTCTATGTTGAAAATCGTGCCACAGTGAAAGCAAAGATGCAACAATAACAACAACGATGCCCTCATCAGGCAGAAAAATTATTGGGTATTTAATATCATAACTTGGAATGAAGGAAGTGTTAAGAGCACCAAGTTCAGTGAGCCAAAGCCTATTTTAACTAACAGGAATGTTGATTTATTCATTATATTGAAGGCTGGGGCACCCACAAAACTGACCCAATTTTACCAAAATGACTCGATGTGGAATATCATAAAAAGACGATTAGTGGTATCTCGACTGATTATTTGAATGAAGAAATATACACTCTTTCAATTTAAAATATTCTATGAATTGGACGTAAACGACGAGACAGAAAGATTACAGACTGCTGGATTGGAAATCATTTCCGTGCTATTAGAATTACGACCTACTAAATGGCATACACATATACATAGTCATATACATAAACACGGACATAACACATGAAAGTATACAACAAAAGTTACACATACATATAGACGTCGCAAATACAATATACCGATTCACATAACGCATACATATACAGTACACATGCACACACATATATCACTCTTACATGTCAAGCATACGTATATATAGATACATATATATATAGTAATAAACGTATAAACATACATATACACACATATAACTTTCATATAACACACACATACATTTATATAACAGTATATAATATATATACACACATAACTTTCCTGTCCTATGTATCATAAATGGTGGAGGTATAGCATGTTTAAATGGTCTCGCATGTTAAATGTATATATTTTACACAGTACAAGTGTTTTGTAGCATGTATTATATATAATTATGTATAACTAAACAGATACTCATAATCATACAGTAATAACAGTTATTTCTGTTAATTACGTTCAGTGAATGTATTTTATTAACTGTCGCTATAATTTCTTAACACTGAGTGACTCAAGGAGTCACGGGGTCGTCTAGTATATACAAAAAAGGCATCGTACATATTATCTTTGAGTAATATAGAAATATGATGAAAGGACTCTTTCGTTTTATATTACACAACAGATCGTAATTTCAAACTATTACTCCATGCTGTTATGAAGTTTGATATTGTGTTTACTTATAGTAAAGTTGAGTGTAAGCCATTCATGATTTTTACTAACTTATGTTCAAACGTAAAACAAGATCTAAGGAAGTTTTTATAGTACTTATTGCATTTTTTTTTAATACCAGGATAGGTAGCAATAAAAATCAGAATATATCACATAATACACTGGGATAAATATCAGACATTTACATTTCCTATTTGACTGCACTAGAAATTTTAACATTTATTTGAGGCCGTGGGTTTAAGAAGCCTATGCTTATGTGTCGCAGACGTCTAATTTTGAAGTTTGTGGCTATTTGCTACACAATTAAGACGCCTTTGCAAAACTGGAGTGACCCACGTATACAGGAACTCCTTGGCAAAAGGCAGAAGGGTAGCAGTTAATGCTTACCTAAGCCGTTACACACCAGCAGGCATTGTTATGACTGTGGCCGTCATGTCATGTTAGCCTCAACATAGTTGTAGTTCCGATCCTAACATATGTTTCAGCCTTTGATTCGACTCTATTATTCTATTGTTATGCAGAAAGCACATATATTTTGTCATCAGTTTTTTGAAAACTACAAGAACTCACCACCAGTGAGTATGCATGGATCAATTTCAGTGGTGATTATTAAAATACTAGAATCCAGGATTTCTAAATTTTGAGACAGGTGTAATGACACTTATTGCGTGACCAAAACCTTGATCTCATTAATTTGAAAACTTTTTAACATAGGATCCAAAAATATTTAACATTAACATTATATTGCGAAATTTCAAAAATTACTAGGAAGTCCTTCCTATGTCACTCTCGTAGAAATACTCTCAAGAGTGCAGATGTAAACCAGAAGAATCAATCTAAGTGTTCGAAACGCGTTTTTATTTTTCATAATAATTTTTTTTGTGTGGAGACATAATTTTGTAATCCCTCCAATATGAGTAAATACTACACTATAACAGATTGCATAAGTAATAAACTAACATTTTATCACTTAAAATATACTTTTTTTTTAACAAAACATTTTTTTCTACTAATGTAATGTAATGAATTGGAAAGTTACACAGATATAAGAGCATTGCAAAAGAAAATATTTATAAGAGTTCTTAGTTATGATAGAATTGTTTAGTAGTATCAAATCCGTATAGTAATGATTTATTAGTTGTAGTAACAAAATTAACTATAGTCATGAATAATATTATAAACGTATAGCTTGTAACAATTAGAACTGAACAATGGCTGATAATATGGGACATATATATATATATTGATAATACCTGATTTTTAGAAGTAGAAACTTCATCTTTACGTTAAACCAGCAATGAAGAATGAAATATGTTTTTAAGTTTTACATCAAATATATATATATATATATATATATATTAGAAGGATATTAAAGGAATAAATAGTACAGAAGCAATGAGGCAGAGAGGAAGGCCTAATGATAAGTTTAGTGAGAGGACATGGATCAATATAGGCTGGGCAGGACTTCCTGGACCAGAACTCATGCCTCACACTACTCTCACGTCTTTCAACATATCCCCTATCAAACATAACTGTCATCATCACGCAACTTTAGTGTATTTAATTAACTGAAAACCTGTCACACGCATCTTATCACTCAATTCTGTTAATCATTATTTTTATTTCAAACAGTTGGTTTAATCAACTACTCAGCCATATAAAATTATTTCTTTAATTAAAGAATAATTATCCACCAAGCCTTATAACTCAATTTAAAAAAAAAATTGATAAAAATAACTTAAATTACAAAAACTAAACCCAGTAAATATTATCTGATTATGATAAGGTAACTGTGAAACATTAATAATTTTTGAAAAATTTAACAATATAAAATAGCCTGGAGCCACTATGATCAACTTTACTATAAGAAATTGTATTACGAACTCGTTGATAAATAATTTTATTTTGTTGTATTTTAATATCACTTTGCTGTTTATAACCAATCAGTTTGAGACTTTCGACTTAGTTTATTTTTATTTTCCTATATTTTTGCAGCTAAAAGAAAAAAAAAGAATCGTGGTTTTTTAATAACCTGTGAATTTATTGTTATAGTTATTCTTATAACACAAATTTATAGTTATTCTTTTAATATATAGCAGTTTTCTTTCAATGTTTCAAATTTATTCAATGCTTATCAGAGAATATTTTAATTAAAGGAACATATAATATCAATTATAAAATTTGCAGACTCATCTGGAAAGTGAATCAAACGTTTGTGCCTGCTTCAGCATAAACAATGACAATGTATCTTTTTCTTTTTTTTTAAAATTATATTATTACAATTAGATCTTTCCCATATCAGTAACTATATGACTGTCAAATACCAAAATGATTTTATCAAATAGTGTGGCTTATGCAGGGTTTCAAAAATTTGTTTATGGTATGCCATATACTACAATTAGACAGTATTGTGTAATATGAACTCAATGTACTTAAAAACTTGTAAATTAAAAAAAAACATAAAAATATATTTTCTTCAAAATCAATATACTTTATAAAAATCAACTAAATAAATGAACACGTTCATGTTAAAACAAAGAGCCATGATCTTTTAAATTTATTGCTTCATAAACCTTAGTTCACCAAGTACCTGTAGTACATATTTATCTTTGCCTTACAACTGTTTAACCAAACCAGTACAATAAAGCTATGACGACTTAATTTTCCGTCTTTGTCTTATTTGAGTTAATAAGTTCAATTTTTGTATACTTTTTGCAATAAACATGAGTTGTTTGAAAGGACATGACTCTATCCCGTAAAAGGCTCGTTTTTTGAGAGATCATTTATAGGTTACACTATATTAAGTAGTTCACCATGCCTCGAAACGACTTAAGTTGGTGAATTTTTTTTGTATTTCAGTTTTAATCAATTCATGGGCTTTATCCTTCTAGATTTTTCAATAAACATGAGTTTTTGGATAAAACATCAAAATTTTTTGATTTAATAAAGAAAATTTTAAACTTTTGTAGAAAGTTAGTATGATATACAAGGAGAATAATTTTTTTTGAAACTACTGAGATAATTTATGTTTTTCAGGTATTTATATTATTGCACAAATGTTTTAATGAATTTAAATGCAAATCTGGGTTCCAAGCATATAATTTTTTTTAATAGTAAAAAAATAATTGTATTATTATTTTTATTAATTTAAAAGTATAATAAAATAGACTGGAAGAATTTTTTCTAAGTTCCAATAGATTTCAATGGATCCTTGTCAATCTAACTGTAGTTTTTTAGACTTTAAGGAACTGAAATAGCATAGTCTATTGGTTGTTTTCTCTTTTGGAAAATCTTCCCAACAGAACAACCTCATGACGAACTGGAGCTAAACAGCCATGAAAAGAGTTAGTATTGTAGATTATGTTAAAACCGACTTGATAAAGTCATTGAGTTTGACTCTGTCCAGATTGATTCGTTCTGTTCAGTAATAGGCTCGTGTTTTGAGAGCAGACCATTTATAAGTTCTCCTATATTAAGTAGTTCGCCATGCCGAGAAACGACTTAAGTAAGTGATTTTTTTGTATTTCAAGTTCTAAGCAGTTTATGGACTTTATCCTGGCTAGAGTGCTGTACTTTCTTATCTATCATATATTCCAGGTATTGAACTGAATTCTAAAGAAATGTATATTTTTTATACTTAAGCTTCAGTTTTGTGAAACTTAGTTTGTCTAATACCTGTCGGAGTCTTTATTTATTTTATTTTTTTTTGGTATGGCATAAGTGTGGTGAAAGAAGCATAGGAAATAGTCAAGTCTTTGTAACATTGTTGCCACATACCTGTAACACATGCTGGTAACACCTTTTGGCAGTTCTTGTATGAAGTAATGGTCTGGAGTTGGCCATGTAGAAGTATTATTGTCCATGCATACGTATAAGTAGGCCATCCTTTCATCAACCATTGGGATATGATAATCTAATGCAATTACGCAATCTAGATTTATAAAGTTCACCTATACTCACTACTGTACTAGTATTAATCTGGTACAATTGGGGTGCAACTGTGTTGACTTTTTGTGCGCCTGGGCCTTCTAAATCAATTCAGGTTGTCATTGAACGATTTGCAAAGCCCAAGATAGACCACTTGAAGGCGGGCAACTCGATGCTACAAGCGCAGCATTGCAACAAATACTTCGCGCAACGGTTACTCTGGGTATGTTGAAAACGGATCAAAGGAATTGGGTGGACCAGTTACAGTTGTCTACTTTAGGTTATGAACATTCCTGTGTTTTATGGAGATTGCTTTTAAATTAACTTTTATTTGGATTCGACTTGTGTATTTTGGAGCTTTCTCAATAGCGTCAGTGAAAGACTTTTTGGAACTCTCTTAAAACACGGATGTTTACTTTCATCAAATAGATCCATTCCGTTTCAAAGAAATATACTGGGAGATTAATGAGGTATAGTGCTCTTCTGATGTGAAATTCTTGTGGAAAACGTAAATGTATACCTTATATTTGGCGTTAATGATTTCTCGTGCATAAGCCCGTAGCCTAATATGCCCTTCAAAAATAAAGCTAGGAGTTTGTAAATATAATAGTTTTTATCAACAAAGGTATACTACGTAAAAAATACGCAATAACAAAATGAAATATTAATAAGCCATGTTCTGTCTGTGAAATGTATGCAGAAATAAATCTCACTAAGATAAACGATTTCAGAAGACAGTAGTTGAGAAGAACTTCGCAGGTGGGATACGGATTCTCAGTGTTTTATTTTTGTTTGAATTCACATTGTGTATTGTTGCTGGTATATTAAGAAAAGATTTGCACTCTTTCTCAAAATAAAGAACTGCATAAACTCTAATATCAAAGTTCAAATACTTTTAAACTCCTTTAACCTAAATATACACCAAAAGCTATATGATTGGCAACCCCTAATGACTCATTCTGCCTATCGAAAGATGGGTGTTTGACAAAAATTTGCGTACACTTCACATGCTGCACCGTTTTGTTAAATCTCAAAACATAAGATAGAACTAGTTTTTACTGTGGTGAAAAAGATTTATTTTATTTGAGTAATATTGAAATACGAAAAAAGTACATAATGCCGAAACGGTTACTCATCAATTACTCATTTTAACGTAATTCTTAGTAATTCTAGAAACCTCAAATCTATTATTTAGTATTATCGGAATATGACTATTTCACTATAAGAATTTTTACAAATTTAAATATTGACTGAGCAAATATACTCAAAGCATCAGGTCAACCGTTACTCCTAAGATTGTGCCTCAACAGTGATTATATTGGAGTTGTAATGATACATAAATAAACTCTTATTTTGAAAACAACGCTTTTCGAAACATAGCTTCATAATATTTATTTGATATTAAATAGAACGTTAGAAAGAAATGTAGTATCTTTCCTATAAACAGGGGAATATCCAGCAACTGAACTTGATTAAGGTCACATAAAAACTTAATTTCTTTTAAGACTATTTCTATAATTTCCATGTATACAAACATCAGAGAGAATACAAAATTATTATTAATGCAAAAATGCAAAATATTTCACTATTTTTCAAATGAATTTATTGCTTGCATATTCATGAAGTGAACAAGGATATTTATTACTTTTTTAACAACTGATGTAATATTAATTTTCCAACTGAAAGCATTAAAAATGAATTAATGAAAAAACTGGTTGCATTACATTTATTTATGTTGATAAATAACACTGAGAATACCTGAAATATATGAGGTTGATGTATCTCGAGTACAACTGGACTTTGAAAAGTAAACCAAATCATATCGTTTGGTAGATGGGATCTTTTTTGCGGGAGCTTTACACCACCAAACACTAGACTAGCTGCTCATATACCAGTAGATCTGCCTGTGTATATCAAGTCTTCCAACCATACGAGGTAATGGATCTACCTGTTTTGGTCTTAGTGTATTTTTGTTATTCTTTAAACCCCTAGCGGGTGATAACATCAGCCGTTTACAGGCTTTTTTGTTTGATCGGTGATTCTACAGATTCTACATTGGGAGTCCTAAATTTTGCCTAACTCAAGTGCATTTTTAGCAGGGATCTTTAACGAGTACCTGACATCGTACAGGCTCAGGATGGCTTAACGTCCTCTGCGAAGAACGACGTACTCAGATGTATTCACTTCCCGCATGAAATAAAACATTCTCTTTTAAAATAGACAGTCTCACGCGTTAAAGAGACCATAGTTGGTGTGGTTTTTAGTTGATGTTGCACTTTCTTACATGTTTTTCATTGTATAGTTTACAGCGGGGTTGCAGTATTGGATGACAAATACTTGAATCCTACTCCTACTGCAAAAGGCATTTCTTACCTGACAGTCACCTAAGTGATTTTCAAAATCCTATTTTAACTCTAATCCAAATTGTTTTATATGTATATTGTTTTACATAGTCATAATCTATGTTATTATCATGGATTTTAAGGTAGATGAAGTTACAGCAAAAATAAGGAGGACAACACTTATTATCTGCATCACAGAGTAAAGAATAAAAATGAACAAAATATTTATCTGTCAGAGTTCATATATTTTTTGTTTCTTTGTTTAGTTGTGATTTCCAATTCGTTTTTTCCCATTCTACTCGCTTAACTATCATTTTATTCAAGCAAAATCCGAAAAGTAATAAAATGCCATGATGGTATATAGATGATAATTATACATATATAATAACTTTCTATAAGTACATAGATTGTATATATGCAATTTATTGGGAAATATTCAACAGTGATATTCACATAACTAAGCAAGCGTTTGTTAATAATGGTCATTCTAATGATAATTTTGATCGCATTTTGAAAGAATACCTTCATATAAGAAGAGAAAAACAAATTAATGAAGATAGACAAATAATAGTGCATAAAGTTTATTACAAAAACCAGCATTTGGAACAGCACAAGTTTGATGAAAGAGAATTTAAAACTTTTGATGAAAGAGCAAAAACTTGAATGAGAAAGTAACATTGACCACTTACTATAAAAGCCCATCTGTGAGTAGTCTGTTTATAAAAAATAACAACCAAGACAAAGCTCAGCTTTAAAGGAAACAAATCCAGTGTATGAGTATACATGTACTAATGGGGACTGTGAAACCCAAAAAGACTCGTACTTTGGTATGTCTACCACTTCCCTATCAAGAAGCCTCACCATGCACTTAATAACCGAAGCACCCAAAAAACATATGCAAGACAAACATAACTTTAAATTGACCCGAGAGATGTTGGTTACAAATACTAGAATAATAAAAGAAGAAAGTACCCACCATAAACTGAGAATTTTAGAGGCTATATTAATTCAAAAACTGAAACCACTTTAAATATTTAAGTCGAAAATAGTACCCAAATAATTCACATCAGGGGCATCCAAAAACCCTTGCAGATAGTAACTCATGCCTAGGGGATACCCCACAGGATTAACGACCAGCTTATCTTAAACTTGAAGGAAAACAACCCCTAATGCTTCTCTTTGCATATATAATAAACCAGGAAATTCACCCAAGAAGTTATTCACGTCCTGATGGTGAATGTTGATGATTCCAAACATGTCGACCATAGGAGATGTACTTTATTGTGTAGACGAAATAACGAGAGTGTTATTTAGGAAAATTAAGAAACTTGTTAAGAAACAAGTATCAGCTAAGTTTGGTGTCATTTTCAATAATGTGTGTCCAGGATGGATTACCACCAAAATTTGCTATTTATTATATATATGTATAGTTGGTTCTAACTCTGGCTTCTCAATATCAAAAATGTTTTATGATTCCTATTCCAAATATACAACCCATATCGAAGGGAGATTATGAATTTACCACTTTAGCGAAAGAATATTTTCGCTAAAATGATGTATATTTTGAATAATGTCTATATAGTTACTGAAGGAATTCAATGGAGAAGTCATTAAAAAGGGTTTCAATTCAATATGTAGCCGGCGATGCTCTGGAGGCCTTTGTAAGGGAAATTGAATTGTACTGTACTTGTAATCCCTCACGCCTCACCTTCGTCATTTCTATTCCACTGGATCACACGTTCCATGGAATCATCTAAGGTTATGAATATGATAATGTCTGCTCAAAATGTAATTCGCTCTAGAAGTAAACATGCGGTTAGACAGAGAATTAATATAGCCAAAACTCACTTTTCTCACAAAATGCCCTGCCTAATACGTTTTACTGAGCAGTATGGAAATGATTTGACATCATTAGAATAAACATCATAACTAGTCTAGCAGATTGTATAATTACAAAGAGGACATTTGGAATTACATATCACAAATATCCTATTAATCAAACTATTCAAACGGTTTAAAGTAATAAATAGTAAGACATTGTAAAAAATAATGTTAGCTGCAAAAATTTGAATGATAAAGTAAGACTGGGCACTTACTATAAAAGCCCACCTGTATGCAACCTGTTTATAAAAAATAACAACCAAGGTCAAAAGCTCCCCTTTAAAGGAAACAATTCTAGTGTAACATCTGTTTGTAAATTTCGTGTTAATCTGTTTGAAGATTCTTTGATTCCAATTTCATTCAATTTCCAAAGAACTCAGCCCTTGTTGACGAAAACCTTATAACGGCTTTTCCAAGCGCTCTTTCAACAAAGTTAAAATTAAGCAAAAATAATTTATCAATTAATCAATGTTAAATTGAACTATTATATATTTAGGGAGCCGAATTTTTTTCATACATACTTCATTAAATTCCTTCTTATCACTCTTCTAGGTAACTTTTCGAGCTTTCTTATCTGGTGTTTCAGTATGCCAGGTATACCAAATAGCCATTCTCAAAGGGTTTATTTGCTATGCTTGTCATTAGACAAAACTGTTTACTAATGTACCATTTTATAATTAACCGAATTTGTAATTATTCATTCCTAGTTTTAATTATTGTGTAATAATATCCTGTTGGTAAGAAATGTAAGAAACGTTGGTTAATTATAAAAAACTGTCATTAGGAAATAGTTTTGAATAATGAAAAGCATTTCAAATAAAACCTTTGGAGAATGGCTATTGGGTATACCTGGCAAATGAAACACTATATAAGAATGCTAGAAAAGTTATATAGAAAGCTATAAGAACACGTATTCATAAGAAATTTAATTATATAAATATGTCAGAATAAATTTTTTTCCTACTTTTGTCCTGATCAGTTTTTTGGATTTCTTTTCCAAATCTCTTATTAGTCCTTTAAATTCTCTAGGAACTAGGTAATTAATTCACCATATGATTTTCTGTCCATTTTGTAAACGTATTTATTATTTCCGACGTTTCGGTCTTCTTTGACCATCTACAGGGTGATTTTTTTAACACATATCCTTAATATCTTGAAAACTATTTTACAATATTATCTAAAACTTAATTGAACCACTCAAATAACATAATAAAAATATAAAGTAGAGAAATACATAGAGAAATTACAAATGCATACTTGAAGTACCTAATTTTTGGTTTGACCTGTCATCAGGAGAGATAAGAGAGATCGTCTGCAACAGTTTCTGACTAGTCTGTTTGATTTCTCTCTGTTATCCCTCCAGATGGCAGGTCAAGTCAAAAATGAGAAACTGCAAGTATCTATTTCTAACTTCTTTATGATTCTGTATCTATATTGAATCATATATATATATATGATTCATTCATATGTATATATTTCATTTATATTTATATTTATATATGTATATATATATATATATATATATATATTTATATATACATATATATATTTCATATGTATATATTTCATATGTATATATTTCATTCATATATATATATATATGATACATCATATATATATATATTTATTTTATTATTTTTTTTTTATTATTTTCTTTTTTTATTTTTTTTATTATATTTAATTTATAATTTTTAATTTTATATTTTTATCTATTGTTTTTGCTTTCTCCGTTCTCCGACGTTTAGTGCCTAGCTCCTTTTTTACGCTAGTACTGCTCTCTTCGGTTGACTCTTTATTTCTTCATTCGCGCTCCGTTCTTCGACGTGGGGAGATCTCTCTCACTTCGTCCTCCCTCCTGTCTACTCTCCTGATGACGAACAACAGTTCGAAATATTGAATTCTGTAAGTTTTCTTTGTATTGTCTTTTCTGTGTCGTGCTTTGTGTAATTTAAAGTTATATATATATATTATATATATATTAAATATATTAAATAAATAAATAAATTAAATATATATATATATATATATATATATATATATATATATATATATATATATATATGTCAATGATCAACCACAATATGAAATGGGAAAACAAGATTAAGATCTTTCAACCGTAACAAGTGGTCTTCGTCAGAGTCAAAAACCCAACTGATCATTGATTGTTATTTCACATGTTTAAATATATATGCTTAAATTTATATATATATATAAATATATATATATGTGGTATATCTATTAGTTTTTGTAATATAAAAGCCAGGGAAAAAGAGAGAAAAATTATGAGTCATTTTATAATGGTTCATTTTATCAGGTTTAAATCAAACTTTCAAACTCGTTTTTCCGACTTTATTTGAAACTACTTTATTAGTAGAGTAGAACCCAACCAATTTAACTTCGCTATAACTATTGACACAGCATATTCAAGTTAAATATATTACACTAGAGGAAAAGGGAAAATAAATCATACCCAGTTAGACTGCATTCACAGTCAACAATAAGAAAATCAAGGAAGCACTTGCCAATTTACATTATAAAGGCACTATAGGCAGAGCAAAAAATACGATATTCAAGTAGAGTAGAATAAACTACACTTTTAATTTTGTTAAACCATACACTGTTTTGTCTATGGAATAAGAATGTTGTGAGGTATTCGTTGGTGTTATACATGAATATGTTTACTTCTTCTTAAGTAAAGGAAGAATTTATTTTAATTTAACTTCATGAAGGAACAGATATTATTAATAATTAAATTGAAATTGTATTTATTCGTATTAATATATTACGTTTAGTATTGATGAGTACTCATTTGTTTACTATGTTTTGTATCTCTCTTACAAAACTATAATAATTATAAGTGTATGATATCAGCTGCACTGAATTACAATAGAATGTATTTTATTGTAGGGTAAAAAGTTAATGAAATGGTCTTCATATATAAAAATATTAATGGTATAAACAACAGGTTTCGAACACGTAGTGTTCTCCCTCAGGCATTAACTAAAAAATACAATGACATCAGAGAGTTATCTATAGTATAACTCTAACTTTATTAGAGTATAACTCTAACATTAACTTTTTACCCTACAATGAGTAAATACCACAGAATAAGTGATTGCACTACGTTAGAATGTATTTTATTTTATTTTCACAAAATGTGCTGAGGTGACCGTGTATTCTGAGAGGGAACATATCATATCACAAGCCAGTCATCTTTAGTGGGGACACCCCATAAAACTCTATCTCGTGTGACCAGGAGTCTACTTTAAAGGATAAATAGATGTCACATTCAATTTCAGAAAGACCTTACCTTAAACAAACACTGCAAGAGGTCAAATTGAGATTATTCACAATCTGTACACCAAGCACACATAAAACACACACAAGTACATACAAGCACACCACCGATATCATGGTTGTGACTCCAACTTTATCATAAATAAACATAACAAACGCACTCCCTAACAACCACTTGATTTTTTATTTTATTTTAATATGATTAAATTGTAGACGTAATATCAAACGCTTTTCTAACCATAAGAATCAAATTGATTAGTACAATAATTTCACTTATTATTATTATTGTCATTATTCATATTATGTTTATTAATTATTATTATTTTATTTATTATTATTAATAATATTAATTACTATTATAATTATTATTATTGGCCAACGACCATACCAGTTTGAATATACCGGTTTTCGTCTGACCACTGAAGTTAAGCAACATCTGAGTTGGTTAGAACTTTGTTGTATGGAAACCCACTTGTAAACACCACATGCCATTGGACTTCCCAGGGGCAACTGATGTGTGCAGTTGACGGGGTGTGGCGAATCCCGGGACACCGAGCTCACCGACCACACACAAACACAGATACATATGCTCAAACAACTCATGATGATTATTGAAGCTCATGTTGACCTTGATGATGTGTATTCTTCTTGGAAGCTACTGAGGATCAAACTAGGGATTATGGTGCACCTGGGTCTTGACCCTCTCCCGTAGGGGCGGCTGCCTCATCAGTTAGTGCAGAATCTCGACTACGAGTATATTAGTGGGGCGCGTGGCGCTTAAATAGAGCCCTGTTTTGATATTATTCAGCGCTCCTAGCTTATTCAGCCATATCGCTGAAAACATCAACAAAACAGACTGATGCCTTTTTACGTGAAAGCTCTTTCACCGCATCTCGGGAACGTCAAGCCCTAGCCGAGGATAGAGGCAAAGTAAAACCTCCGAGATACGCCCGAGGTGGACGACGCGGAGGCGAGCTTCCACGAGCCTATATCACAAAAAATAAAAACCTTATAGTATTAATAAAAGCAAAACAAAATTTCCTACTAAACAAAAAATGTTCTTCTTAATAAAATTTAAAAAGAAGCATATTTCTTGATATTTTTAACTTCTAATACTTAGTATTATACCATAAACTGGTAAATAAACTTACGACTCCTGTAAATAGAGCCCTGACATACAGTTTGGGTGGACTCATCCGAAGTCACTGTGATTGTAGTGTGCCTTATATTTGATGGAATGTTTAATTGCGCTGCTACCAATAAGTCCTGAGTGAGGGGCAGGTACTGACAATATGCCATTCATATGTATACACAAATCAAATAAATTATGAATCAAGAAGGAAATTTTAGCCTAAACGCATTTCAATTCACCCCTGAGGCTTCTACCTCGCAAATATCAAGAACTCAAGTCCTCCTCAACGTAGCATCTCCATCAAAGCTAAAGCTGCTGCTAAAGAAATCACGGAAAACATAATCACCTAGAGGAGGGGTGAAACAGAATAGTTTAGGAGAAAGAAAATACTGATGCATTCAGCGCTAGGCGAAGAAATGTCAATTGGATCAAGTGGGACGGCAGAAACGATGGAAGCTACAGTCATTTCCAACTGACTGAGATAGACAAGTACTCCGAAGCCAATGCCCATGCTAATAGGCTTATAATTTCACAAATGGAAAAATAAGAGCTTCAAAAATGTTGTAACATAATAGAAAGGATGAAAAATGCCACCGAATGACAAAAAAATATGTTGTGATGTTAAAAGAATATATTAGTTGGAGGAATCTCTCTTCATCATTGTCCTCAACTGAAGGCAATAGACGACGGTAAATCGAAACTGTAATAGCCAAGGAACTCAAGCTATTCATTTGAAAAAAATTAATTACATTATTAATTGTAATTAATAATGTCTTATGTTGTGTTCTGTTTTATTAATTGATACAGGGGGTCATTACAATGATATTTGAATGTGATGCTGCTTCATAATCACATCCAGAATCTCAATATATGTTCATAATGTTTGAATTATTTTCACATATTTATTTTTCTGAATCTTTCCTTTATTTAAATATTTTGTAGCATACATGGTGTTTTGTATACAATCAATTGATTATTTAATATTTTTATATGTACCAATTATATTACTCATATATAGATATTATATCTGACACATTTTCGATGAAAATACGATCCGAAAGAGGAAAAAAAATTCAATGTAGACAAAGAAACATAGAGAAATGAAAAATACACTCCTACAGTCATTAATTTTTGGTTTTTAAATTAAAGTGCGTAAGTTTCGGTTTTGAACCGCGCTGGTCTCTGTACTAGTGCGCTTGGTTTCCCTCTTTTATCTCTCCTGAAAATGGTTCTTCATCGTCTATGCTTATCCTGCTAAACGTCAATTAATGTCTTCATAGGCAAACTAACTTCATCATTTTTAATTATTTAAAAATCTGTTGTTACTTAAAATTCTTTCATCGCATATCCTAAATATTAAATTTAGGATAAATAAATTAATAAATTTATTTATTAATTAAACAAATTAATTAAATTAATAAATAAATAAAATTAATAAAGCTTTATTTTGAGACTTCAATTTTTTTATTTAATTTGTTAAAAAAATTAAAAGAATGTAATACCAGGTAGAAAATATAATGAGTTCTAACATGTCATAAATTTAAAAGAATGAAAAAATGTATTGGGAGAAAATTTCTACTTCCAAATTTACTTAAGATTGATAAATTAATTTTTATTGGACTGGTTTAGTTGTTTTTATTTAAATGAAGAACGTGGAATATACCTTTTCTTTTATTAAGCAAGTTATACTTTGTGAATACATTTGAATAACTTGTTCATAACATTGATACTTATTTACATTATAATGTGCTGAAGAAGAATCGATTTTATTTTTCTCAAAAAGTGGTCTTTTAATAATTTAGTTAATAGCTTGGTTTTCATTGCTTGTAACACACGGAAAGAGACAGAATTATGTAGATTATTGACAGTTTTATTCTCATGAGAAAGTGAAATCTTAGTCTTATGATATTATTCTGATTTGAAGGATATTTGAAGAAAAAAAATAATTTGATGTAAAACACCTTGCTGAGATTGATGTCTCTCAGTTATAAACCAACCTGTTGACGAAGTCAAACAGAACTGGTTCAAGTAAAGCAAGGTGGGCAGTTAATTTGCAAAAAGCTCCCCAAGCAATATTTGGTTGGGCTAGGGGAAGGGGGCGGCAACTTGTTGATTGACTCGAGGGCGGAGGCCACACCCCCACCCCGACAGTACACCTCCGAACTGCCTCCGGCGCGTCGCCTTTCCACTCCTTGTCTTACTTACAACAAAAGTCACCACCGCGCTTTTCAATTTATTCATTCATCTACGTATCACTTCTGAAATAAGGCAAGGTCTTCTACAATTGAACTGAATATTATTTTATTATGTATTGTACTCTATTCCTCTCTTATACGAAAAAACAAATCTAGTAGAACCACATTACCTATTCCTTCAGTTTGTTCACTTCGCAACCTTAAAGTCCATTTCATTTTAATTAAATTTATTTATAACAATAAAACAACTGTAACCAAAATGTAAACTGAATAATTTCTTTGCATAGATTAAACCTCCAATACAATTTTTAACTCATGAAACATTTTTTTTTCCACTTATAAATCTAAAAACTACTTAGAACTTTCAAATTATATAAAAAAAAAAATTAAAAAATTCAAAACGATAAATTTGTATTTCAATGGTATCCGAAATTTCCTGAACATGAATCCAAGTATTTAATATAAATTCATAGGTTATTTGATGTGCATGCTCCCTACTATGTATCCGTTTATTATTAAAACGTCAAGAAAAAATATCGATTTTTCTGGTGACATTTTTTTAAACTAACAACAACTAGTATATATGTATTACTTACTATTACTTTGTCATCGCTTCATTTGTTCAACGTAATTTAAAAAAAAAAAATTAAATCCCATGTACCAAATAAAAACTGGGAAGTAACCTAAGTAATACCAAAAAATAAAGACTTATTTATATCTGATATTTTTTCATATGGACTGATTGCGGCCGCAGTGATATTCTTGAAATCCAATAGTGAGCTTATCCGAATAAAACCCAACTGCAAAACATAATATTCTATCGCCAATAACAGAATGAATTCTAGTAAAAAAGAGCAAATCAATAACAAATTGTAAGTACTCATGAACTACTTAATCAAAAAGTTGGAAAATAATCTCCTTAATATAAAATTTTATATTTTTGGAACAATATTATACTGCTAAATCATTAGTAGTACCCTATTAAATCCATCTGAATATTTACAACTAATTATAATATATACTAATTTCACTATCCATGAATATGTAAATTAACTATTCAGTATTATCGTAGATCATAATATTCATTGTTAACATTATTATTATACTACATATACTAAGAAGTAATATTTACAATAATATTTAAATTTATACTATATTCAAAGCGAATAACAGGAATAAATTAACAGTTTTCTTAAATAATTTCAGTAGTAAATGTAAAATGAATATATTGATTTATTCTTAATTATTTATATTTGAAGAATATTGAAAAACTTATTTGGAAATTGTTCTTCACTTTTAAATTTGTTTATCAAAATTTAACAGTGTACTTTATATATACATATATATAATAGATCAAATGTTGAAAATCAAGGATGATACCATCTTTGATTTTACAAGGGTCAAATGAAGCACAGTGATCCGGACAGACGATTTTATTCTGACTGGGTTGCTGTAGTGAACAATTGTTTGAAGTTTGGATACCAGATGAAAAGCAACAGAAACTGATTAAATACAAAACATTCTAGATTATTTATACAATTTTCACTTCTTTTTTCCATCAGGCTATGGCTGGTACTCTAAGAAAGTTTATTCCCAAAATGTTTCTTTTTAAATTGCATTTAAATAACTATATTTACTTTCATTATTATTAATACGAAAATTTTGAACAAGAGAGTATTTATTTATAAAAATACATCGTATTTTTCTGATTAGAGGTGTACGTAAAATAATTTTATTTTATTAAAAGTGACAATACTCTCTTTAATCTGGTGTTTCTAATCTATTAATTACAGTTTTACTTACTCAGCAATTTACTGTACCAAATTCTGTACAGTTCTGTACCAATAATGTACCAAATGTATCAGTACTGCTTTAGTACTATTGTAAAATGTAGTACAGTAATATAGTATAGTTACAATACTATAGTAAGATATGAAACTGTAACTGGATTCTTGGTATATTACGATAGTCAGGACACTATGGGAAACAATAGTAGTACTGGGCTTCACTATAGCAATACTCTGAAAAACTAAAGAGATGCAACTAATAATCCGGTAAAACTTTTGTATGACAATTGACTCCTTTATCATATTACTAATTATAATTTCAAAAATAGTGCAATCAGAATAAGCTTTGTAAGATGAAATAAGAACTAAATATAATATATACTTAACACCAATAAGGATATCTCAATATTATGACATTCGCTGATAAATAACATGGCATAGGATGGAATTATTATTAAAAGATTACATTATATTACATTTTTTTGAAACATTCAGCTCTAACATTAATCCAAAGATTTATGCCATCAATCGCAGACTGTCTTATTTATCCAGGCTCAAAAAATAATTGTAAATTTCAGTCAAAAAGGAGTATCATATTTCAATGATAAAAATATATATATATAATTTTTTTTAGGATGAATACTTCCTTATGCAAATGAAATAAAATATAAATTGTCAAAAATGTTTTTGTGTTTTTCAAAACAGTCATAACAGGAATTCGTCGTATAAAGAAAGTTTTATGACCAAAACATGATCTAAAACACACTTCTTTCTTCATGTTAATTTCAAAAAAAATATGTCTTTTTAAATTTCTTATTTTAATAGATGGCCAAAATATGTGTTAAACTTATTTTTCTATATGGCTTTTGAATAAAAAGTATAGTTAGTATGTATTGTTTCAAAAGTGTTATTTTATAAACCATTGAAAAAAAATATAGTAATCCAAGTCAGTTATAGTAATTCAACCTGAACTCTGGATAAGATTATTTGATAAATTTTGCCAAAAAAGATGAAAATACACAATTAGTTAAACAGTAGAATAGTTTGTAAAAGGGTCAATATAAAATGAAAGGAGATTAAAGGATAGTAGGAGTGTTTAGGCGTTCTGCAGGACAGGAATTAAGCAATGTCGAAGAAAGTTTAAAAATTATTTTACAATATGTAGATAGATGAAATATAAATTGTAGAGTTCGTGTAAAAGTTGAAAATTAAATTCATTAAGTTGAAATTTCTTGGTTAATACAATAGCTACTATACTTTGCTATCTCAAGGCGATTTAGGCTTAAAACTCGAAAGCTCCGGATTAAGCATTCAAAAACTCTCAAGAATTTCACAAATAAAATAATCCTCTTAAGTAAATACACAACTAATCAACCTCTATTCTGTTAACTTGTTAACTTCGACAAAGTTAGATGTAATAACAAGAAAAATAAGACAATAGAAGATATTTTAAATTGAAATCAGTCTTTTGTTAAACTCAAAGGTTTTCGCAACCTTAGACAATAATTTATAGGTATTATATATATATATATATACTTTTTCGATAAAAATACGATCCAAAATGGACATAGTTCAATGTAAGTAAAAAAACATAGAGAAATTAAAAGCACACACTTACAGTACAGGGTCTCCAACCGTCCCTGTATCAGTGCGCTTGGTTTCCCTCTCTTATCTCTCCTGAAGACGGTTCAACCAAAAATTAGATACTGTAAGTGTGTGATTTTAATTTCTCTATGTTTCTTTATGTACATTGAACTATATATATATATATACATTTAAGAAAAATCTGTCCGCATTATTCTTCACAGGTTGTTTTTTAAATTTCTCGAGTCTTCGAAAACACTTCCTAAGTTCAAGGTTCTTCAATTCTTAAAAGAGTCCACCATAGGTTTTTTTCAATTGCTTTATTCTTAACTATCGACATGTTTTAGTCTTCGTTCATCATCATCAGGATAAAATTAACATTAAGGCTATAAACTGAACTGGCTAAAGCTTAAATGTTTGTATTAAGTTTAATGTTTGTATTTCAATACTTTAGCCAGTGCAGTTTTATATCCTTAATGTTAATTTTATCCTGATGATGGTGAACGAACACCGAAACATGCCGATAGTTAAGAATAAAGTAATTGAAAAAACCTATGCTGGACTCCTTAATGAACCTTGAACTTAGGAAGTGTTTTCGAAGATTCGAGAAATTAAAAACACAACTAGTAAAGAATAATGCAGACAAATCTTTCTTAAATGTTTTTTAAATCTTTCGAGGCTATTTTTTTTATAAACTAGCCTTTCAATAATAAACAGAAGCACATTAATAAATATTTCAATTAATGAAACATTTAGAATAGCCTACTGGCAACAAGCTTTCAACTAATAATTATCATCACGAGTTTTTTCTATATAATTAATAACCACAATTCCTAAAAATATAATTAAAATATTAATTATTAAACTTAAATTACAATTATACACCCTTCAAAGTAATAGGAGGTTTCAGATATGGTATCAGTATTAATATTTATTTAAAAAAAAATATTTCAAGTTGATTGTTGAAAAACAGCACTATCTATGACAATCAAATAGTTTGTCGATTTAATGTTTTTCAAAAAATAAAATTGTCAACATTTAAACATATTTTTAACCTTCTCTACTGTTAAAAATATGCTATTGTAGTAGTTATTGTTTACATTTAAAATAAACCCTGATGATGACCAATTCTTGAATTCTTAGTCTCTGTAGAGTGCAATAAACATTCTTATTACAAAAAATTGGTATGGCATATCTGTTTATTTTCTGCAGAATCGCCTGACTGTTAAGTTTGTTATTTTAAATTTTTTGATTCTAGCTTTTGTAAATGGCATCTAATTAAACAGATTCTTTACTTAATGATTGGAGATCAGATATGGGGTCTAGTTTAACAGTGTCTCAAACTAAATATCTTCTCTGTATTGGAGCCATATTCTATCCTTCAATCCTAATGTAACCATCAGTCAAACGTATTTTTGTTAAAATCTCCAAATTAATATTAATGCTTGTTATGGTGTTAAATTATTAAGTAATTTTTCATTAAAAGTTGGGTAGAGAAATGATTAACGGAACAAATGTATTACTAAGACAAGTTATAATAGTTCAATAGTTGAACTCTGACGAAGACCGCTGGTTACGGTTGAAAGAGTATAGTCTTGTTTTCCCATTTCTTATTTTGGTTTGATTATTGATATATATATATATATATATATCACCTATAGTTGTCGGACTACTACCTACTTTTGTCAGGCATACTCGTCGTTCAGAGTATGTGCTATGCAGATATAATTATTTTCGATTTTTCTGTAATCTGCTTCTTAAAAATGAACATTTCAAAAACTTAAAAACATTTCCTTTTGCTTTATTTTTGTAATTTTATCTGTTTTGAATTCACAAGCACATTTGTATAGAACCGACGTGGTTGAATAAGAAAATTTGTTCTTTATTTTTATTATGATGAAATCGATTAAACATTCCATTGGAATTAATTTTTTGACTAACTAATTAAAACTAATCGCAGTTTTTAGAGACTGAAGTGATTTTGGTAATAATTATAACTAATTAATAATTAAGGATTAATAAACACGGACTTGAATTTACTTTAATTAAGGCAATCAACGCAGCTGGCAAGCGACAAGCAATGAAACAGTATTACATAGACTGTTGTTATTACTACATGTTTACAAATATTTGAAACACAAATTATATTACTGACTATATTCAGATTGGAACGGATTTAATACATGGAAGCATAGAGTTATTCATTATCCAACCTTTAAAACAAGATAAATAACAGAACTTATCAAAAAATTTATAAAACATATTATATTGTAAAGAATAATGCAAAAAATTGATTTAGTAAAAATGCTTAATTATAATGGAAAAATACTTTTTCAAAATTATTTATGATAGTAATTAATTAGTTCATTGCTTGTGAAAGCCGTAATTGTGTGGTATTTACTCAAACGGGGTAAATGGAGAATAGGAAATCTCCACATAAAAGAAGCTTTTTCTTTACTTTGAATTGCCTATGAAGACGAAGTGTTCGAAACGCCTAGTTTGAATTTAAAAAACTTCTTTTGTGCAGAGACTTTATATTATTCATTTGTCCCGGTATAGTTAATTAGTGTTTGTAGGTTTATATTTCGTGACAGGTAAAAAAAAACATTGTTATAATAAGTATTACAGTGATAATTGATCATTACACTTTTCGTTTAATGGTTATTTTCACAAAGTTATTTCTCGATGAAATTATTATGTACTAGTATAGTATTGAATATTTGAAGTTAAATATCTCGTTCTGATCCTGATTATAGCGATACCTGACTGACATACAGTCAGTTCTTTTTACCTCTATTAAAAGGAGTTTAAGCACATGGTAAGTATGGTAAAGTCTGCCACTGAAAGGCCTATTACAAAGGCATTGAATCACTTCAATTCTCTTGCTTCAATAGAATATCTCACGATTTTATTTACCTATCCAACTTTTATTTCCATTCTCCTCGAAATAAAACTGCAGTACGATTCTACTATTACCCTTATAAAACAAATCTACAGGCGTCTACACTGAATTTACTATAAGAAAATCAGTAAAGTCAATATGCTGTATAAATCTAAAGCTGTATATACACAACTTTTCTATACAAAAGTGCAAATGATTATAAAAATGAATTGATCTACTATCAACCTTGTGTAAGTAAATCGTTATAAGTATTTTAAAAATTTTACTGGCATACACTCAATTTTACTATAACTAAATTAGTAAACATTTTGAAAAGTCTGGAGTGGTCGACCCATAGTTTTGATATTAGTAGATTAATAAACCTATATCAACACTAAAGAAGCTACAATCAGCTGTCTATTATTAAAGCAGTAAAAATATTACAAATATCTTGTGGTTTACTCGCAACTTTACTATAGTGGATGCTTATATACTATACATATTATACTTTACTATAATAAATGTATGATAAAAATCTGAAGTGATATACACTCAACATTACTGTATGTAGATCAGCAAACACGTTATCAACTTAGGTCCATGTATTAAAATAATTAAATAATTTCACTTATCTGGAAGCTAACTATGAAGGTATATAAATAACTGTATGAAATATAAAAAAACTTAAAAACATATGAACGATTTTTACTCGAAATACTATAAATCTCAGCATCTTTCAAAATGGTTAAAATACCTAAGTCATATATATGAGAGCAATATGAACAAATATTTCTGTATTTTATCAAAATGGTTAGAATATGCTTTTTATAAAATATCTGGAATGGAAAAACTTAACTTTAGTATAAATGAAGTTATTATCAAATAAGGTTAATATCAAAAATATTTACTATATTACCAATTATGATGAAAATTCAACTAAAAGTATAGCAGTTCAAACAAGAAGTAAAATATGTAATCAATTTTGAAGAGCTTTCGTTAAAGAGTTCATATAGCATCAGAAGAGGGTTATATGTTTGGTGTGGTTCAGTTATGGAGCAGCATTTAGTCAAATTTGTGTTAATAATGGAAAAATCACATTTCATAAAATTCCAAACATTTTCTTCACTACATATTTCTTTTCTACTTATAATGTTTTATCTTAAAAGTTTACTTTTTTTATTTTACGGCTTATTACCTGATTCATTAATCTGTAGAACTTATTTTACGAACAATATTGTTGATAATGAGAGAGTATAGAGCAAGTCAGTGGCCGTGAGACTGCTGCTTATAATCCATTTAGTGTTTTTGATGACTTAATTACGGCTCCGCCAGGTTTATGAGTTTAATATAAATTTTAAATACAACCGGTTACTTTGGTAGATCAGCAAAATGAAGGCAATATATTTTATCATCCACAATACAATTTCACACTCTCTAATTTTTGATACGTGGCAAATATTTCCTCTTCCTTCCCTTATTTATTGCTATAACCTTCACAAACATTATTCAATAATGCACTGAGAAGTATAGAGCAAGTCAGTGGCCGTGAAGACTGCTGCTTATAATCCATTTAGTGTTTTGATGACTTAACTTACGGAATCGCCAGGTTTATGAGTTTAATATAAATCTTAAAATTTACAACCGGTTACTCCGGTAGATCAGCAAAATGAAGGCAATATATTTTATCATCCACAATACAATTTCACACTCTCTAATTTTTGATACGTGGCAAATATCACTCTTCCTCATCGGCTAATTTGATTATTATAACCTTCTATAGTACATTATTCAATAATGCACCTAACAAAACATTCTTAAAACTTAATCCTTATTAAAGAAAACTTGACTCGTATTTTAAAGTTAAATCTAAATTACAAATGTCCTGAAGAGCAGATAATAGGTATTTTAATCAGTAATGATAATTTAGTATAAAACAATTTTCATCGGCTAATTTGATTATTAAAGTTCTATAGTAATTATTAAATGATTTTTCAAAATCAGTTATTTCTATTAAAGAAAATTACTTTTTTAAAGAAATAATAATTCCTGAAGAGCAGATATTGGTATTTTATCAGTAATGATTTTGTTAATCACGTGTTTTTTTTTAACATTTCTCACTTTCTTTCATCATTTTTCATCTGATTTATTTCATCAATGTTTAAATAGTATTTCAGTATCCTTTCAAAACAAACGAATTTATTTGTTTGCGCACTTAATTTGATAAATCGAGTATTTACTTACAATTTTTAAATGTGCATACTTATCAAGTCCTTTCACCTCTTTGCGACTATTTATAATTATCATTTTTCTTTCTATTAAATCGCAATATCAGTTTTACTGAAATTATTTTACAAGATGTTTTCTATGATTAAAAACTTCCATAATATCTTGCTAAGACAATTGTCTTAGCAAGATATTATGAAAACTTCCATAATATCTTGCTAAAACAATTGTTAACATTTACTCAGTTCTGGAATATATGTGCTAAAACATGATTGATGCACAAAAAATAACATTTTGTCACTGGTAGAAGTATGAGCCATATTTATCATGACCAGAGAAGACTTGTAAACAAATAGTTTATGTTTTGATATAGAACGACAAAGAATCCTTCCCTTAACTGAATATTGTTATAGAAGTGCAGAATTATATTTCAATCCAAAAACATTTTTATATCAAATTTCCTAATTTTTGGTAAAATACTTGTAGCATCGCAACAATCTGATTGTGCCACTCGATCATACAAGTATTAAAAATAAATTTACTGGATCTCAAAAAGTGATCTATACACGTCATGAATTCATTGTTTCCACCCTCTCCATAGTTGCCTATTTACTGTGCTGTAATAAGGATACCTAAATCAATCTGAAAAAATATTAGGTAATAGTTCTTTTTACTACAACTTCTAAATATTGATTAATTATGAGATTTTTTTCAAACAATTCTAATATTTTCGTTAGGGTTTCTTCAAAATGTTTATTTTTTTTATTATCGCTTATAACTCGTTGAAAAGATCTTTCTGTCTTCACATAATGTACATGAATGTACCTTTTTTAGTGGTTTTTTATCAGTTCAATGAATGTCAAGTTCTTTTCTTAAGTGTAGACTCTTTTTGATACGTGGCAAATATTTCCTCTTCCTACTCTAATTTAATACTATAATCTTCATCAAAGAAATGTTATTCAATAATATACCGAACAAACCATCCTAATAACTTATTCTTTATTATGAAAACTTGGAATTGCATTTTAAATTAAATCCTAAAACTTAAAAACATTAGTTTGTAATTGAATATCATATTTCATAAGTTTCGATCAAACATAGTAACTATATACGCGATGATGAACTGTAACATAATCACAGAATTTTTGGTTCCATCTTCTTTTATAAACATATATGTGATGCAAAAAAAATGTCATAAATTGTACAACACGTCTATAACGTCATCTTCAAAATATTTTTTTTTCATTTTTTCCATTTGACTTTTATGAATATCTTCTATTACCGGCTCAAATCTGGATGAAAGATTGTATAACAAATTAATAGAATTTTTTGCGTTTATTTTTGTAAAGAAGATGTAGAACAACAAGAGTTCCGGCGACAGATAACTATGTATACGAAGTGCAATATTCATATTGTAAATACCAGAAAATGTTATTTCAAATATCTAACTATTTTTAAATAGTAAATCCAATAATCGATCCATATTATATTAAAAATGATGTTAGATCTAAAGTGATCTTCGCTGAATTATTGTGTCCCTCTATATTCATTTACTTTGTAATAAGATACTGTCCTAAAAAATTCAGTAATCAGTTCTTTTTACTACAACTTCTAAATGTGAATAATTGTGAGACCTTCTACCTACATAACAATTCTAATATTCGTTAGGGTCTAAAAATGTTGATTTTTTTATGGATATCGCTTATAAACGTTAGATAAGATTTTTGTAAACACATAATGTACATGAATTTGTGAGTTCCTCTAGGTTTGTATGAAATGCTTTCATAATGTACTCATATAAATAAGATGTATTATTCTAAATACCCCTTCAGATGTCCTATTCTCTTGTTTTCAGTTGAGGTGTGACTCTGAAAAAGATCAGTTGTTTTGATTAAAAAATCTTAGCCTCTTACCTTATCTTAATCTCTTAGTTTTTGATTTCTTTTTGACTGAGTTTTAGAAGTTACAGATATAATCTATTAACAAAACTGTTCGAAAATGTTTGAAGGGATTAACAATATCAATATAACAATCTTAATAAAATCAGTTAATTGTTTAGTAAAAGCCAAAGAGAAAAATAATGTATTTATTAAATCACCAGATCAAAAACTTCTGTGTACTTTCCGACAAAAGATTTTGAGTCAAATAAGTAATAAGTATTAAAAATAACGCACAAATATAATAGCCATGTAATTTAATTTCTGTTTGAAACAAATTTAATTTCTGGATTTATAACAATACTGGATGTTTTCATTTTGTTTAAAGTGAAAGAGGAAATGGATAACTCGTTTTCCTTAAAGTGTAAAGCTTTGAGAAATCTTTAGAAGAAAACAATAGCAACTTGTTTTCATTGTTTTCTCTTGATTTAACATTCTAGTTTTACCGTTATTTTAGTTTTTTCAATAAATCGTACACGATTTATTTATTAAAAGAATTTATAAGCAAAGTGTCAATATAATTTAATTACCTTTGAGCTTGTTTATGACGGACTTTAAGTCTATAGAAGTAATTCATCAGTAATTCTATTTTTTTTTCTTTTTTAACTTACTAATGTGCGTAGTTAACCGTCGATGGGTAGACATCATTACTTCGGAGGTAAGATCTTTGCTTTTTTCATCCTCTTGATGACGGCGTTTACTCCAATTTACAAAACGGCCAAAAAACTTTTAATGGAGAAAGGCAATAAAAACTATGCAAATCTGCACCCAACTTTACTAATAAAAAATAAAAATTAATAAAAACTCAAAATTTAATTGAATACTTTTTTTTCAGCTGTAGTTCAAACCTATTACCGAACATCATGAAGTTTGAACAAATAGACTCACACAAACTCAAAGAACAAAATAAAATTAAAGGCTGTAAAGTAAACAAGTACTTCAGAAAGAAATAAGTAAAACTATCTGCTAGCTGACAACCCTTGTAGACAAAGCTCATGTTTCGTTAATACTTTGTCCAATATTAATAAACTGTACTAATGTATATACCATTTCATATCTTAATTTAATTAACCAAGACTCCATAATATTCTCCAACAATTTCAATCTTTTAATACCGATTATTTTGTCATCTGTCCAACTTTTAATATAATTACCATTATTTCTGTGAAAAAAGAAAGTTATATAATTAAGATGATTATTTTCAAGATCCCTTCAAACGTTTTATTCTCTGGTTTTAGTTCAGGTGTCATTTGGGCCAAAATCAGTTGTTTTGATTAAAAAATCTTAGTCTCTTACCTCGTCGCATTCTCTTAGTTCCTGATTTTTTTTTACTGTCTTTAAAAAGTTACAGGTATAAGCTATTAACAAAATTATTCTAAAATGTTTGGAGGAACTAATAAAAATAAATTGACAGAGTTGAAATCCCAGGAAAATACAAAAACTCACTAAGGTATTTAGTCAGCTGTCCTGATCGTAAGAGAAGAAAGCCTATGGCTTTGTAGACCAAGATTGAAGTCTCCTTTCTAGAGGCGCTCTATCAGTGTCTCACTGATAAATATACCAATAAATAGTCTAGGAAATGTAGCAAGACATCCCTTCAAGTAAACTTGAAACATTCTTTCTGACATACTCATAAATTGCTTTTCTTTGGAGGCATTTATTCTTGTAATGACATACCAATCAATAGATGGCTTAATTTTCTATTGAGCTTACTGCTCCTATAAAATATATGACTTTGATAAATATCTACACTGAGATTATGTTATAATCTCTTGAGCTATTGAGGTCTTCAGCATCATATCAAAAGTATTGATTTTCAGATGAGTGGATTGTGAAGTGCTTTATTATTTGGAAGGATTATGTCTCCATCGCAGCTTAACTTTCTTGAGCGGTCTGCTCCTTAAATATTGACTTTGAAAATATCTCACTGAGATTATGTTATAATCTCAGTGAGCTATTGGAGGAATCATATTAAAAACCATCAATAAAAAAACTAAGGAACATAATTTATGTTATCTGGACTTATTTTCTCTCCTTTGATATCAGTTGTACACCTTTTAATCGAACTTCTTTGATTAAATAATTCCAATGTGCCATACATCAACAAAAAAATTCTGTATTTTTCTTTGATTACACTATAAAAAGTTGAGATCGCCAATTTATGCAAAGATATTGTCAGTCCTGATTTATTCACATCAGAATTTTAGAGAATATACAAATGTTTGTCTGAAAGTGTTTTGTAAATCCATTGGTTCAGACTCGAAAATTCATAAATATATTCAAAATCCTTTATCCTAATGGACATCCACCTGCTTCTGACATCACATTATCTTGAATCGTTAATGCCTTCTATTCTCTCTAATGTATCGACATTTAACACTCAGAATGATCTTACCATTGCAAAAAAAAAAGTTCATCAAGAATTAAAATGTGACAATATCTTAAACATAATAAGACTCTGGTAAGGGCACTTCAGTTGTTCTGATGTGGACACCTCAAGAATGCAACAAAACTTCCCAAAAACCTCTTTCATTTAATCGCATTTATTTGATTCTGTTCTCTTTTCTGTTTTTTATTTCCTTAATAAACAACACTACTCATTCATTCCGGATAACTGCCTTCTCAAATTCTCCACTTTGTTGTCAAGACTCTTTAACCTGCTATAAATAATTTATCCCTTCCTACTGTCCTTGGTAATTTTCAGCTTAAAGTTTCTATTATGGATATCACTTCATTCTTTGGATTGTAAGATTTTACAAACTAACCTTCTTCCTCCTATTATACATCACATTATGTATTATTGTATGCATTAGTATATCACTTTATATACTACTACACCAATATCGTCCCTAATTGTATAACTTCTCTCACTAAGTTCACTAATTTCCTGCATACTTATTTTTTCTTTACGAACACCTTCTGATCAGAGCATCCCTATTATCTAATTTTTTAAGGGCTAAGTTATAGCAATTTTTTTTTGGCAGACATAGTTTTTTTAAATGTTGTCTAGAGTTTATTTATAATCATGATATATATTGAAACAGAAAACAGTAACATTCCCTCACTTGGGTAATGATGTAACAAAAAATATCGTTATTACACTATAAGTATTACAGATCAAATTCTTACTAAGAGAGAATAAAGTTAAAAATGAATAGCACTTAAAAGAAATAAGGTTTATTATAAAGTTTTACTGGTAAGAGTCTTCAAAACTGAACAAATTACATTCATGTTCTATTTTGATCTACACTCTAAAATGACGTCATGAGTGTTTTAAATAGAAAGATCACTTTGCGTCTTCTCAATTATGTAAGTCTGATTGTATCAAGGAAGGCATTAGAGGGCATTAATTTATGTTTCCTATGAATCAGAGGCTGCAAGCTGTTGCCTCAAGTAATTAGTAAAGTTTTCCATTCATAATCATAACAGGCAGGAGTTGGCTAGAGTTTAATCAGAGTGAAATTTCATTTGTTCTGCTTAGCATTTTTTCTATATTTCAGCACTTTGTATACAAAAATATTAGTGTATAATTTATATAACGACGAATTATGTTGTTTTATTTTACGAATATTAAAACACTAATAAGTAAAGTTATCTCTTCAAGATGTCGCCAGGGTGAATAGTTCTATTTGATATTGTGATTCAAACTTTTAGGACTTCAGTTTCAACAAGGTCAAAATGAAAAACTTATCAGCTCTTCGTTTATTCAAAATGATATTGAATTCTAACAAAACTATAATCTAATTTGTCATCAAGCTTGTAAAATGTAAAAACAATCAAACACTAGCTCGGTTGTAAGTATTTTCACAGGCAATAAATTAAAATAGGAAATCGATAACTTTAAATCTTTCAAACGTACAGGAGAAGATGGATTCATTCAATTATATTGCAAAGAGGTTTATCGATTTTGGCCCCAGTAGTTATTAATCTTTATATAGCAACCTATGCTCTCAACCATAATCTAATTTCATTTAGGAAGACTAAGGTACTTTTTATACTTATAAGTGGAACTAAACCTTCTCGTAAACCCTATAAGCTTAACAGCCTTTCTGTTAAAAGTTTTGCAGAAAGTTATATATAAAAGAAAACCTCTTGGTGAATAAGCCTATTCATACGGCACGTCATGTATATCAGAAGGGCAAATCAATAGAATTAGCTTTAAAACTTTTGGTTAACAAAATAAAAGGAATCTTTATAATTTAAAGAAATCATTTAAGGATGTTTCTTGCTTAGTAAGACGTTCTAGACAAAACCTTCTGTCAATTCATTGAATCATCGATCAGGTGAGATGTATTAACACATCAACTATGGAATGTATTAAAACAATCCCAACTCAGTGAATAATTAATGTTAGTATAAGTATTTTTTTTTCGTCGTAGGATGTGGAAAAATCTGTTCATCAGATCCCTTAGCAAGACGTCTTGCTTAGGGTATGTGAGGTTGGGGGTCCCGACCCACTAAAAAACCACATCCTATTCCCTGGCAATACCCGACACGGAAACCTTTTGCACATTACTTAGTGCCGGTGCCTCAGTCCTCCTGAATAGGATTCACCTTCTTGTCCCCATTCGTTCACCTATGAATTATCATTGCCCTTGCCTCACACCACTAGTGGTATACACCACACTTATACCATTAGTATAAGTATAGTACTAATGTGAATATCATGATTACATATACATTTCAACCACTTACAGATTCTGTTGAATAATGTAGAATAAATATAAATATACATAAAATGCATATTTATGGGTATAAATAAAAGAACAGTGTGATACAAGGGTGCTATATTGGTATGCAATCTCAGTGGGGTTGTGATTTCATAATTTTAGTCTGTAGTTTGTTGTGAGATCTCAAGCTATTTTCAGCCTATTTCCCCACATTGATTTAACCAATTATGGATAATTTAATGATACAACTAGTCAGTATATTCACTTTAGAATCCCAAGATTTAGAATGAAATATAGTAGTGAACCTAAAATGTTACAAACTATTAATTGGTAGTTTATTCTTCATTTTAACTCGGAAACATTTAAATAGTGTTACTTTCATCTTCTATTCCTTTGATTGTTAGGTCGCATAAAGTACTGTTTTCTATTTAGTTTCAAATATCCTTCATTTTTTCCTCACAATGATGAAAAGGTGCTCTTTCTTTATGAATAATTCATGTCTTGTTAAAAAGGCGACTGTTTTCAAGTCATCAGCAATTCTTCACATTAACTGTGTCAAAACTTTATATAAGTTTTCGCATTAGTAAAATTTCTTATAACAGATAGAATAGAAACCAAACCTCTTGCGGATCAAAACCGGGTAAAATTCTTTAACTTACAAAAATGGTTAACTTTTTTTCTAATATTTCAGAATAAAAGTAGATTTCTTGAGATAGTTTCCTATTTTAAACCGGTATTTTCGACACAGTTTTTGACGGTTCATACAGTTTGTAGAGAAATGTTCATACAGGTTACAGTTAAGATAAAATTCAAAACGCCCTTAGAGGGTAACTCAGACAGCACGTAATATTAAAGTAATTGATAATACTCAGGTTACATACCACACTAGCACCGAATATAAAAACAAAGTACATGTTGTATTATATACCCTTTAAGGTTATATTATAGAACTAAAGTATAATTTTTGGCTTTTAAATTGTTCTTTTTTTTTTCAATATCATAAAGCATAGTGACAATGGGATTAAACATATTTTAAGATTTGAGAGATTTGCTTGTTCTGATGGTCCTTGAATACATTCTACATGATGTTAGGCAGTATGTGACTGAGTGGCTGTCTATTGACACTTGTGTCTTTTGACAAGTGTATTGATATCCTAAAGAAGATAAATTACCTTTTTAATTATTAAAAGTATTATTTTTCTCAAGTGTGAAGCAAAGTGGACTGCTACTAAAAATAATAATCATAATAATCATATTTAATCACAACAAATTTAGATAAATAAATAAATGGAATAAAGAATTAAATTTATAATAATAATAATTTTTTTTTTTTTTTTTTTTGGGTAAGGAGGTGAAATGCATTTACGCACATAGTGCTGGGCTCCCAGTATGAACCAGACTACCAACTAAAACACTCCCTTTTTCACCTAAGACCCAGCCTGGAACTGTTTTCCACATTACTTCAGGCTTTGAATTATTATTATTAATAATAATAATAATAATGTGTAGTATTGATAGTTATATTATATAGGAACTCAGGTGCAAGAACCCCTCATGTCCTCAAAAACATATATCCAAACATAGTAATTTTAAATTTCTGGGATGGTCAGAATAACCAAGAACATCTAGAAAAGAAATTTATATTTTACTTCTTCCACCATGTTGAATTGGATTGTTGGCACTAATAAATTCAATTTTACTCGAAAGGCAACTTTATTACTAGATCTGGAACAGAAGTTAATACATCGTCCATGTATCGTACCCTCCTAAATTGATTATGTAGAATACAACAAACATTTAGTTCTCAAAAAATTTCTTGTTAAATTAATGAAAAAGAAGGATAGTATTTACCCTGTTAATACCAAATACATGTTTGTAAAAATAGTTTTAAATTTGAAATTATTTTTGTTTTATGAATTATGGCATCATTATCCCGAATGTGTTTTTAAATTTTGTATTTTATAACTAACCATTTAGTGTTTATAATATATTATACATCAGTATAATATGATGTGCAATGATTTATAAATTATACTGAGGAAGGTGTTTACATTAATCATAATAAACATTGATGATGGTTCGAAGAAGATATGAAGAAACAACTTATATTGAAGAAATAATTCTCATCACCTTCTCTTAGAGTTACATGATATAAATAGAATGATTTTTTTTTCTAATTCATAAAATTAATAAACGAAAAGTATTTTTTTTTATAATCGAAATGTAGGTTGAAAGCTAATTCGTTAGACGTAACAAACACTTCCTTTCATTCATAAGGCACAAATAAAATAATGTCAATTATTTAGCGTGCTATAAAAAGATGGACACTGATATGAAAGCTTGGACATTAAACAAGGTTAGAAGAAGGTGGTAAAAGAAACTTTACAAGTGTCGAAGTATCTTTTTTTTCTTAAGAACAGTTCTTTAGGTACATTTCTCCTTCTTTTAATATTTGTGCCCCGTAGATTTTTTTAAAAATTCTATTCATTCATTACTCATATAATTTATACCATAAATCAGTCGTTTTTTAACATATACCTACACTCTTATATTGTCACAAAATGAAAATAAAGATCTTTTGGAATTATTAACCACTGAAAATAACACATTTCTGTTAACAGAATGAAAAAAATACTATTTCAGTAATTTAGATTCATGGATATACATAGGTTTGTTGATCAGATTTCTTATGTGACTGTATAGCATGTAATTTTTTGTACACTATGATTAAACACTTATCTCAATTCTCACAAGATTTCTAATTACTGGTGACTTTTTTTACATAATAAGTAGACTGCTCATTTTACTATACTTTGACAGTTGTCTTTCATGAGTGTAAATACCTTGGTGATGCTTTACTGTCTCTAAGGTTTCGTCTTTTGGGACTGTAGACAACTTCGCTTGTGTTTTAAAGGCTGTTCATAAGTTTGATTTGGTTATAGCATTGTTAGTTATTACATTGCAGTTTTTATTAGTATTGATAGTATTATTGTTTTTACTGTCCACAGACACTAATTTGGAGTTCAGTTCAAAAAATTAGTGTTAATATTCTTGATAGCGTTAGTGAATCTATCTAATTTTAGTAGTGTTGTTTTGTTTTATCTCTATAGCTGTATCAATAATGGTGTTAGTGTTTGTTTGAATATTGCAACTTCTTAGTCCTTATTACAAAGTCATAGGAATGGTAGTATTTCTGTAGTGTTCATAAAGGTGTATCTGGTAAAGGTAGTATTGTTTAAGTCTTACTAAAAGTATTTGTAATGTTGTGATGTTTTAGTATATGTTTTTTTCATTTTGGTATATAATTTTACCTACTTTGGATGATTAATCCATTGAGATTTACCAGTCCACTAATATAGTAATGATCGAAGGGACAGGTTAGCTCAATAGTTAACGCACTCGACTGTGTGCTGGTAGTCCAGGGTTCGATCCCCACCTCTCCCTCGATTTATTATTCACGTGGGAGGTGAATAAATCTGAGTACCTCGTCCTTTGGAGAGGACGTAAGCCGTTGGTACTGAGGCTGTACGATGTCAGGTATTCGTTAAAGAGCACTAGTGGAAATGCACTTTTGAGTTAGGCAAAATTTAAGACTTCAAATGTAGAATCTTTAGAATCACCGATCAAACACCAATAACCTTAGTGGTCTCTATAATTGCGATTAAAGGCGACCTTATTCCAATTCATGATACCAGAATTATGCAATTGAATTTTAACTGCGTGTGCTGGAAAATGGTCAAAATGTATTTATTATTTTTTTACCATTTTTTAGTATTTTGGGGGATAATTTATTTTTATAAGTTTAAGTTTAATTTTTTTTAGGATTAATAATTTCTACCTTTTATTTTGTTATAATTATAATTTTTTTATTTTGATTTAATTTTCTTTATGTTTTTATTAAATTTCTTTTTGTAATTTTTATTTATTTTAATAATGATTAAATTTGTATTTTTGTTAATATTTATTTAGTAACTCGGCAATTTTTATTTCCACCTGTTTAACAAAAACATGTTTTATAGATTATAATTTTAGATTTGGCCTGCCCAATGATTATATTTTGTTGCGTCTAGAGGATTTTTTGATTTTATTGTGAGCTGTTTTATAGCCTAGTATACCATAATAAGTTTTAAGGAACCAACCTCCTTTATAGATTCAATAAATTGTTTTCAGTGTGAGATAAATCAGGAATAAACACGAGTGACAGTAAGTGTAATGAACTGAGCATCACACCAAAAGTGACTATATCCTTTAAATGAAGAAGACAGTTATGAATCTCGTAAAAAAGAAACTTATATTGCCTTTCACAATTTTATCTTTATTTTTGCTTTTTTATGAACACTTAACGATTGAACTATTAATTTAAAAAAACAATTTCCTGGTTTATCAAAGTTCAGCCATAAAAAAGTGGAACACACACCACATAAGTTTTGTAGACCCTTGGTCTACATAGTAAAGTCGGTGGTGCTGTCTGCTTGAGCCAGTTGATCAATAAAGTTTTACCATGAAACCCCACAAAATACCTGCATCATACAAACTCAAACAGCTTAGACAGGATGTAAAAACATATCGCGTATCAAAAGGAATGACTCTACTATCAAATAAATTTAACAATTTGTAAGATAGCCAAAGTGTTTATTCTACTAGTAAATGATGAAAAAAATGTGATATATATATATTAGATTTATTTTTATTCATACTTTCAATGAATTTCTGCATTGCTAAGTTTTGAATTAGTAATTTAATTGTAAAACCAGTCTGTAGATAACGTTCAAAATATTACGAAAAAAATTAATATCGCATTTCAAAACTGCTACGCTATATCTCAGATAGGTCTATAAATGATTTAGTATCTCATCTACCCTACTTTAAGTGCGTACATTAAAAATAGAATTATTAAAATAAGAATTATTAAAAATAGAACAAAACTTAACTGACACCTGTTTCTTAACAAGCTTCGCCAATTTCTTGAATATCACTCATGTTACTTCTTCTACATTAACTGAGGTATCAGCAAAATCTGGTTCTATTTTTAATAATGAATGGATTAAAGAAGAACTACTATCGAAATTTAAAGTACTCGATTATATGTGTAGATAATTGAATTCAAATTATTTTACTTAAATTATGTGATTATTGTTGATTATTTGAGAAACGATTGATAGTTACTCGTATTGTGGCAGAATAAGTCACTTGTGAAGTAGCTAACTACGAGGATACTGCATTTCACTGTGGTTAGTTTTCTTTTTTATGGTTAAGTGTATGACAAGAGAAGAACACTGTCTGGGAAAATCGGCTTTCTGTAATCCCTAAACAACACATTGTTATTTTCTAACTACTGTTTAACTGTTATTTTTGTCTCAGAAGTTTAGTTTATTTGTTCTTTAGCACTCAGTTTAGACAGAGGTGAAGAACTTAAAGGGCTGGTTCTAAGTTAGGAGTTCTGAATTCTGCTGTACCCATACTTATTAGAATACAGGATCGTAAATCCCTACAATTAATTATAATTATAAAAGTTTGAAACCGTTACTCTGAAGTACAGTGTGCGCAAGATTTTCTATCAGCCACATAAACTTCTTTTTTTTTTTAAACCGATCCCCTAGCGGGTGATCGCTTTTACCGCCTTTTTGTTTGATCAGTCATTCTACAGATTCGTCCTACATTTTTGCCTAAATAAAGTACATTTCGAGTAGGGATCTTAAACTAATACCTGACATTGTACAGGCTCGGGACCGACATCTTAACGTCCTCTCCGAGGGACGACATACTCAGATTTATTCAGCTCCATCGTGAATACGTAAATCGAACCCCGGACTACCAGCCCAGAGGCGAGCATGTTAACCACTGAACTAGCCTAGGCCCCACTTAAACGTTAGTGTATAACTAATACTTGAGCATCAAATCATTAGCACTAGCACCAAGCACGCTCCTACTACCACATTTGACTCTTTTGAAAACGTTAGTGTATAACTAATACTTGAGCATCAAATCATTAGCACTAGCACCAAGCACGCTCCTACTACCACATTTGACTCTTTTGAAAACGTTAGTGTATTAACTAATACTTGAGCATCAAATCATTAGCACTAGCACCAAGCACGCTCCTACTACCACATTTGACTCTTTTGAAAAGAAAGTTAAGTGATAAAGATACTCGTCAGTAAGTGTCATGAAAGCTGCTCACTAGATATTTATTCGGCAAACATAGAGGTTTATGCTGGATGAACTGGACCTTAATTGTCATAATAAAGATGACAAACGTAGTTTTAGACAAAATGACAATACAACAGTTTTTTAATTTTCATAGTAGAAAATCATAACTAATACTTGAGCATCAAATCATTAGCACTAGCACCAAGCACGCTCCTACTACCACATTTGACTCTTTTGAAAAGAAAAAAAAGAAAAAAACTGGTCAGTAAGTGGAAATCAAAATTGCTGCTAACATCTAGATATTTCCATATCTCAAACATAGATGGTTTAATGCGGAAAACTACCTTCAAATTGTCAAATAGCAAGAATATCAAACGTAGTTTTAGACAAAATGAACAAAACAACATTGTTTTTTAATGTTTCAGTAAGTAAGAAAATATAACAGGATATTTTCATACAAAACCTCTTTTTTTCATGATTAAGCGTTCTTGATTTAGTTATTTTGAAATAATTAAAATTTTAATCATAACTACTGCCTTGGTAATTCCAAAGTCATCTATGAAATCACTAAAATCAATCATTGTTTTGATTTTTCTAACAAGTCACAAGAACCTCATTTGCTCAACTATTATCTATGACCCTCAACCTGGTTCTCAGTATCATCAAGCAGCTAAACCTCCCTCCTGATTGTCCGCAATAAATATTCCTAGCGAGCGCTCCTTCATGACATAATGTCTGATGACCTTTATTTATATTTACAAAAATTCAAAATATTTATAAATATTATAAATCTATAAAACTATAAATTAATATTTATTATCATAAAGTGAACATCTGCCTCCTTACTTTTTGTCCGTTTTAACTATAAAAATAGCTAAATGGCATTCCAATCCATGATTTCCATTTCATTCATTTGCTGTCAAATTTGCTGGGATATATAAAGTTTTGCTTCAAAGAATTCTTAAAATTTTAATTCAAACATATTTGGAAAAAGTCAGTAGATAAGAAGTCATGTTATGGCACCTTTTTCGATCACTTTAACGGGCCGCGTCCTCTATATGTGCATTACTAATAAACAAAAAGTTTATTAGTAATAAACAAATATTAGATTGTGTCTACGTCTAAATATCTTAAATTTACATGTAATTAAATGTATATAAAATTGAGAGAAAACTATTTAGATTAAAACATTTTAAAACTATATAACTTTGTAGAAAATATTAAGCAAATAAATATATTAAACATTTCATTTTGTACAACTTTAATTTGAATTATTTACTCTGCGATTTCATCAAATGGTTTCAAATAAAATATATGAGCGCAATTGGGTTTTGCTTTTTTCTTACAATTTAGAATTCAATCTTCATTTGTAGAGTTTTATATTAATTTTTTTTTTTTTTTTTTTTTTTTTTTTAGTTTAAGGTCTGTTAATAATGCCTTCGTTTGTACTTGTTAATTAAATAAAAAGTGTAACTTAATTAAAAGTTAATGTTTCCAACTCTTTCACTTATACGCTTTTAACTTGCCTTCTGTCCTAGGGGTGGAAATTGATAAATCATTTCTTTGTTACAGTCCAACCCCATTACGTGATTAATTGTAATTGTTTAAAAAGTTTTCTAAATTCATGCGTATAACTTTGAATCATTTATAACTGCAAATGATAGATAATCTTCTATCTACTTTTATGAACCATATTTGTTTTTTGTTGATAGTTTAAATACAATTTGATAATTTTCAACAAATACCGTCCATTTAATAATTTTTTTATTTTGCTTTGTTTCTATGGTTTAGTATTAGTAATTCAAAAAAAAAAAAAATAGTTCAAAGCTACTAACTGGGTGAAGTAGTAATATGAAAACTGGGTGCAAATAATTAAATTTAGTAAAAATAAGAAAAAAAATTATTTCAATAAAAAAGTAGAATAAAATAAAGACAAATATTTTTAGAAGTAAATTAATCTTTTGTTTTCAAAAATCAATATAATTTCCAAAAAAAAAAATAGTGGAATGTTGCATAGTATTTTTTGATTAAATGAAGGAAGTATAGTTTATTTTCTTTTAGTAGTGTACTTTAATTTGGTTATATAACTCATTGTTATCTCACAACATGAAAAAGCAGCAGCTAAAAAAAAAAAAAATTAATTTTATCAGCAAACTTTTAGATGAAAGTGTTTATTGAAGCAAGATCACTTAAGAAAGGAGCTCTTTCCTGATTGAAGAACCCTTCACGTAAATATAGAGGAACTGACGTTCAATTTTTACCAACTCAATAAATTATTTATAACGGACAAACAAAAAACAAAAAAGCTTTATAAATCACTAGTTTAACAGTCTACAAATATAGGACATTTATATCATTTTGCAACCTTTATCAATATATTTATAGAACCCATTTATATATTTCTATTTCTGTTGTTTATTAAGTCATTACCAAACACTGAAAATCTGGCTCCTACAATTTTTTAAATGATATGTGTTAAAATTATTTGGTTGTTCAAATATTGTAAACTTGTTTGCTAATACAGTATTAAATTTATTTTTCGATTTTGAACTCATGTTTGTTTGTTATAATCTGATTTGCTAACTTTTTTAATTGCTTACCAAGTTACCGCAAATGATCGAAGAATGTAAGATGTCTAACATAGCACAGAACAGAGTCAAGCTGATGAGTGTACTGTTATTTTAATAATTTCATGTTATTGAAAATTGTTCATAAAATTATCTTCTGTGTTCTATTTAATTAATTGTGTCAAAATATGAACTTTTTCAAAAACATATGGTAAATATGAAATTAAGCTATTTGGCATTCGTCTATTTGATGTATTTATAAATTAAATTTAATAATGTTGTAATATCAAACATAGTAAGAAACACAAACAAGCGTAAGTACTGAATAACTGGGTTTAAGTAATCCACTTGTAAGGACTTGAATTAACACGGTTTTTTCAAGTTTATATTCCTTCAACGTGATGTTTAGGAGCGAGGCTTATTTGATATGCTTTACGTATTGTTATAATTAATCATATTAGTCGTGTCTTTCATATTATCTAAGTTAAGTAGTAACCCCGTTTAGCCAGCACGATTCGGGGGGTGGGGGGCATGCCGGATAAAGCGTTTTGCCGTTGTTTTGAGTGTTACTCTTATAAATACACACGAAGTAATTAAAGTTAGAAAATAGCAAAACAATCATAGAAAACACACTCGTAATTACCTTCCTAGAGCGTAGGCTTCACTGTAGACTGTAGATTGTAATGTAATCCATTGTAAAGGCACTTTAATAAACGTAAACTTTATTTTTCATATTTTATTTTCCTTAGGGCAAGGCAGGATATTTATAGGCTAGTCGTAAGCTTATATTTCGATACTGTATTTAACTCTATTTTAAACTTATTTTCTTTTCTATATTATTTAACCATGTTTGTTGTTGTTGTTGACTAGTTTAAAGCCGCCACTGGGGAGCTTCGCGCGGGTATTTAAAATTGTGTTGTAATTTTTTGTGTTTGCATATTTTTTACCCAATATTTTCGGGAAATTACCCTGGTCAAAATTTTGCCGTTGTTGAGCGTGCCGGACGTTGAGATACCAGATAAAGGGGGTTCTACTGTACTATATACTCATGCTATTTTCTGACGAAGCCTGCATTTGGTTATTCCGTGCTAGTAATAACCAAATTATGGTTATTTCTTTCACTTCACTATTTCTAAAGTTTAATTATTATTTCGTCTTATGATAAAATAAATTGTTCTCCTCATTTATTTTTACCTTTAGTCTTGTGTTCTCTTGTTTTTTTAATGTTTAATTAGCTCTTTATTCTTCGGTTCTCATGTTATTAATGTCTGATTATTTTCTTTTTTTGGGTTTTATGTTTCTAATATCCGATTACTTTCATTGTTTTTGGGTTTTCAATGCTTTTTATGTCTAATTACTCCTACATTCTTGGGTTCTCATGTTTTCAATGTCTATTCCTTCTTTATTCTTTAATATCTGATTACTTGTTTATTTTGCTTTATTTTCATTCATTAATAACTGTCATTATTATTGTTTTGTCACTGCTCTCATAACGGTTTGGTTGGAAGCGCTGAGAGTTACTTTTTTTATGATTTGCATTCCTTTCACTTCTTAACCCGTTGTATTTTTTCTTCTTTTCATCCTGAAGCCGGTGCGACATCAAAGTAACTGAAAGCTATAATTGCTTCAATTATTTTGTGTTCATACATATTTCGATAGATATAAATATAATTGTAAATCAAGATATCTTGAAACCTTTTCAGTTTGCCTACGCTATTATTATCAAGATCTACTGAACTTGGTGGCAGTCAGCACAGAGTGGCTTGCTATAACTTCTTAAATGATTTGCAATGACAAACCTTCTCCAAAAGATAAATTATAATAAATTACGATTGAAAATCAATATAATACATTAAACAATCGATAAATAAATACACTAAAAACCTATTAAGCGCTTGAAAAACAATATTTTATTTACTTTAGGGCAGTATTAATTAGTTTTATATTGATTCAGTTTACAGAAAAGTACTCGAATACATTCTCTCCACAGTAATTGAAAATAAACATTGATAGATAATGTATGCCAAAGGTTATGCATTATTTTTATAATAATTACTTGAAAATATCACTTTTGCTGAAGCACATTTTGCCTTTAGATGTTACATGTGTATAAATACATGATGAGTGTGGTGCATAAATACATTTACAAATTATTATAGCCAATATTTCTATCGTGATTCTTAATGTCATAACTTGTTCTACATTACTAAATATTATTTTTATGGTCCCTTTTCAATATAGTTTAAATTCACCAAATCATGGAACGGTGAAATGATTACATTATAAAATGTTTCTCTAATGTATACCTTTGCCATAACTAACTTTTAACCACTTTATAAATAAATTAATATATTTTAAGCTGATAATGAATTCAGTGCTTTCTTGAAGGGTCATATTATTGCACACATTGTTAGTTGAAAACACTAAATTAATTAGACCATGTACGTCTGAATTGTAATTTATCACTCTCTTTGTCTGCCTGTAACAGTAGCACAATTGACTATTGTAATTAATAAACGTCAGAAAAGGAGCTTCCTGGAAAATCTCGAGTACCTCTATTTCAAATTATGCAAATTACAAAATAAATAAATTTTACATTTTACTTTATTATGAATAAAGTACTGTAAGCAAGGATTTCAATATCCTGAGGGATTTACATGTTTTGAGGTCCCTCGAATGCATTCTTCATTATTTTTGTGTCTCTATGTGTAAATATGTGTGTTTATATATGTATGTGTCTAAGTGCCCAACAGTTTTCAGACATACTACATATGACATCGTTTAGTGTGTTTAATTGGTATTATACCAGAAACAACCCATTATATTACACAAGATCTTTATATTACAAATATATAACAAAATTTGTGTTACCTACCTTCTCCATTACTTTTATGTTATCTTCTCAGTTTTTACTTTGTTTACTTTCTGATGACATGAAGTGAAAGACCTCAGATCATTTATTGTTTTTTATCATTATCTATTGTTTTCCTTTTTATATTGTGGCTCAAACTTCATTGATTGTATCACGTGTTTATTTATTGTGAATTTTTTGCATATATATATATATATATATATATATATATATGAATATATATATATATATATATATATTATATATATAAGTTACGCGTGTCCGGGTAATGAATAGGTTTTTAAAAAAAAGGAATTTAAATAAACTAGCTCGCACGTGATTGAAGACAAGAATCGAGTTTTATTAGTCAGCTCCTTCTGTTTATAGGAGAGGCAATGTTGATACGGACTTCAACCCTCTAGTCTCTCGCGGGCCGGCATTACTGCCCCCTCCCAGTCCTTATCAACAATGCTCTCCGTACAAGTGTCTGAGTTATATCATAAAATAACAAAACAAAACTTGACTCTAAACATAAGAAATGAATATAATGTTTTAACATTCAAAAATAAAATGACGTCCACACAAGTAACTGAATTAACATTGTTTATAGAAATTACAGAAATAACAAAAGATGAACTTCTATGATTATTTGTACAAAACAAAAATAACAAAATTAACAAAGGTAAACACACATAACTACACTATATCGTTCGCACCATTGGTGGGATTTTCCTTCTCACCCGTCGCAGTTCCTGAAAATGAACTATTTCTTGTTTCAGGGTGTCCGTTCCTATCCTCCATATCTGTGCTCTGTACCGTGGTAACGTTGCGAGTACTTCGTATGGCCCTACGTATCTCGGGTCCGATTTCCTTCGCTTCTGCCTATTCAGTTTATATACGAAGTCCCCTTCTTGTATCAACCCTACTGTTTCTTCTGCTTTCCTTTGATTATATTGCTTGGTCCATCTTTCTTTTGCTGCTTTGACTCTATTATGTAACCTTTGTGGATCCGCTTCCTTTTTCCGCAATTCAAATGGTGTTGCCTCTGTGGTCGAGTGAATACTACTGTTGTATGCTAGGACCGCTCTGGCCATTGCCACATGACCCTTTATGTTTTTTGCATCAGCCAATAACTGCAAGTGTTCCGTTAGAGTGTTATGTAGTCTCTCTATTGCTCCGTGGGACCTTGGATGACCCGGTGTACACCAATGGGGGTTTATATTGAATTCTTTTAACAGGGTTTTTATTTTAACGTTGTTGAACTCTCGCCCTCTGTCCATATAGATCGTTCTCGGGCAGTCAAACGTGGCCAAATACGACAGCAATGCCTCTTCTGTACTTTCACTTGATTTACTTGTTAGTGGCCATGCTGAGGCTAACTTCGTTAGTCTATCTATTGTTGTTAAATATTTGTTTCCGTCGTATGTAAATATATCAATTTCTAGCTCCTCAAAGGGTCCCTCGGGCGTCTGACTTTGTAATAATGGAGGTACAAGTGGTACTCTTTCATACTTCCTCCTTTTGCATATTTCACAGTCCTTTATCACTTGGGCTATCCTCTTGCCCATTTGGAGCCAGTAATGCGACCTCTGTAGATGTTTAAGGGTCTCTGTGACACCACGATGGTTGGTTTTTCCCCTGTGATAATTTAGGATGACCTCTTTCTGCTGCTCTTCGTCTTCTACCGTTTCTACCTGGTTCTTACAGATTATGAAATGAGCTCCTTGTCTCAGCTCTCTTTCCTGAATTAGTCGGAGTAGTCTATTTTCAAGTTCTTGTGATTCTATAAAGAAATGGTATACCTTTCCTGGCACTGTTAGTTGGTTTATGACTGTACTTAATTGTTCGTTGTTCGCTTTCGTTCCTCCTGTAATAATATTTATTTTTAAGTGGCCATATTTGTGCAATTGGGTGTTTATTATTTCTTCTGTGTCGTCTTTTATAATTATTTGATTTCTCTTGTTGTTTTATTATATCCTGACTAATCTCAGCTTCCGGTCCATTTCGTTGTTCTTGGTCTTCATCTGCGTCTGGTGTCCAGTTGGCGAAGAACTCTCGCACGTCCCTGGAGGTACTTGGCTCTCTCGTACTACTTCTCGTAATGACGTTGACGTTTCTGGACAAACAGTCGGCTACTTGATTATCAACGCCCTTTACGTGCTGGACCCTGAAGTTGTATGCAGCTATCCTTTCTTTCCACTTTGCTATCCGGGCTGACGTCTCCTTTAAATTCCCGATCCACATTAGGGGCCTATGATCTGTTCTAATAGTGAACTCAGCCGCAAAAAGGTAGGGTCGGAAATGTTCTACAGTCCACACTATGCCTAACATTTCCCTTTCTATTGTGCTATACCTTTTTTCTGCTGGTGATAATTTTCTGCTGGCGTAGGCTATTGGTCGCTCTCCCTGGATAGTTTCCTGCATCAAGACTCCCCCGATAGCTTCTTGACTGGCATCTGTCATTACAATGAATGGTTTGTTTAGGTCAGGAAATTGGAGCAACAGCGGGCCCCGCAACGCCTTCTTACACTGCTCCACTGCTTCTCTTAGATCTTCTGTTTGTATAAACTTCTTTCCTTTCTTTAAACTGTCCGTCAAGGGGTTCGTGATTGCTGCAAAGTCCTTTACGTACCTTCTATAGAAACCTATCATACCTAGAAAAGCCCTGATGTCTTTGGGTCCCTTTGGATAGGGTAATCGATCTATTGCTTCAACCTTCTTAGGGTCGGGTCTTACTCCTTCACCTGAGATAAGGTGCCCCATAAATCTAACCTCTTTTTGATATAAGCGGGTTTTATCCATCGCTACCTTTAAGCCAAAGTCCCTTATTCTTTTCAGCACCCTTGTAACATGTTCCTTATGCTCTTCTATTGACTTACTGAACACTATGATGTCATCCATGTAGATTTGCGTAAAGTCTTCTCCCAGTCCTTCAAGCAGTTCATCCATGAGGCGTTGGAACGTGGAAGGCGCATTCTTTAGGCCAAAGGGCATCCTCAAAAATTCGAAGTGGCCTCTATCGAACGTAAAGGCCGTCTTCTCGACATCTCTCGGGTGCATCCTAATCTGGTGATACCCGGCCTTGAGGTCGAAGGTACTGAATACAGTTGCTCCTGCCATATGGTCGAGTATGTCTTCTATCCTTGGCAGAGGGTATCTTTCAAGCTTAGTGTACTTATTTAACTCTCTAAAATCTACTACCAACCGGTATTTAGGGGGTTTACCCTCCTCGACCTTTTTCGGGACCAGCCAAATAGGGCTCGAAAATTGCGACTTAGACCTCTGTATTATGCCTGGTCCAGCATTTCCTTTATTTGCTCCTGCATTATCTTTTTCAATTGGTGTGGGTACCTTCTAGGTTTCACGTAAACAACTGTACCTTCAGGGAGTTCTATTTGGTGTTTGACCCTACCTGTAGCTGATAACCTCTGTCCTTCACTATAGAATACTTTTTCAAATTCTTTCATTAATTCACTCACCTGATGTTCTCCTGGTATCACTTTTCCACAGTTTACCGTTATTCTCTTCCCTGGTTTAACTCTCCCTTCCACGAAGTATTTCCTTTTTCCTAGTTTAATGTCCCACTTCCCTCTTTTACACTCAGGTTTTGCATTGATTCTCTCCAAAAAGTCGCACCCTAGAATAACTCCATATTTCTGGGTCTCTAAGTGGGTCACATGCACTTTCATCTCCAAGGTCTCTCCTATTAATTCTCCCATCTCTACCTGTAATTCGCCTACCAGGCTCTTCCTTCCTGCCATGGTGACCAAGGTGCAGTTGCACGGTGTCAGCCCTGAATAATTGTCCATCCTTTTTGCCACTTCATTGTCCATAATTGTGCTATCTGACCCTGTATCTACCAAACACTTAGTCTTCCATTTGGGAAAAAAAAATATAGGGAGCTTACCTCTTATGCTATTCCTCTGTTGCTCGCCTATATACCTCTCGCCTAACCTTCAATCCTTCTTCCTCTTCTCTCGAATAGCGATCCTCCCACCACGAGTCTCTTCCAGTGAAGGCCACTTCCCTCGCTCGTACCAGCGCTCGTGTCGTTCTATCGATGTCTCTTGCTCCGACCCTGTTGACTCTGATGAGCTCCCGTCCTCTGAAGAGCCTTCCCCTTTTTGTCTTCTCCTGCCCCACATCTTCTCCCGCCGGGTTGTGTTAACTTCCATGGGCTCATCTCTTGGTGTTGGTCTATACTGTTTCGTTCGTGGTCTCTCCTTGCGATATAAATACGGACACTCTCGCGCGAAGTGACCGAGTTCACCACACTCCCAACATCCTCTTCTTACTGGCTTCTCTCTTCGCGTGTAGCCTCCCACTGCCTCATAGCTGTTCCTCCTGGCTTGAGATCTTCTCTCTTCAAAACGTCCCCGTGGCTTCCTCTCCTGTGAATACCTCCCTTGTCCTCGATCCTCATAGGCTCTTGCTCTGAATTGCCTATCCTGAGGTACTCTCCTCCTGGTCACAACTGCCCATCCTCCTTCTGACTTCCCTCTGTATATAACACCGTTATCTTCTCGGTCCATTTCTTCCTCCCGGATGGCATTAATTGTCTCCTCGAGACTAGTGGGCTTCATGATACGGAGGGCCATTCTCACTCGTTCTGGAGCTGCCTTGAGGAGAATTTCACTGGCTATCTCTTCATATATCGTCGTTCTCCATTTCGCTTCTTGACTGTCTGTGCACTTTTCATTTATCTTCATAGTTAATTTCCTTGTCGCATCCCCCAATCTGCGCCCGAACTCAGCGCAGGTCTCACCATTCTCCTTCCGCATTTCAAAAATTTTTAGCGCACTTCTAGCTACAGGCTTTGCGGCTCCAGCATATCTGTCCTTAAGGGCTGCTCGCACCGCACTCCACTCCGCACAAAACGTAAGTCCTAACTCCAGCATCACCGTAAGGCTGACCCTGGCGAGGAAGTAGGTCTTGATGTTCTTGTCTGTAGCTGGGTCTAGTTGAGTTGTGACTAACTGCTCGTTGATGAGTCCATTCTCTCTATGAACAAGTCCAACTCTCGAGCATCACCCTCGAACCTCTTTATCGAATCTAATAGGTTCATCAGGTACCCTGCTTTTGCTACTCTCGCTTGTTCTATTTTCACTGCGAGCCTAACATCGGCTCCTGTTGTCTGTTTACTCGTCATGTTGGTTTCTACACTGGACACAACACTACACTATTAAACAGTTGGCGAATGATCCGGGTTTCGGCACCAGTTACGCGTGTCCGGGTAATGAATAGGTTTTTAAAAAAAGGAATTTAAATAAACTAGCTCGCACGTGATTGAAGACAAGAATCGAGTTTTATTAGTCAGCTCCTTCTGTTTATAGGAGAGGCAATGTTGATACGGACTTCAACCCTCTAGTCTCTCGCGGGCCGGCGTCTCTCGCGGGCCGGCATTACTTATATATACAGTGACACATAAACAGAAACACAACAAAGACTCACTTTTCAATATTTCAACCGCCATTACGGTTGAAATATTGAAAAGTGAGTCTTTGTTGTGTTTCTGTTTATGTGTCACTGCTTATTTTAATTGTTATTTGTCCTGCCGGACCGTTTTTTGTTTATCATGGTATATATATATATATATGAAACATGTAAATCTGGCAAAATTATGAAATAGATTACGTTTTCGTTATTTCTGTATTTTATGAATAGAAATGCAAAATTGAAGAAGTTTCGAAACCTGGAAGATCTTGTCAAAAAAATTATTTCAGTGAAATATGGTTAATTATTCAACGAAATATGTTTAAATCAAGGAGTGATCCCAAATTTTACAAATATATTATATATATTTATATATATATATATATATAAAATATATTATATATATATATATATATATATATATTTGGAGATGGAGTACCCAAGCACTCCATCAAACACCTTTAAAAAATCTCATATTTTTGTAAAAACAACTGATGTCAATATATTAATGGGCATTAAGTGTAGGCTAGGTAGGTCGAAAGCGTTCGAGCAATTTCCCTTTAGCAGCAATGTGACTACATTCATCCAAAATTCTGCTGTAAATTCTCTGTATGCAAGTAAAAAAGATCTGAGGTATAGTTTTTTTTAACAGTGTCAACCATCAAAGCAAAACTAAAATGGTTTAGTGTTTAATCTCTCTCTTTTCTCTCTCTTGATGTTGGTTGAACCGAAAATCAGAGTATAGCTTCTTTATTGTTCACTTGTTTTTATTTTTTGTTTATTTTTTTTCAAAGAATAAACATAATTAAGGACATGAATTTGTTATACCGTGATTCTTATATTTTTATTGTCGTTAATGTTTGACAAGCGTAACAAGACATTTGTAAGATCTAATATATTTTCCAGGATATATGTACTATGTTTTAAAAGAATCATAAAAGTTATTTATGAGTTTTCCTTTTGTTTATCACCCATAGTTATCGTAAACTCTGGAATACATCGTATATTGAGTATCAATTATAACATGTTATTGTTTTAAGTATAATAAATATAAGTTTTCCTTTATATTATAAAACTTTTAATAGCAACATTATTAAAATGTAATAATTATATTTGTTTTTGTTAAAGAAAGATTTTTTCCCTAACTGGTATTCACTTATCCAGTGTTAGTTCATAGAATGAACGACCAATATGATTTATTAATTATTTATTTCTCTTCAAATATTAATATTTAATGATTCAATTAATTATAATTAAGCAGATGAATACCCCAAGGGTCATTTGCTCCTAAATTATTCCAAAGTGCAGTATTTCACGAATAATACCGTTGCTCGAAGTTAATTTAAAGCGGTTTATGTTGCACATGTTAATAAATATTCTGTAATTATTTCATGAATTTGCTACCATACAGAACGATATAATATTCTTGTACAAATAGCAAATAACATGAGGAGTTAAAAACTGAAATTTATACTTCTACATAGTACTCACCTTGATTGTTTAAAACATTCATAATATTTTAAAATAAAACTAATTAAAAGCACTAAATAATTGCTAATTTTTGTTAAGTTTAATAAACCGGTTGTTCAGTTAAAATAAAATTCTAATAAAATGAATCCAGCAACTAAAGGAAGTTTTTCCTTTTACAATGGTCAAAACTTCTTGATTTTTTTCGTAGAACATTAACGTTTTGTAGACTCGATAACCTACATTTTGTTCACTAGTATTATAGTTAAGCGAAAAAAAAAGCGAATCTGAAAAGTGTCTTAATGTTCTTTTCTGTACAATTGATATTATGAAAGAGGTATATGGTCTTGCCTTGTACAAAGAGGTATTTCTTCGAATGGTTTAATTATTATTCGTCATACGAGAACCGTATTCTTATAGATTATTATTGTATAGATTCGATCGTAAGTCGCGATCTTACATTTCTATTAAAATTTACCTTTTATTTTCTAAAAAAAAAAATTGAAATTTTTCCCTTATATGTTAATATCAGTTCCATATTAGAGGAAAAAAATTATAACAATCAAGAATTTGTATTTTACTCAAAGAATTTCTTTGTACTCAAGAAATTTGTATCAAAAATCAAAACCCCACAATGATGTGGATTTTCTATGAGCCAATATGTCTATGAGCCAATATGGACCAAAATTGTTGGAATCATTTTCACTATTTGGGTTTTCACCTTTGGGTTAGGAGTGGACATTCGGCACATCAAAGGGAGGATTATTTACTTTGTTTTCCTTATAGTATACTATAATTAAGATAAACGAATCCGACATGTTATCTCTCAGAAATATAGTTGTATATTCCGCTGTCTCTTTATTCTGTGCAGTAATCATCTGTTGGTAGTACTAAATTAAAAATTTGCAAAACTATCGAGACAAGAAAAAGAAGAAATATTTCTATGGTTCAATATTATCAATAACAAGCAGAGTGAATTTGTTCAACATAAACGACATTCTTTTCAAAATTTAATAATTTTTTTTTAATGATGGTGCTTTTAACACATGATTATTAAAGTATTTTTTTATCTAATAAACAAATATAAAGACCGATGTTACATGAAAAATATCAAAAATGAATTCAGGCAACGCGAAATTGTGTAAATCGTTAAATTTAAAAACTGGTTTTCCTTCCATGAACACTGCACTTTACTTACAATTAAGTGAACAGGTATAGAATGTTAGGAAAAGAAATAATATGTTTTACATTTACCTGAGAATACATGTTAGAAGGAGAAGGTTTCTTGTTTTAAGAAAGTTAACAATTGGAGCCTACGTAAGGCTATTTTACGTATCAATATTTTCAGGTTTATCTATCAAAGGCTATACATACAAGGATAAAGTTTCACTGTTATAATAAAACTTCAAAATGAAAACACACCTTAAAAAACTGAACAATTTTTTAACTTAATTAGAACATGAAGAAGGGGTACTAAATGAAATATTACTGTTTAGCCAATCTACATACAAATCATGTAAGGGTTACGACTGAATAAATTAGAACTACACCAAAAACTATGGGGTTTTCTTCTTTATTACATACTTGAATGTATTCAATTTTCTAGTCACCATTCACGTCTCTTTTTGAATTTCAATCTCGCTGACTCTCACTTTATCTCTTTAACTTTCGCTCGCACTCCCTGTCACCCACATTCACTATCTATTCCTCTCTCTCTCCCACCCTCTTCCTCCCTCTGTCTCTCTCTCTCACTCTCCCCCACTCACTCTCTCTCTCTCCCTCTCTCTTACTCTTCTTGTTCCATTATCTTCCTAGCAATTTTCATTTATCTGTTCTTTCCATCACTCTCACTCACTCACATTTCCTTCCCAAGTTCTATTCTAATACAATCCAAATGACTTACCCAAACGAATAATATATATACGAGTATATATATATTTCACAAAGGAAAGAGAAAAACATAAAAACACACACACAAAAAAGACTCACAACGATATTTTGACATCCGTGGTCATCGGGCAGAAGTAGTTCCTTTGAGTAGCAGAAGACAACAGTTGGCTTCTGATTTTCAAAGGGACTACTTCTGCCCGTTGACGACGAATGTCGAAATATCGTTGTGAGTCTTTTGTGTGTGTGTTTTTATCTGTTTTTCTCTTTCCATTGTGAACTAGTACTGCTGTATGGCTGTTCAAAGTATATATATATAATTATATATATATACAAGAATGTGTATTTAGAATAAGAAAATTGTGTCTAAACCTTACTATTTTTATCAAAATCCAACGATGGTGTGGATTTTCTATGTGCTAATATGAACCAAAACTGTAGGGTCTCTGTACCAGTGCGCTTGGTTTCCCTCTCTCATCTCTCCTGACGACGGTTCAACCAAAAATTAGAGACTGTCAGTGTGTGCTCTTAATTTCTCTTTGTTTCTTTTGGTACATTGAACTATATATATCATAGTAGAGGCCACAAAGAAAAATATAAAAAACAGAAATATGCTCCCAGACATTTCAAATTTATGTAATCGGAGCATACTTTCCTTGTTTTCTATTTTTCCTTGTGCCCTTTACTTTCATTCCATCACAGTTTTTTGTGATTATTTAGGATATATAAAAAGATTTCATAATATGCACGTGAAACAACAATCAATGTTCAAACCACAATAGAAATAGAAAAAAGAACCATAACAAGCGGTCTTCGTCAGAGTCCAATAATAACTGAAACCAAAACCTAGAACCATCTGGTATGGAGTTGAGAAGAGTGCAAGACAAAAGAGGTATTTTAAAGGGTTGAAAGTGCAGGAAAGGTCGGAGAGACCTCGGAGAGATGTTTGGGTCAACAAAGGAGACAGGAAGAAATAAGTAAAAAAAAAACTATCTACTAGCTATTAGCCCTCTTAGATGTAGCTATTAATACTGAGTAAAGCTGAAATAAACCGTTATTACTGTCTGTAATGTTATAAACTTGCAAAAAGTCTGCATATATTTTAAACCTCTAAAATATGATGGGCTTGCATTTACATACTCGTAGAATGCTTAAAGGTTTCCATTTCTTCGGTACAGAGATTGCATTCTTCGTATGATGATTGCATTTTACATATGTTAAAGTTATTCTGCATATATTTTAACATTTTTATTTGGATATTTATTAGTTAGTTTACAAAATAATGTAATTTTTTTACAAATTGATGTAACAATGTAATTTTTTTCACAAATTGATGTTAATTTGGAATGAGATTTCTAAAATAAATTGGTCCAGTTAATCTAATCACCTTTAATCTGTTTCATTCTTCATCCATTCTTCAAATGATGATTTAAGATGATGATGTGAGCCGTTCAAAGAGACTTTAGGCTGCAGAACGTTTTTCCGGCACCAATCGTTTTACAGTTCAGTTTCTCATATCCTTGTATTTCATTGTGTCTAGCTACCCACATGAAACTAAACCTATTTTAACTAGTTTTGAATATTATTTTTTGACAAAAAAGTATACACGAAAAGATATCTTATTGTAAGTCAGAAATTTTTTAATCCAGGTTAATATTTTTTAATACTTTGACACCCTCCTGCAAAATATTTTTTGAAAATAATTACATCCGATAACAAATAGACCAAGATATTAATGTTTCATTCCATTAATTGTTGAAAATTCTCTCAACCAACATTTCTTCTTCGTACAAGCTTAAAGACACTGTAAAGTGCCTATTTTTATAGATACTTTTCAGTATAAGAGATATTACAAGTGAGCATGCCTTATGTTATTTCTAGACACATTTGCTTTTGTAGTTATTAAATAAAATTTGGGTAACTTCACAAATAATAACACACAGAAGATAGCTTTATCACGCTCATGCTTTTACAACGGGCGTAACACTAATTTTTTTAAGGTAAATGTACCTTTACAAAAAAAGGCCCCTATTTTGTATCAAAAAAATCTCTTCCAACAAAATATTATGTTTGTGGCCTTACCTAATGTATATCTTAAATACCTACTCTAGAACTATTTTTCGTCTAAAGGAACTCCAGCGTTTCCGCATACTTTACAGAGTTTTAGCTTGATTTTTTTAAGACCTACTTTCTTTCTTCTTGAGAAAAATGTAAGGAAAATTCTTTTCTTTTACCCATCACATTCGCTAATTTTGATGAGCATGCATATTAAAAAGCAAACATTCGTTTACTCATAAAGAGATCACTTTAAGATATTTCCGTATCAAAACCTTCATTATTATTGGTATTCAATATGCTATCTACAATAAAGCACACCTCTCATAATTTCATCTGTGGTACATCCCATAGAAATCGTTCCCCTTGCAGGTTAAAACGTCAGCCATTACGGTCTTTTTGTTGAAAAGTTTAGTATATCTCATACTAACACTAATTATTCTTGCTTTACATTGTTGTAATTTAATATAGTTTAGTCGATATTAATTATCTGTAGTATTCATTATTTTTAATATTACTGCTTTAAATTTAGACTAAAAAATGAAATCTACTTATTAAGCACATGTAAATATCCCTGTGAATGAATATTTTAATGGATTTATACAAATGTCGAATGACGATAGTTGTTAAAATTGGCCAACCTTGACATTTTTTTAGAACTACAGTCATATAACATCAATGTTCCATAATTATACGGCCACAAATTACTGCTTTTTTTGCTTAGTGAGTGCAGATATAAACTGGTCAGAAGTTCCAGTGATCAAATGTAAATAATTGATGTTGTTAAGAAATGTTATGAGTCATCATTAATCCGATTGAATAAATAAAGACCTGTAAGCATTACTAATGTTTTATTCCAATTAGACCCAGTATTAAGGAGAGCAATAGCTTTGTCAACTACCACTTGGTTTTATTTTTTACTTATTTATTCCTGAACTTCTTTGATTACCTGACGTTTTCAGCCTTTTGTTGGCTTCCTTTCACTTCATATACTCTAAAATAATTCGTCAATTACTCTCTTTTTTTTTAATTCTACTTCAGATGCTCTATTTCACTTATTTATAATTTAGTAATATTCAGATGATAAACTACTAGTTTTTGTTGAAAGATCTTAACCAATTACTGAATTTTTGCTGGGCTTTAGACGTTGATTTTTATTTCTTTGTTAAGTGTAAAATCTTGTGTGTCAAAATAAGAAATTAAAACTACAACAAAATTAATCTAAACACATAAAACCACATTACCATAATAAACAATATATGACCAGTCTATGAACTGCTGCTATAGCAGGAGTGAATCCCTCGAGATATAAATATGGCGCTATCAAAACATTAATAGACAGGACTTTTAAAATCTCAGCAGATTGGGGTATCTTCAACAGAGTGGTAGAAAATTTAAAACAGGTTTTTACCCTTAATAGCTATAGTAACAGTGAATTCGATAAAACTCTTAAAAACTATATCAATCAGAAAAATAAGACAAATGGGGGAGATGAAGTAACTAATCAAACTACCTGCAAGGTATACTACGAAAACCAGTATTCAGACAGCTATAAAACAGATGAAAGAATACTTAAAACAATATTCTGAACAGTTCAGTGTCAGACTATAGTTCATTGTAGTCTGAATTGTTCATTCAGACTACAGTTGCTGTTAAAATCCACATACTATTTTTCTTTGTAATATAATTTGTAATGTAATACTTAGTTTTTCTGTTTCAAAATTTATACTTCTGCCTATGAAAAAGGTTTTAAATAAAAACTGAAACGTTGGCAATGAGAGTTTAATTTGAACCTGAAGAACTGACCGAGTCCCGATAAACTATAGTTTTGTTTCTATTCTACGGTCGATACTTTTATCAATATATATATATATATATATATATATATATATATATATATATATATATATATATACATTAGTATATATAATATTATATATAATAAATAGTCATTCCTCTTTGTTTGGACGTTAATTTCAATTTAGGAATAATATGAATAATTAGATAATAAATTAAATGTTTGAGAAGAGCTATAGAATTTCTAATGAGTTTACTTTTATTCGACTGTATTAGAGCACTTGATTAAAAGGTTTAATTCTTTAATAGTTCCTCTACTTCATTATCTAAAATAAACAGTTTCAGTAATTTGTTCTTGTTTATTCTTTTATGTGTTTGCTTTTTTTTTTAATGCAAATTTATAAAATAATAGATTGCCTTTATTTAGTATTTGATTTATTATTCCATTTTTTGTAATTATTTCATGATAAATGGACAATGCGAACCAAATTTCTTTCATTATTCTTGCAAAATAAATTACTGAAACTGGAAAATCATAATAAATATTGCATTTTTATAAGGATTGTAATCAGATGTAACGATATTGTAATATCGTAACGATTCTGAGTAATACGTTAAGCGCTTTAGTGTAACAATCACTATAGATTCACGTTCTTGTAAGTTGTAGGTTAATATTGAATATTTTTATTTTAAGTGAACTTGTGTAAAGCAATTTTTAGGATCGCCATAAAAAAAAATCGACCCAGATGCTGTAGTATGTTCACGTCGTGTAAAAGACGCTATTGCAGGCATGTTTTCCGAGTTAATGACATTTCCACAAACGCTTTCCTTTGACGATATAAAGAAAGATGAAACCTTTATACTGTATACACTTTTATACACGCTTTCCTGAACTTTAATAAAAATTTGATTTCATACAGTTTTGAATGTATCCGTATCTGTTTAATAGCAATAAGTCATATTCTACGGGAATTGTGTGCAATCTTGAAACAAACATTTTTAATATAAAATTTAACCTAATTTAATAAATTATTTTTATACATGTATAAAAATTAATTAACCTTTCAATTACATTCTTGTATAATTTGTAATATGTTTGAAATTTGTTGAAAGTTACGAAGCATAATTAATAAATTAAGTCATTGATTAAAATGTGATAGCAAAAAATACAATTTGCAGTCAATAGATGCAGTTGCGAGAAGACAGGAGTTACTGATATGAATAAAGCAGCTTAGAAAAATGAAAAAAGAATTGGTGCAACGTTTAAGTTTTACTTCTCCAAGCGTAGCACCCATCTCCAAGCCTCCACGGGTATACTTGGATTACTCTTTCTATCAAACTTCAGCATCTGAAGACCGGTAATAAATGTAAGAAAAACATCCTTAAGTCGGAGAATTTCAGTAACAAATGGAGAGTAAGACACTAAAGTCAAACGAAACAATAATTATAAAAAATATTTAGCAATTCTGTATTTATGAACACAAGAAAACAATGTATTGCTTACCTATTTTCATATATTCTGGTTAATCTTCAGTCCATACCTCAATAACATCTCAGCTGTAGTAAAATAAAACTATAGATTAATGTGAAATAATAGTCATACTTTGCAAATTAATCCTTCAATCTGTTATCTATATACCTATAAAAGTCTGAAGTTGTTTATATCTTTCCACACGCTCAAAACTGAATAAAATATTTGTTTTAAGTGGAAATCGAACCCGCGACTTTTGAAGTAGAGGTCTAGCGCGCTATGCTCTGCGCCAATGGGACATTTTTACTAAAAGCTTCTCAAACTTGATATAAATGACGTGATGTTTGTGTAACTCAACTAAGGATCTTTTTATGATCACAAAGTGATTTTGAACATCAAAAGATTAAATAATATTATTTTTGTTTAACAAAGTTATAATGATTTAATTATAATAAGTTTAGAAAGAAGAAATTTAATGAATAATCGACGAAAATATGAAATACTTATTTAATATATCAACAAGTGATTGATATTTAGTATAGTTAACACAAGTTTTAGAAATTATCAAATTAGTATGAGTAAAATACTAATATTAGTATAATGAAACATACTAAATAAAATATTAGTATGAGTAAAAGATTAACAGCACACAATTACGCCTATAATAAAAAAACACTATCATAATGCCTACATTTTCTTCTTTTGACGTACATGTTTATCCGTGCACAGAATGTTGACCAGATTATTGAATACATTTACTTTTCATTCGCAAACCAACAAATATTACTGAAGATTCTTTATAAGAGAGAATTTTCCCTTTCCATGTAACGAGATACTCAGTGAAATTAATCATAGGTTCATTTAATTTCCAGCAGAAATTAAACAATATCTGTTATACAACTCGGTTTGTGTAGGAATAGAACCCACACATTACCCCCAAGAATTCCATGGCTCACTGGAGATGTCTGTACTACCCCAACATAAGCAAGAACTGAAAAAAGTAGATCCTGTCATGTGTACGTATGAGAAATATTGATCCACGGTGCTTATGTAATGCAAAAAGACTAATAAATCAGGAGCCGTATGATAAAGTCATTGTTTGTAAAATTATCGCATCACAGTTTCAAGAGGAAATAGTTTTAATTTCAAGATTAAAAATTGTTTCTTTTGAAGAAGACAACATTCCTTTTTCAAGGATTCAATTTCCAGTTCAGTTAGTATTTGCCTTGACTATTCATAAGTCTCAAGGAGAAATTTTACAAAATTTTTTAGTTCATTTTTATAAAACAGCATTTCAACATGGCCGATTAGATGTTGCTCTCAGTAGGGGTTAAACAAAAAAAGAAAACAAAGTTTTTCTTTGGAAAATTCAAATTATAGAAAAAATGTTGGAAATAGAAGAGAACTGTCTTAAAAATATATTTATTATCCTATTTATTAGAAATATATTAATTTAGAGTTTATCAGCATTTATGTGAACATGATTGCATTAAAAAGAAGTTTTGGATGACCCAACAGGTCATGTGTAGTCTAGTATACTATTAAATATAAGGTACTTAAATAATTACAAACGGGATATATATGCTAAATAGATTTTTAAGTTGATGGCAACACTCATAATCATAATACCAATAAATTTTCAATAAAATGAGAAAAATAACTGGCCAGAATCAAATATTTGTAATATAATATCTTTTGAACACAGCAGCCTTTACTTTATAAGGCCCTTTTATTTCAAATTCAATTTTTTTAAAAATTTTCTTTAAAACTTCAAAAGAGGTACATAACTTATTTCTTGGAGGAATGTTACCTTTTTCTAGTTAAATTCAAGTCCATTTTTACGTGATACTCTTTTTCCATCAATTTTTATTTTGGTTATTACTCTTTATTTTTTTGTTTTACTTACTGAATTTAATTAATAAATTTCTAGTTTCGTGTATTTATAAATTTTTTTAATTTGATAACATTTCTTTTTTTCTAATATAAAAATAAATAAATAAAAAGACACATACCTACGGTATCGCCAAAATCCAATTTGTTCATCTACTACAACATGTTCGCAAAGACAATTATATGTATTTCAATTTTTTTATGTGTACATTAATATTTTTTAATTAATCACTACGATTTAATTTATTTTACTAATTCAATGATAATTTTATAGACGCACATCAATGTTTACACCAGCGGTTGTAATTGTGAAATGGAACTAAGATATCTCAAAGAAGTAACGGACTTCGTTAGTCGTACAAAGAATGACAAATTGGCATTCTTTGTATTTGTAACAAGGACAGTAACAAAGACTCTATAACATTTCTTACTATATTTTAGATATTTATTTGATGTTTACTGTATTTTATTGTGAAATATTTTTATAGAGAAATTTAATTGGAGAGATATAAACAATAAATAATTTAAATACAAACGAAATAAAAAGAAGGTTGCACACAGATAGACACAGGACTAACTCACTTCTATATTTTGACCATCGTCGTCATCAGGAGGCGAAGAGTTCCGCAGGAAGGCAGAACAGAGTCAGAAGGCAGAGTCGCCGCTCTGCCTTCCTGCGGGACTCTTCGCCTCCTGATGACGACGATGGTTGAAATATAGAAGCGAGTTATTCCTGTGTCTATCTGTGTGCTATTTTATTTTTACTTGGTTTTTATTTAAAAGTCCGTTCGACCGTTTTATTTAATTGCAATAAATAATTTATAAACACGATATGTGGGAAGTTAGATGGTCGATGAACGAGTTTCTATTTGAGTAAACATTGATGTAAAAGGTAGAAAATATAGAGTAAATACCAATAAAAGTTTATTTATATATTAATTTTTAAACTAGCAGTTTATTTTAACCTTCAATAAATCAATAAAAATAAATTGAACAATTTTTAAAGTCTCTGAGCATTCCAGCAACAAATAACATTGCAAATATTGTTTATAAGAGATGAATTCAATAAAGGTTAGCACTTCAATAAACTACAAGAAGTACTTATTTGTTTTACTTCCTCATATTTTCTTTCCTTATTATTTTCCTTTTTAATCAGTCTTGCTTTTATTGAAGCTAATATAAAAGGATGCAATTAAACTTACTTTAGTGATAGTAGGTCTCAGAAACTTTTGATTTGGATGCATCAATTAAAATACTGGTAGAGAAAACTGAATTAAATAAGATGGTGGAAACTGAATGAAAAGAAAGGGGAAAACATAACAAGGTAATGGGGGAAGTTAGAGAGTTAGGGATTATGGAAGAGAAAGGAAACCCTTTGATAGATGTTAGCGTAAAACAGTTTTCTTTGATGTAGTTTTACATTAAATTTATTTAATATCAGTTAGGACTAATGTAACAAGACAGTAACTCCCTACTCAGGGAGATGAAGAATATTCTCTCAATAGTTCCCAGTTGAAGTTCAAGTTAATACTTTCTTTTAGTCGTACCGATAGTAATATTTTAAACAGAAAATTTCTTTCAATTAAGTTCAGTAAATTTATATCTGAAGTAGACATTTTAATAAGTATTATAGATTAATTACAGCAAATAGAAAACCAAAGTATAGGTAAAACAGTGTGAACTATAAAAAGCAAAATGTTTATACATACAAAGCTCACAGTCAATATGTTCATACATTAAAAGCATGATATGAGATCAGGAAAATTTACATTGTAAAGACTTAGTAAATAAAAATATAAGTATAGTAGTGGTAGGCAAACCTCTAAGTTGCCGTGAGTGTCCCACGAGGGAAGCCACATAAGCCGAACATTCTTCCCTTTGTGATACCACACAATCAAGATTGATTCTGCAGTGGGAGACCTAAATTTTGCCTAACTCAAGTGTATTTAGAGTCGTGATCTTTAACGAGTATCTGACATCATACAGGCTCGGGTCCGACAGCTTTAGTCGTCTCCGAGGGACGGCATGCTCAGATTTATTCACCTCCTACGTGAATAAATCGAGGGCCAGGTGGGTATCGAACCCCGGACATACCAGTTCAGAGGCTATTACGTTTGAACTATCCTGGCTCCGAAATATAAGACTAATAAAGTTAAAAATCTCAATTCTGGGTTGCAACATTCAATAAAATTAGTCTTTAATAATGTAATGATTTGACAACTTTTTAAGACGAGAGTAGACTACTTAGAGTGGTAATGTTTGATGTCTAACAAACTTAAAGTGAACTTGAATCAACTTTGAAAATGGAATTGGAATCTACTTAGAACTCCATATTCATTCAAAGGAAAAAACTGATATTTAAAAATAATTAATTGCCTTATAGTATAAATGTGCTCTATTCTTTCTAGGACATCTAAATATCTAAATGTGACTTTTACATCATGTAAAAGTCACATTTATGATTAAAATATGTTTTTTTTCACCAACTTATTTTTTCTTAAACTACTCACTTCAGTGTGTTAAAGCTTTGGGGTTAACATGGAACTGAAGATAGCCTTAACTGAAGAAAACTTCAACATTTTTCATGGAGCATAAAAAAAAGATTCAATACTTCGGATTTGCTAACATGGAACATTGGTATAGATAAGAACAAGTACTTGAGAAAATTTAATATATAATTATATTAATATTCTTGCCAAAAAAGCAGCTACCAGCCCTTTTATAGGACCGGAGCCTGTGCTCCATACTCTATGGTTGGGTTAAAGGTGAGGTGACGGGCTTGGTTAGGAATGAACCGTGGAGTCGGTAGAGATCCCACAGGGGTGTAGGGATCCTACAGCTATCCCTACTGTAAGTTACTGTAAGTTACTAGAGTGATAGGCTACTGAGACCCCCGAGGAGTCAGATGAGGTTAGTTGTAGGCCAACTGACAGCACACGGGTGCTTCAGAAGTCACTTGAAATAGACCAGTCATTGAAGAGGATCGACAGAATGTAGACTATGTGGAGAGGCAGAAAAAACTGCAATCCGCATAGTTAGAGACTACTGCGCTAGAAAGCTGTAGACAGTTAATCCCAAACCTAAACACTCGGTGCATACCTTAGCAAGGAAATGGAACTAGGGTAACAGTTTCAGACAGTGAGCTGAGTGGTTGTACCCAAAAATCCGATCAAACAAAAAGATCGTAAAGACTGATGTTTTGGCCCGCAAGGGGATCGGTGTTTATTCTATCTATCTATACTTATATTATAAGTCAGACCTAAATCGTCTGTTTTTAAGAGTTTCAAGATTTAAGAGTACTATATAATAGATTTCAATCGTCCATGTGGACCCTCTGGGGCTTTATGGGGGATCTATGATCACCAAGGGGTCTACGGATGTCGCTTTAGTAAAAAATAAAATAATAAATAAAAAATAAAAATAAATGAATAAATAAATAAAATGAACATAAAGTATATTTTATACTTATTATTTTTATATTTATAATATACATAAAGTATATTACATAAAGTAATATTTATAACTGAATATTAAGGTATTCGTATTGTAGTAAAAATAATAAGTAAATATAAACTAGATTTGGGGAGGAGGTGAGCAAGCGTAATGAAAAAGTATGTTTTGATGACTTATAAAATATGTCCAATGTTTTGATATGAGAGTTTAATTCCGAAATTAAAACCCCCCACCATACCACCTAGTAGAGTTGGGAATTAGTCGATTGAAAATTATTAGTCGGTAATATTATTTGTTTTATTTATTATTATTACGGTTTCCATGGACTTTAAAATATAGATATAATTATTGATATTTCAGTTTCTTTCTTCTTTACAATTTCCCCTCATTTTTCTATTACTATGTGTTTTAAAATGAGTTGTCTGTGGTAGCCATTGCACACACACACACACACACACAATATATGTGTATATTTATATATATTCCTTAGGTAGGGGGTATATGAAAAAAATAAAATTCCTACAGGGGGTCTATGGAAGAAAAAGTTTGAGAACCCCTGGTCTAAAGGGTGAGTAATTACAAGTGGAAGAGCCATGTAAATATCTTACAAAACAGCGCGGAACATGCTCGATATGATTTATCAAATATTCATGATGAGAAGCCCAGACTACTGGTGAGAAGTCTGATTCTGGTCTTACTAATGTTATGCAGAGTAGTTTTAAAGTATTAACGCAGTGGAGTATTTAGCGATTCAAATGAAGCTGCCTATAGTCTCACCTTGCAGCTATTATTAAAGCTATGACTATTAATGTTAAAAATGAGTCGAAAAAAACATTCAACCGATAAAGGTCCCATTTTTCATGTCGCCCATTATTGTTCAGATAATTTCATAAATTTACTAATACATAATTATATATATAAAATATAGTGAACAGAAATCTTTTATGAGGGTTTAATGCTAAATTATCAAGCAATCATTTAATTTTCTGACATTAGTAAATTTTAAGGAATATTTATTAAACTTGTATTATCAGATAATTAGGATGAGTTCAAAAAAGAAAATTTGCTATGAATTTCTGTGCTAAAGTTTTTTTTTTAAAGAAAATTTTTAAAATATTGCTTAATCTAGATCGAAAGTATAGAATTTATTGTCAACTTATTTTTTTGCGACAAAGTTAGTAGAAAATTATCAAGCAGGAGACTGAAACTTTTGAACATACGAGTATACTGCTCACTTATTTATTACATTTGTCAGATGTTTGAAAACAATGAATACCAATTTTCCAAAGAGAAATGTTTATTTTTTTTTATTTTTCCATGATTCAATAGTTACTACAATCATACCCCAAGGAGGTGGAATATCTAAGTTATAAAATAACCCGCATTGTGTACAGAATAAATATCCATTATCTTGGAAGAAAAGTCAACACATGCTGCGTGTCACGTTCATTCTGCTCCCACAAACCCTCCTATACTTTTTTCTTCTCGACAATGTAATTCCGAGTGATGAAATTTATTATCGTACTTCCTGTATTTCATATTGATGAATATTTCTAATTTAATTATTATCTTAATTAATATTATTCAATATTAATTTCTAAACATTATTATAATTTTACTAATATATTATATAATCTATATACTTGTAAAACTCTGATGTTCTTGTTTAAATGTTTGCACACAGGTAAAAATTGGAATACTTGTTAATTCAAGTTTATAACGAATTATTCAAATAAATATTAAAGAAAACAGTGAGTAGTATATTACTTTAAAAATAATGGCATTAAAAAGGAAGAAGAATTAAAAATACATTTTCTCAACTTAAGACAAGTAAAATTCATTCTGAGGTAAAATGGATAAACCAACAAAAGTCTCCACACAAATGAAGTTTTATTCAACGCGTTTCGAACACTTTGTGTTCATCATAAGGAAGACACTATAATACAAATTATATCTAATCAGTTACAAAATTAGAGTGAAATAATAAAATTCAATTAAGAGAATTCAAGACATACCCAAGGATGTGGTACTGACGGGTTGGTCCAGTGAAAACAACTAGTAGGAAACAGATCCGTTGCGAAAGAGTGGGGATAGGCATTTAGGAGATAAGGAGACAAAGGCGTCGGGTATGCTTGAAAACCCGTTAGTACCACATCCTTGGGTACGAGGTACACCTCATTATTTATATTTTATTTTTATATATTTTTATATTTTATTTACACCTCGTACATACACCTCGTATGTCTTGAATTTTGTTGGTTTATCCATTTTACCTCAGAATGAGTAAATACCACACAATTACGGATTGCACAACTAATGACAAGTAAAATTAATGACTCCAGATGTAAAATCTATTTACGTTATAGAATGAACATGACGAGTTTTTCTACGAAATATCTCAGTCCCATTTTTTTAATCTTATTGTTGTTCAGAAGATGTTTTTTTTTAAGTTCACATATTTACTGTTAATTTTGTGTAGTTATATAAAACAAATTTTATTTGTTTTATAACAGGAATCGGTCAGTTTTGCTGGTTCAAATCAATTTAAAGTCAACGTTTTGATTTAACGATCGTATTTGGAAGTTAAACATTAAACAGATGTATGAAATTCCGCATTCACAATGTCCGCTGACATAAATGTCAGCTAAAACACGAATGTTTTAAGGTAATATTGTAAGGACACATTCCTTTTATTAATGTTCCTTTATGTTGAGTAAAATAAATGAAATATTTCAATTTGCAGGTTTTGTTAGTTTTAAATATGCTTGATTGTGTATATATCTTGAATTGATGTTTCATTTATTTATGTAATAAAATAAATCCAATTTTTTTGTTTTATTAAAAATACTAATTGTGTATATGTCTTGATTCATGTTAAGAATATAAATAAACACTTGGATCATATAATAATCTTTGTTTTCGTGGCTCAAAAAAAATAAACAGCAATAGCAGTTATTCCTGTCAGTCACATTTCTGTGAATTTATGTTATTAACTGTTGTTATAATTTCTTAACACTGATTGACACAAGAGTTTAGTTAAAATATAAGTACACTTATTACATTATTAGCTATAACGTTCCAATCAATTCCAAATAATGGGTAAATATTTTGACTAGCAAAGGTATATTTAAAAATCGTGTAAGGGAACATAACCCAAACAGAAAAGCAATCAACAGGATAAACCTCGCACAAGCATAAGTACAATAAGGATAAGTTCATATAAATAGTTTATATTTCCAACAGTTGTTTATCATTCGAACAGGACTAGAAGTTAAAGAAAAAGTCAGGTGAAAAGAACGATTTCACCGTTAGCCCAGAAACTTGAAGGTGAATCCAAACAAAAATGACCACGAGAAAAATATTAAAAAGTAATTATATATAAATACATACAAAATAAAATGATAGAATAAATTTAATTTAAAAGAATTAAATAGAAAAATAGGATCAAGTAACAGCAGATAAAAGTTATAAATACGAAGAAATGAGACAAAAATAATAAAATCAATATAAAAGAAATTATATGAATAATAAAATTTATAAATAAAATATTAGTAGTTAGGTGAAGGCCAGAGCTCCAAGAAACAAAATTGGATGCTGTCAGGAGCTCTTAAGCTCTAACTGGTTCTTAAACTCCGTTTAAATTCGGCTTTAACTTAAAGTGCTTGCATTTGCTTCATTGTTTAGACATTTTTTTATTTTATATTACTTATTATTATTATTTTCGTTAAAAATGTTTTATATACATAATTTGTATCTATTATTTTACTTTATTTCTGATAAATTTATATATTTCATTACTTCCATCCTTCTTGATTCCGTTTTGTTTAGTTTCACTTGTCTTTTACGATGCTAACGTCTATGTTAGCTCCACTTACCAATTTCATTAGTAAGTACATTTACTAATAAATGTACTACTTCCACTCAGTAGTTACTAACTACACTTCAGTGTTACCAACTACTTATCAGTGTTGCCAACTACCAATCAGTGTTACCAACTATTATTCACAGTTACCAACTACTAATCAATTAAATGGTAAGATTTCTTGTCATTCAAATCATTCATCCTTAAATAGGATTGAATATGAAACATTATAAAACTTCATAACTGTCAATACCTATGATATACTCGTACTCGATACATTTAAAACTTCGACTGGTTGGTGGACGCTTTCACGTCTCTACTCCTGCGTTTTTCTTTCTTTTTCTTTTCTCCTCTCTAGAAGATGGCAATAAAGCCTAAGAGAACGTGAATTATTACTTAAGTTTATATTTTATATATTTTAAAGTTTTTTTAAAGGTTTTTTTCTTCAAAATCAGTAGCAACCACCTACGAGATACCAAACGTCAATATTTACTGATAAATGTAATTATTTCATTAGATTTTATACTCACAGAACCAGGTGTCTTAATTCAATAAAAATCAAGAATTTACAACGTTTATCAGAAAGTAAATTCTCTTTATCTCAGAACGTACACCTCTCCCATCCATACCACAACACCAGAACTTATTCCATTATACCATATTTATATTCCACAATTTAATAATCAATCTAAATCTAATAAAATTTTTTGTAAAATTGTGCAAAATATGGATTGTTTAGAGTATTTTGTTAGACAAATTCATATACCGTGGAAAACATCAGAAATATATGATTGTTGGAACTGATTTTATATATGTAAGAATATTATTTTTCTTATATCTCATATAAGTCAATAAGTCAATTAAATTTTTTCATTATACCTCTAAACATCAATTTTATCTGAGAGGAGACTGATTAGAGAATTTCGTGAGACAGATCCATCATGAAAAACATTAGAAATTCCGATGGTTTACCTTGATTTATTATATCAAAGAATTATATTCATTTACATATCATATATTAAGTTATTAAAAGATTTAAACATTTTTCATTAAACCTCTAAACACTAATTTTATTTCAGAGAATTCACTCAAAATATTTCTAAGTCAATGCAAATAAAAGGTAAACAAATACTTTATAGGTCTTTAAAACTTTATAGTTTTATAGCTCTCTGCCATAATTGAACTACCATGATTTATTTTTTGAAATTGTTAAATTTCTGTTAAATGTTTTGGAAAAATTCATGGTTTTTTAATGAGCCGTGTATCTTCAAAAAAAAAAATCTGAAAACAGAAAATGTACTGTAACGCCGCTTTGGCAACTGTAGTTTTTTGAAAAATTCATTTCAATCCATCTCATATGTAAAGTTCAATTTTTAGGTATAGTTTCATTTTGATCCATTAAAAGATATGGCCTGTATCACTCTCACAAGTTTTCAAATTTTAAGAGACAATATTTACATTTGATTGAAAAAAAATATTTCTTGTAGATTTAAATTTTAGAGGTTATTTTTCTTTTATTCCTTTTGTAACATCAAAGATAATGCAAAAATTTCAAGACTCTGGAGTTAGTAGTGTACGAGAAAAAAAATTTAGTCCAAAAACAAAGTTTTTAGGTTTTTGGCAAAAAAAAATGACTTTCCCATCATGCACAATTGCTCCTAAACAATAGGGCCCATGAACTCTATGAGACCCATTTTTGTATAAGATATCAATTTGATCCATCAAAGATTGTGGACCGTAGCGTAGCTAGAAACTTTGGATACATACTCCCCCACCCACATACACAGATATAATCCAGAAAAATTCATAAAATGACTTCTGGGACGGCAAAACGTGTAATTCCGTCAAGATCTTGAGACCAAATTTTTTACGATCACTATACTTTACTTATAAGGAGCAAGGTATCTAATGTAAAGAAGATGACAGCTATTGAAGTAGATATTATAAGTTGTAAAAGTGCTGACATTTAAGGACGTATTATTATCTAGGAAGGTTAAAGACGTCTAAGATAGGTGTACGGTAGGATAAAAAAATAGGAGAAATTTCTTAACCTTTAATAAATAAGTCAAGGAAGTGTAAAGTTATGTACCAAATGAAAACAATGCCATATAGAAAGAGAGTTAATGAATAATTCTTGGGCTTGGAAGGAGTAGGTGACTGAGTATACGAGAAAAATAAACTAATGATGATCGTTAACGAACGACAATCGTCATCAAAGCTAAAAGTATAAATGAATTTATGGTTCATTATCAGAGAACCACTATAAAGTAGCTAAAAGAACGTCGTGGTCGCTATAAAAAAAATGGTCAAGATTATTACGTCAGGAAAGGGTTTCCCAAAAGAAATATCAGTCGTAGCATTTTATTTCTTCTTGTCTTCAGTATTTATTCATGTATGTAGTTCGGTTATATCACGATTTCCTTTGTAGTATATACATACTATTCCAATATAAAAAAATATCAGTCAGACTTCAAAACTAATAAGCACATTGAGCAAAAAACAGAATAAAACAGTTACTGCCGTCGGTATTTTGAACAACAGTTCTTCATCAGTAGCAGTGATAGAAGTTCAATCAGTTTGTGCATGTTGAAACTGATCGTATTTGTTTTTCTATTCTGATCATTTTCTGTTTTATAAACTATTTACTTATTAGTGTTACAGCAAGATGATTTATTTATTTCAAACGTTAACTTAACAATTATTGTTAATTAAAATACTTTAAATAATGCTTTTTAGAAAATGATATTGAATTTTAAGTGAAATTAATTAAACAAAAATTTGCATATTTTGGGGTCAGTTTTTGTGTTTTGCATTAACTTCTATTGTTTTTAATAAATCTGTATGGATAGTATTTTTTCTATTTTGAGCTTACGGTTGCTGCTCAAGCAGATTACGGTCGACAGCTCTCAGGTATGGATTGTCTCTAATGATTACTCATTGCGGTCACATAATAAAAATAAAGGTTGCATAATTTAAAATGAATACACCGTAAATTCTTTGTTATTAAAAATAATCTCTATACTTGAAAAGTAAACAGATCCATTTACTTGTTATCCCCCCTCAATAACTAGTCTTTGTATAGAATAGAATTAGTTATTGCGTATCTACGAGTATTTCAAAAATGTTCTTTTTTATCAAGTATCTAACTCGAAGGAATTTTACTCGCAGTAAAGAATCAATAAGTTGCAGTAAGGCTTCAACTGAGGGATTTTTCACCAGATACTCACTTCGTTTCTATCTTTAGCCTACATATAAATGCGAAGGAATATTTTTCTATTCACTTTTTATTTTTGGTAATACCACTTACAAAATGGACCCTTTAAATATAGGATAATGGAAGCGTCTGAAAGTAGCTTCAAATCCAAAATAAGTATAAATGTTTCATATCACTCTGGCAATATCAATATTTTACACATCTTTTATCACAAATATTTACCACGTCATGTTATTTCTAAAGTATTGCAGAGCATATACTTCGGCTTATTGAAGTATACGACCTTCACTATTCATTCACTTATCTGTCATTTCTATTATGTGTTACAATCTGTCCATTAAAGGCAATTTAATATTTGTACTGTTATTAAAGTTATAAATATTTACCTCAATTTTATATATCTCTTCAAACAGTCTAAACACATTTGAATACAGAGTGAAGTATGGGATTTGTAAAAATAGTATATAACTAAATTTATATATATTTAAACTGTGAACAGCGAACTAAGCCAGAAATTTCAATAACATTTTTTTATCTTATTTGAATCTTTTCTTACTTTACTATAAGTAAAGTATAGTGATCGTAAAAAATTTCATGTCCAGATTTTGAAGGAACTATATGTTTAGGGGTCCCAAAAGTCATTTTATGAAGCTTTTTCGATGATGTCTGTGTGTGTGTGTGTGTGTGTGTGTGTGTGTGTGTGTGTGTGTGTGTGTGTGTGTGTGTGTGTGTGGGTGGATGGGTGGGTGAGTGTGTTATGGTAGCATTGCTTGTTACCACGCTACAGTCCAGAATCTTTGATGGATCAAGTTGATATTTTACACAAAAATGGGCCTCATAATTTAGATGATCCCTATTGTTTCAGAGGAATGATCCATGACGGGAAAGTTATTTTTTTGCCAAAAACCTTGTTTTTAGAAAACATTTTTTTCTCCTAAACTGCTAACTCTAGAGTTTTGAATTTGGGTATTATCTTTGTGGTTACAAATGGAATAAAAGAAAAATATATTCAGAATTTTAAAACAAAGGGGAATATTTTTTTATTCAATAAAGTGTAAAAATTTTGACTTAAAATAATGAACCAATCACTCATTAACCAATAGAAGTATTGAATTTAATTATTATCATGTTACTGCTCTCAAATAAAAAGCCAATTTTAAAAAAAATTGGAAAAACAATTTGTTTAAAAAATGAATAATAAAAAACAATATATAAACGCAATCTTGTTCACTGATAAATAAACAAAACTATCATAAGCAAACTAAGTCATATTTATTATACAAAAATAAATTGTAAGAAAGCGTTCTCCTTATTTAGGAGTTTAAAAAACACAAGGTAAAAGGAATAAATTTCTAAAGAAGTAATATTTCAAAATACCTACTTTTTATTTGTCCTATACAACTCTACAACTGTTTGAAAGAGCTTTTGAATGTTACATGTTTATTAAAAACGTATATTGTGGCAAAATGATAGAAATTCAAAATTTAGGGTTTCGGATCCAATATTAAAACAAATGCAAACCATGCATTTATGTAGTACTTGGTACATATGTAATTAATTTCAATAAAACGTTTTAATTAATATCTTCATTTATTTACTCTTTCTCGTTGTTATTATTTATATCTAACTATATATTATATAAAACATGTTATAAATCATTAGTTGCGCAATCAGTAATTGTGTGGTAACACAATTATCATACTGAGGTAAAATGGATAATCAAACAAAAGTCTCCACACAAAAATGCAGTTTTATTCAACAGCAACAACGCGTTTCAAACACTTTGTGTTCATCATCAGGAAGACACCAAGGATGTGGTGCTGAAGGGTTGGTCCAGTGAAAACAACCCTTTGGTTTGGTTTGGTTGTTTTCACTGGACCAACCCTTCAGCACCACATCCTTGGTGTCTTCCTGATGATGAACACAAAGTGTTTGAAACGCGTTGTTGCTATTTTTTGTGTGGAGACTTTTGTTTGTTTATCCATTTTACCTCAGAATGAAAACATGTTATATAGAGACGGTCTAAGTCGGACAAATATGCAACTGATAAATAATGAGCAACACAAAAAGAACGAAAACACTTACTAGAATCAATATTTCGAACCGCAGTTCGTTTTCAGAATGAGACTATAAGAAGAAGAACAGCTACGATATTGTATATATTAGATAACATTGGTAGGAGACATTCATTTAGATATTCCTTATTTAAATTAGTGTTTACATTGTTAGCATTTCATAAGCTGTTATTGTATAGAATTATTCTATTACTCTAGTAATAAATATTTACGAATAAAAAGAAATGAATTATTAAGATTTAGAAAACTCTATTTCTATCCTACAGAACAGAGACTTGATGTAATTTTTTGAATGGATATTTTTAGAAACACTGAAGTTATTGAAAGTTGTATTAAGAATGGGACGTAAGTCTTACTAAATATAATGATGTTTGACCTTTTGCAAATGTCATCCCTCTTCAAGAGAACCTTATTTATATCGTTTGGAATTATGTGTTTATAAGAACATACAACAGGTTGTTTAAATCTTCAATCGAAATGAATTAAGTGAGTTACTTTTGAAGGTAAGCACAGTCCGGAATCGGTCAAACGACACCAGTGTCAGTAAGCGAAGTGACACTTTGTTTTTTGTTTTTCTATACCAAAAAAAACTTTTATAGGCTTATATACTACACTCTTATAGGCTTTCTCCTAGTACTCTTCTAGGAGAGAAAAGTGTGATTCATTAATGGTTTGGTATCTATTTTAGTAATGGGCAAACCTTACTACCGTCTTTATTCTACATTGAGAGTTTTAAGTTTTTTTTTATTAGAAATAGGGGAAACCTTCATTCCTCGTAAGATGTTCTTGGAGTCGTTGGAGCGCATTTGGACATTGTCAATCTTCAATCGCAATTAACCTAAGGAGCTGTTATCAGAGGTTTATATATATATCCATATAAACGGTGATATATAAAACCCTAGTTAGTTGCGATTGAAGATGCACAATGTTTGAAAGCGCTCCAAGAATCGAAGAACATCTTACGAGTTATAACAGTTTCCCCTATTTCTAATATAAATCATACTAACCTCAGTGGTAGTAACATCATGCATATTCTAAATTTTGCCTGACTCAAGATATTTAAAGCCGAGATCTTTACCGAGTAAGTGATATCGTACAGATTTGAGACTGAAGATATGCCCTGAGATATTTAATTGATCTAAAGTTAACGGATGGGCATTTCATTTTTATGGTGACTTGCTAGATTCTTTCACCTCTTGCATGAAGGAATTGAGGACCGGAAGGTGACTTGAACCCCAGATGTACTAGTCCAGAGGTGGGCATGCAAACCACTGGTCTAGCATAACTTTTCACGAGGTAAAACTGTATCTTCCTCTCTGAAATTTCAAGACTGTTTGAGTTTAACTCCTCTTCTGATGACGATGATGTCTAAATATTAAAATCAATTCTATTAAGTTTTCTCTACATTTCATTTATGACTGTTTGATTTTATATTCAGTTAATGTAGTAATAAAAAAATTTGGAGTGTGTTATACTCATAACTGTATCATAAGAATTAATGAACAAACCATTTAATGTATTTATTTATTTTAATGTTGCTTCTGCATAGTGGCAATTATGATAAAAGAATATTTGCAATTGTTTGAGTGTATTTCGCTTTCAAGGTATGATGATCAAGAAGGTCTGTGAATCATAACGAAAGGAAACATGTGATATTACTATTACTGAAATCTTAAGGTTTAGTAAATAAAACTCTCAATAATGAAGTCCAACAAAAGTCGAAACAAATTAATTAGATTTATAATAGTCATTAAAAAGTATTATCAAACAAATCACTAAATGTAATAAATGAAACTGCAGATATCATTTGAACCATTTCGAATAGAAATATAATAAATGAAAAGTCCCCCTCTCCCCCAGGGGCAGCTGACGTGTGCAGCTGACGGGGTGTAGCGAATCCCGGGGCCCCGAGCTCATCTAGCACACGCATACACTCTCAATAACACACAAAGGGACTTACCCTTTTACTGGTACCTTCGTAAAAGGTATTGCACATATCTGTGACGTTTCCACAGATACGTCATAGAGGCTGACATCATGACTGTGTGTGGTACTGGGGAGCCAGTGTTTTATACCATGCATACCATTAATACCTAGAAATTCTCCCTTTCAATTCAAACGGTTGGAATTTCCCGTCAGAGTCTGTTTTGCAATGACGGTTAATAAGTCGCAAGGCTAAACTCTGTCTACGGAAGAACTTGAAGTCAGTGAGACCAAGTGTTTCACATGTTCAACCGTATGTTGCTTGCTCAAGAGTCAAAGGTTTCAACTCTCTATTCTTCCACGCAACTGGAAGATTGACAGATAGCCAATATGCTGTATACAGAGGCACTTAGCACTGTGCTAATAAATATATTTTTTTATATTCTATAATTTTTCTAATAACATTTTGAAATACCACTTATCATTCTGAATTTTTGTAAAATACCCGTCAAAGACGTATCTGCTAGTATTGAATATATGATAATGAATGTCTACTCCGCTATAATATTATGTTATAGTATTTTTTTTGTTTTATTCTGATTTGTTGAAATATATATTTGTAAATATTGGTACATATCAGAAATAGTTTGTCAAATATATTCTGTATTGTTATATATAAGCAAAATTAGTAGTATATTCTCTAAACAAGCTCTAGAAAACTATGTATATATTTATGACATAGAGGAAATAAGATTTAAAATTACTGAAGTTATTCATAGAAATGAAAAGAATCCGAGTTTTATGGAAGAAAAGAGATGTTATGATAAAGGAGAGAGAGGGAGAATGGACTCTTATCAGGGATAAAGAGAAACAGATAAGCTACCTAACCAACCTTATGCAACCTTGTGCATTCCTTACAACAGCGAGGTCCTACCTCCTCCAGTGAATAACAAATATTAGAAAGGTATCATTCCAACTGTCCCTGCATATTCCATCATAAAGTTAGATAAATTAATTTCGACAAAAAAGAACTAAGTTGTGATCAATTCTGTGATGGGACGCATTAAACTGAGGATAATGAACATTTATTCAAATAATGGACTTAAGTTATCTTTCTTTTAGTAATGTAATTTGAAACCATATTGTTTAAAATGACTTAACTTACAAATATTAGGAATTTTAAGAAGCAATTGATCATCAACACAAACTAAATATGTTGTCAAACAACACATAAATTTCAGTTACCTCAGTGAAAAAGAACTGTTTTCAGAAATTTGTCTTCTAAAAAAAATGAAAAACTCTTATCTTTATTGTTTACTAGAACCCATTAATTGGAATAATTAGTTTTGACTTAAAACTCTTTTTAAAGATTTATTGTGAAGATATCATTTTTTAAAATTTTCTATTAAAAGCTTTCTTTACTATAAGGAAAAATATTTCTGCACATTTCAGGCAACCATTTTCGAATTAATACAGACTTTATTAGTTAATTATAGAGGATCAATGTTAGTTAAGAATACATATTGATTGGTTTTGACGTAAAGTTCGTTTATCAAATTTGAAAATAACTTTTACAAACAAATATTTTCTCTTGTTATAGGTAATTGCTTAGTTCTTAAGTAGTTTATATAAGCAAATTTTTGGAAATGTTAAGTTCCCTTCTACTAAGAAGCCATATTGTGGATTCAGTATACCGGCAATATCTGTCCCAAATCTAGGAATATAGGTTCTTTTTTAATAAAATTAAATTATTATTAAAAAATAAAATTCACGATGAGAAATAATTAAATAGTAAATTGCCCTTCATAGATGTCCTCAACCATAAATTGTCTAAACTTTTATGATTTAGTGAGTACAGAAAACCCACAAATGTACTTACTTATGTCAATATTTATTCTACCCATCCTAGAAATATTATACTGTCTTTTATGTATATGTATGAGGCATACTTTAGATATATATATAGAGGTCGATGAAACCTTTCTTAATGATGAAGTCAACAGTATTTTTTTATTGATAGATCACTAAAATACTGAATTATATTTTGGCATAACTTTAAAGGGTACTTTTTGCAGGTACAAATGCCTTATTAATGTCAAAGGTCATAGTTTTACACCATCAGTTCTTGGACTCATATTAATCGTAATGTTGACTCATATTAATTCAGCTTATTGTAATGGTAATGATTTAGTTATTTTGTCAATTAAGAACTCTTAGTAAATGTTGTCAAAAGGGCCAGGTTAGTTCAGTGGTTAACACACTCGCCTCTGGGATGATAGTCAGGGGTTCGATCCCCACCTGGGTTTCGATTTATTCACGCGGGACGTGAATAGATATTAGTACGTCGTCCGTTGGAGAGGACGTTAAGCTTTCGGTCCCGAGCCTGTACGATGTCAGGTACTTGTTAAAGATCCCAACTCGAAATGCACTTGACTTAGGCAAAATTTAGGACTCCCAATGTAGTAATCACCGATCAAACAAAAACCGCGTAAACGGCTGAAGTTATCACCCGCTAGGGAATCGGTTTAAACAATAAAAAAAATAATTAATGTTGCCAACAAATATACATAGATTGGACCAGTAAATTATAAGATTGTGTATCAAACATCTTCAATATTCCATTTATAGGTTAGGTTGCAGTGGCAGTTCCTTCAGAGAACACACATAGACCGAACATTGGTCGATTGTGATACAACACAATTAATATTCTACATTTTGAGACTTAAATTTTGCCTAACTCAAATATATGTACCTGTACCTCAACTACCTATATTCAAGGTAGAGTAGTAATCTTTAACGAGTACCTGGAATCGTACAGACTCGGGGCCTGCAACTCAACATCGTCTCCAAGATATAACGTGATCAAATTTATTCACATCTGGGACGAGAGTAATCTAAACCTCGGATCAATCAGTCCAGAGCCGAACACGTTACCACTGGGCCAACCTGACCCTCTAAGTGGCAACAAAGTAGTCTCTTATTATATCATATAAATAATGAAATCATGATATAAAAGACAGAAGATAAAATGATCGGGTATAAAAATCAATGTTGTAAGAAATATTATCGAGCCTCCATTAATTAAATTTTCCTGAACAAAAGTTCATTCAAATTAGACTCAATATAAACGAGAATCTCTGCAGGGCTGAGGACCAGTAGCATTCTTTTCCTTATTTCTTCTCTGCTCATTCCTCTATTAGCTAGTACTACGACCTGCTCAGCCTCTTTTTTTTTCCATTACTAGCCTTTTATGCATTTTAAAGTACTCCTCTTGCCTCCATTCTTTCTATTGTTAGAATTCATTTTTTCTAGTTCATTGAAAACATTTGTACTGTTTTGATTAAATCATATTGGACCTATTCTGAATGATTTAGGTATAATGTTTACAATGTACAATGACCAAATATTGTCCTTCTAAGTGAGATGTTTAAAAAAAAAAATTTCCGAATATGAATAGATTTACTTTCAAGGACTCTCATTATGTAAATACAAACAGAAAAGACAAATAAACAAAGTTTATATTATAAATATAAAATTTAATTAATTTATTGAACAAGTTGACAGAATTCAATGAAATCTGTTGTATTCCTTAATTATTAGTATCCACATTCTATATTCCTGTAAATGATTTCTATTTATGAATAAAATAATTAATCATTCATGTGTTTAAAAAAAATATTTTGAACGATAAAATATTTTATATTTAAATTAAGGAAATGCATCGTCTGTACAAGATATTCTGGTCTCAATATGCTTGCCTGATATAATTTGATATAATTATAGTTATATAATTTTATTTTGATGTAATTATTAAAAATTCAGCTTTGAGGTTTGTTTCAATCTTTATTATATATATTTTGACTAATATAACATTCAATCATGGAGTTCATGTTGTAAAATACTTTTGAATCCTGTTGTAAATTTCAGATTACGTCTTCAGTTATCACTACTCAAGTGGTAAACAAATAGTGTGACTCCTAGTAAGGCCTGGGAAAACTTGCAATTTTTTTTAGCTATTTTGGTATAAAGGAAAATAAACAAAATAGTTTGTCAATATTCTGTCTCGAAAGTTGTTTAAAAAAAGTTGGTAATTTTCATTTGTCATAATTTCACATAAAGGACAGTGTTTGAGATATGACTTTCCATCCTTCCACTACTATTCAAAGTAAATTATCCGACAGAAAAATTAAAACTTTATTCTCGACTCGATACATAGTTGATTAAAGTTAATATCAAATAGCCACAATATGCTTAGATATATTTATAATAAAATATAAATTAAAATTAAACATATCTATTATCCCAAATGGAATAAAAAGAGAAAGTTGACTCCAGTTTTGGACTTTAATATTTACTCGATTCTTGTGTTAATGTAACTCTATTGAAACAGATTACTAATAGGTGTTTTTATTTATTTGTTGTTTATCATTAGCAAAAAATAAATCCCTTATCAAAGACTACATATGTAAGAGGGAATCTAACTTTGACTCTGATTCCAATCTAATCAAATTAGCATGAGTTTGGCCCAACAACGATCAACAAATCTTTCCAAGCACTGTAGTTAAGGTTGCAATTAGTATTTCCAGTAGCACGGACCTACTACGGCTGAATTACTGTGCTGGTGTCATTGTGGGGTCAAAATGCAAATGACTGTAGTGTTTTGAATACTTTTGTCAGTTTACATTATTTTATTAGTAAATATATCATTGAGTCGCAAAGAGTTATGTAGGAAGGCTTCCAATTTAAAAATCAGCTTCTACGATGGAAGCAATTAGGTATTTTTTTTTAGGAATATTCTCTGAAAAAGGGGGGTTTAGATTTTTTTACTCTCATCGGCCACAAGTCTATTAGTGAATTGATCTCATGAGGTCTCACTGAATGTCCACATTTCTAGAATACCAAGGTCATAAAGCATTTTTTTTTTTTTTTTGAACCGTAAGATGGGAGGTTTGTTACTTCTTGCGGCTTGTAACCAGATCGATCGAGTGTAGGTCATGCTAGCCCTAATTACAAACCTTGCCTAACTTTTTTTTAAATGTGGTAATTTACTACTTTTGCGGTATTTTTTGAATTCAGGACAAGATATAGATATGATATTAATCCTAGGCAAAAGTTTTATCTATTTTTCAGATGGTACAAGTACACATTAGACAATTACACATTACACTTGATTTGTCAATTATTATACCTCGGCATTTGGCCTGAATTTTTTCTAAAATCATCCCCAGGAGGAATAAAAAAGAATTACATTTACAGAAATAATGAGTTTTACTTGTTAAAAAAGAATATTTTTTTAACATTCTTACAAATACGAGTAAATGTACAAGGAAATTGGAAAATTAAATATTGTTAAATAGAATTGTATTAGAAAAGCTAGAAATTGCCAATTCATAATGGTTTGTGAACAGTTCTGAAACATAAATTTGTTATAGTAGAGTAAAATAGTTAATGGCTGAAGGAGAACGCTACGTATCTCAAACTCGTTGTTTATATTATTCAACTTCTACATGTGGAGACTGTTTTATTAACTTTTTTACCCTACAATGAGTAAATACCACATATTAACTGACTGCATTACCTTAGAAATAAATTTGTTATGTTTAATTCAACACTTTATTTGGTGGCTATATAAGAAAAAATATTCATTATCTCTGCATCATATAAATACCTCAACTAATGTGAAGTTAATGAATAAATGTCCTCAAAGAATTATTACTCACCTAAAATACTGCAAAAATATGGTCTTTATGACCAAGTTTTAACTTAATTTAGTTAAGTTAGCAAGCTAAAAATTGCTTTCTACTGTATCCCCTAAATTACATGCATTCCTTCGTTTCTTCATTATACCCTTCATTAAGTTGAATTTGCTGCACTGAAAATAATAAACAAAAATACTATCTAATCTATATGAATAACATAAAAGTTCTCTCATATTATGAAGCCTGTTTTTTTCTATAGAATTTCAGCCAAACTAAACGCAGATATCCACTTATAATCGAGTACATAAAAATAGTCCAGTTTTTCAATCAAGAAAAAAAAATAAAGTCAATATTAAAGACAAATAATTTTGAAATAAGTTTTAGCTGCGTTTTGCAATCTTTATAAACTTTAATGAAACTCCTGGCTATTATATATATTATCAGTACTACGAGAATTTCTTTGGATAAAATATTTGTTACAAAATTTAAATGAATCATGAGTTTATTAATTTATGAATTGAAACTTCATAATTGAAATAGTTTACAAGAAAATAAAAAAAAAACAATGAAATATTGTAAGTAAGTTATAAAATTATTAGAATTTAAGCTCATAATTTAAAGTAAACTTTCTTCTTCACTTAATTAGTTTTAGAACGTGGCTCTTTCCAAGAGCGTAATCAATATATTTAGATATCGGTCAGTTCGTTATTATTCAATGTTACAACTTGGTTTTTATATTGTAATATTTTTTATTTGTTTCATTTTTTCGTCATGTTTTAATCATTTTTTTTTACAAATATAAAATCATTTTCTGATGTATTTTGTTTGTGTGGTTGTTTCGATGGTTATAGTATCACTAAAACCCTACGTTATTATCATAAATATAGTTATGAAACTCTGATGTTCTTGTTTAAATATTTGCACACGCTCTAAACTGAATAAAATATTAGAAATTTGTTGGGAACCAAACCCACGACCGTGACATTGAAAGTTCAGCGCTCTAACTTCTGCGCCAAAGAGACTTTTGTACAATAAGCTTCCAAAACCTATATGAATGTCGTTGAAGTGTTAAATTAGTGGTTTAGCCAACCCGGTTTGCACGTTGTTCTTTTCGAAATCCTTTGATTAGAGTCCCGCTTGAAGATGTTCAATGTGCCAAACCGATTATAAAACTGATTCACGGGGTAAGACAGACTTTTCTAATAATATGATGTGTACTAACTTCTGTGGTAATAAAAATTTGCATCATATATATTATATATATATATATATATATCAGTTTACATCGGCCAGTGGACGCATTTACGTCTCCGTTCCTTCATTCTTTCTCCTTTTATTTTATTTTCTTTCTTTCTACTCTCCTGAAGACGGCAAGACGCCGAAATAATCGAGATTCGTGAGTGTTCGTCCTTTTTCTTGTGTTCTCTAGCTGTAACTTTAATTATATATATATATATATATATATACAACACAAATGCACTGCAATTTACAATGAAAAAAAATCATGATTCTGTATGCATTAAAAATGAAATTAATTCACTGCATTTCTAATTGAATTGATTCTAATTGATCAGTTGGGTTTTTGACTCTGACGAAGACCGCTTGTTACGGTCGAAAGATCTTAAGTCTTGTTTTCCCATTTCTTATTATGGTTTGATAATTGATTGTTATTTCACGTGTTTTTGTGAAATCTTTTTTTCTAATTGAAATACAGTTCTTTTTGTATGACCTCGCTTAGAGGGCACCTAGCTCTTGTATACTGTAATAAAGTTAAAATTAGAAACAACCAGCATAGTTTATTAGCAGATAACATCGCTGTCGTTAGGATAACAGAAGGTAGAAAACGTTGTTAGGGCAATCATTTTGTTAAGTCAATAAAACGTAAAATATACCTCACACTTGCGTGGTTCTTCAAACTATTCATAAAATCCTCCATTGCTTTGAGAAATTTAAATCATAATAGATGCATGGTATTATAATTTAATATTTTTTATTTTTTGTCCAGTTTTACTCTTTTCTTACATATGTTTAATAAATTTCAGATGTACTTTGTTTCTGTGATTGTTTTGTTGTGTACAATATCACTAACAATCTAAGACAGTCTAAAAGAAACTCTAATCAGCACAAGTAAACCTTTTTTTCACAAAATTTTGGAAGTTTTGAAAGCCGTTCATGAGTAAAAGTTACTATAATTTTAATTGAAAACATTTTACTATAAGCTTATTCATAGAATATACATACAACATATACATAGACCAATGGAAGTCAAGCTAATACATATGTTTTTTTTTTTGCTTTCATCTATCGTAAAAAATATTCACCCAACTGTAAAAAAATATTGATTTTCCTTTTAAGACGGTATTTGTATTTAATTTGATTGTTATTAAATCAATATTAACTTCGATTCATTAAAATGCCAATAACATATAAGCTATTGGCAAGTTAATTAATTAATTTTAAATAATGTGTCACTGGTTATTTACTGCAATGCAGTAGCACAGCCCCGAGAAGCTGTTGAGAACCAGAGGGAACCCGTAAGAGTTATTCTACTCTTATTTTTAACATTTTTTTTATGTATTTGAAATTTATCATACATTTAGTCACCTGTAATACTATTCAACTGTAAGTACACATTCGGTTCAACTTACATGTGTTAGGCACAGTGTACTTCCCCTAACTAACATCTGTGAATAATTGCGCAGGCTAAATATTTTAGCCTCGGGTCATGCATTAAGTATACACTAATGAAGCATTATTACGTCAATTCCATTACTTCTATGAAAGAATAGACCTGTGCAACACAGTACAGGTTGGGTTAGGTTATAGTAGCAGACCCACAAGGAAACTCTTTTAGGCCGAACATTGGACCTTTCTGAAACCACACAATGAGAGCATATTCTACATTCTCCTATTTCAATTTTTTCAGTTCAAATGTGTTTAGACTAGATATCTTCAACAGGTACCTGATGTCGTACAGGCTCGATTCCGACGTCATAACGTCCTTTCTGAGGCAAAATGCTCAGATTTATTCACCATCCTCGTAAATAAATCGAGAGGCACAGTGAGTATTGAACCATGGACCTACCAATCCAGAGAGCACCTCGTTGCCACTAGGCTACCTGGCCCCTGCAGCACAGTAGAAGTCGTAACTTAGTATAATTCGTTCAGTATTGTATTGTATGAGCAATGGCCCATCGCAATTTCACCCACATATAAAATTATATCAACAATAATCAAATTGAAAATTTAAATTGCTTAAAATACTGGTATTCGTGTTTGTGATTTAATTCTTTGTAGATAATCTAATCTTCATCCCAAATAAATTAGAATTCGTTCAACTTAAATTAACAATTAAGTCAAATATAATTTAAACTAATGGTGAAAAGGCTATCAAAGTATTTTTGATTACACCATAAATTTAGAAAATAATAAGTTTTAACAGTCGCCATTAATCCGATAAGTTAGTTTACCTGCAACTAAACTGACTTCCAAATAACGAATTGGCTAAATTTTCCCCCTTCTAAACAGCGATAAAGTTGAAACAATAGAAGGATGGGAGTTGCAAAGCGTCACCATTAATAATCACACAGTCTTACTATCACCAATGGAATAAAGTCCAAGTGTTTATTCCGAAATATTTTATTCGTAAAATAATATTACGAAATATGTTCATATCATAAAGTGATTATATATGATTATATATATAAATGATCAAACCACAATATGAAATGGGAAAGAAAGACTGACGAAGACCGCTTGTTGTGGTTGAAAGACCTTAGTCTTTTTTTCCCATTTCATATTGTGGTTTGATCATTGATTGTTATTTCACGTGTATACGTGAAATCTTGTTATATATATATTACTTGATAAGAACACCTACATCACTTATCAGTGATGAATTCCAAAATATCACCAAATGCCAATTTTACTCAATTTTTTGAGATCTTGATATCTTAAATAATGTTGTAGAGAAACATATTTCAACTAAAAGTTGAAAAAAATAAAATTGGCTACGGACTAGGTATTTTACAATTTTTACTCAAGTAATTTAGGTTTAAAATATTTCAATTTAAACATTATTGTGCTATTTCAATCTATAATGTGCTATCATTTGTGTGCTTATAGCTTTCAGAGATTTTGATGAAGACCCAATATAAAGAGTCATTCACATTGATTCTCATCAAAATGAAAAGCCATTTTGCTTTATTATTATAGAAGTTATATAAGCTTAAGACCCATTAAAATGATCGTAAAAAAATGCCTAAAATCGAACTTATTTTATTTGTAATAATATATTGTCTTTATTCTAATTTATAAATAAATTAAATCTGAAGTAAGTTATTTGATCTGAAGGTTAAGTTTCCAAGGAGTACGGTTGCCATACTATTTTCCATTGTAATATGCATGTATTTTACATAGTAATATAACAGCATGATCATTAAAACAATTATATGACGATTTTAATTTTTTGTTTTTAGATGAACAAATGAAATTAAATCATGTGTGGATACTCACAACTTCTTAAGTGAGAATGATGGCACTAATAACTACGTGAACCGAAAAATTACTTGTTTCATGTTTAACTTCTTTTTTTTCTCTTTCTCTCTCCCTCTATCACACTTACTTCTAGTACGTTTTCCCTCTCTTTCACACTCTCTCCAAATATTTCTTTATACATTTTTGTATGTATCTCTCTCTCTCTCTCACTCTCTCTCTCTCTCTCCGTCTGTCTCTATATAACTTTTTTATATAAGTAGCACAAAGTTAGACACACATAACTCACATCTATAATTCGACAATTGTCGTCATCAGGAAGCCAAGAGTCCTGGAAGAAGTCGGAGTCACTGCTCTGTATCCTTAAAATAATCTTGGCTTCCTGATGACAGAAACTGTCGAAATATAGAATCTGAGTTCTGTCTGTTCCTAACTTTGTGTTTTTTCCTTACTTGTTGCAAATTCCTAAAGTCCGATTCATTTATATATCTTTCTACGTATATTTTATCTGCTATTCTTTTCCTCATTTTCATTTTATTCTTTTTTTTTTTTATATAACTATAAATATATGTTTCTCTTTACGCCTTCATTATAAACAGTCAAACATCCACATCTTAAAGGTCCATATAAAATTAAAATGATTCAATTCCGTTCTCCTCCAAGATTAAATGCAATAACCCTTCCAACGTTCTAAAGATTGCGAATGAAAATTTAATTTAATAAATTGTGACAAAATGAACCACTCTATTTTTATTAAAAACACTATGTTATATTAGGACCTGAAACTCAGTGGTGCTTCTCCCCAGAATTTACATCAGTCAATTCTTCAAACATCTTTTGTAATTATACTCACCTCTACATGGCTTACAAGATATTCTTTTCCATACAAATATTTTTTTCACATGCATATGTATTTCTCTTGGATATGTAAAATTCAAAGTTCCTTGCTATACATAATTCTGTTATCTCAATACGAGTAGAATATAGACGAAGGTTAATAAGTTTGAGAGCAGTACTGGAGTATTACATTACCAGACTAACTGTCTGGACAAACTTTGCCTCTTAGTTATAGGGAGAAACTATTAATAGTTATTTAAGGATTAACTTCCTAAAATTATCTAAGTATTGATTAATTTCTACGCTTAATTCATTTTTAATTGATAACTATTTGATCACTATTATTTCTGATAAAGTTTGAAGGTCCCTGATTTATGTTAATAGTCTTGGTTAAGTACTGAGTCATAAATTTAGCTAAAAGCACTTAAGTTATATTTGAGAGAAGATAGACCATATAACAACTCTTCAAAGGATCATTAGTTATGCAATCCGTAATTGTGTGGTATTTACTCATTCTGAGGTAAAATGGATAAACCAACAAAAGTCTCCACACAAATGAAGTTTGATTCAACGCGTTTCGAACACTTTGTGTTCATCATCAGGAAGACACTATAATACAAAATTGTATTATCAGGAAGACACTTTGTATTATAGTGTCTTCCTGATGATGAACACAAAGTGCTCGAAACGCGTTGAATAAAACTTCATTTGAGTGGAGACTTTTGTTGGTTTATCCATTTTACCTTAGAATCTTCAAAGGATATTATAATCTTATCAGTGAATTCAGTTTCAAACCAAAAATATAAATATAACGTAAAATATCTTTCGGGACTATTTTACTTATAAATGATTTCAATAAAATACCAAACTTGTAAAATACATTATATTAAAGTGTATGTTTTACACAGATTTATTCATTCTGGATCGTTTACTGTAAAAATTAATTCCTGTGTCTACCGTTAATTCTTATGGATTAAATGTCGGTGTTGTACCAAAAAGTTACAAAACTTAAATTTTCTGAGATAGTAAAACAGTGGTAGTGGACACAAATGTTTACGTAATCTTAAGGGGAAGAAGAAGCTCTGTTTTTAACATCAAGCTGAAACTGTGTTGCATTTATTGTGACATAAACTTGTCAGTAACTGCAAGTGTAGTTTCTTTTTCTATTTTTTATCAATGCACCATATATGAAAGTTGTTAGGAGATACCTGTGTCTACTGTGCTCTATTCTAGACTGGGAGATCCTGGGTTCGATATCCAGAAAGGCCGAAAGGCAAAAAGAAAAGTAAATGAAAATTTTTGGCTTTTGGAGAGCAAAAGGAAGAAAGAGACCAAACGTTCGACGGAGCGATAGTTGGAAATCAACAGCATTGACTTGGTAATCAACGCGATTGGTTAGAAAAACGAATAATCATAGGAGAGTAGCCAGGAAATAAGGCCAAAACAGTTGCATTAAACAGCCAGATATGAACCTCACGGATTGACAAAGGTTTTTCTATAATTGCTTTCTAGTTTTTATTTATTTATTACGAGCTTTTATTCTTCTATTTATTTGAAAATTTAATCTTTTTTTTTTGCCCACTCGCCCTATTTATAATCACCTCCCATATTTTTCTTTATTCATTTCTTAATTCATTATCTTCCCTAACTAACTGTATTCCCTTATTTCTCAATCTATTCTTTCTCCTGATTCCTTGACTCTACAACTTTTTTCTCCCTATATCTCGGCTACCCTACTTCGAATGTTCATCTTTCCAGTCGAGTGCATGCGGTGGTTACACTGTAGATTTTCAACAGCATCGTGCGTTTAGTCACCTTCCTTTTTCTCTTCAAAACCTACAGTTTTTCTTTTTCTTTCCTTCAAACTAAAATGTACTGTAAAAATTGTAAAATAAAGTTAAATAATCATTGATTATATATAAATTTTGTATAAAATTCGTGTTTCACAGTTCCATATATTTTCTTTAATACAAAACATACCATTTTCTTGTAATTCGATTGGAGCTATAAACCTACCACTTTCGTTTGACCTAATCTAATATTATGAACTACGTTATCTTCTATATATATGCTCTGTTGGATATGTCATGTAATATGTATTTTTTTTATTATTAACTCCAATAAATTATGAAAACTCAATTAATTTTATATAGAACTTAATTTAAAAAAATTGATTGTAATATTTTTTTTTTGGTAAGGCCAAAGGTATGAAAATGAAAGGAATGTAATTGCTTTCTAAGTAAATATTAATTATTGACTAATAGCAGATAGATATTTCTATAGGATGACTAATTCTAGTCACATATTGGTTCTATTAAGTTATTATAGCGGGAAATACGTCACCTCCCATATAGTCCCATTAATACTAAGCTCTCAACCAAATAAAGGTAGTGCAAAGAGGATCAAGATACTCGAGGTAAAATTCTGAAAACTAATTTGTAGCTATAAGCCACTCTATGTTTACAATATCTTTACTAATTGACTGATTTAGATACCGATAGTAGAGTTTAGATACTATTGGAGAATTAGTTTTACTTTAATTGTACGATTAAAATTCTATTAATTTGGGAATACATAGAGTGGTTATATAACAAAAAATTATAACACCAAGGACTCATGATATGATACGATATGACCTTTGATATTAAACGTAATTCTGTAAATATATTTAAAAAAAAATGTTAGCACCTATTAAATATTAGCTTTGCTAATATTACAGGAAATATTATTATTGAGAGGGTATTATTATCGGGGGGAAAAAAAAGTTATGTTACTGCTTGAACCATTACCAATCGGAGGGGTAAACTCTGAACGCCCTCAAAAATATATATATAAAAACAAATGTTTTAGTAATCTTAAAAAAGTGGAATAAAAAGAGACACAAGTGGAGTTAAATGGTTTTATACAGACTAAAATGTAGATTTTTTAAAAGACTATTGTGAAGAACATCTAAGAAGAGTAAGATACACTATTTAAATTCGATTATCGACAATAATGAATTTAATGTTGTTGCAAAGGAACATTTTGTCATAAATATTGAGCATCTGTACAATATATCGTCAGTAAATCTATCCCAAATGCTTAGGGAGAATTGAAGTTGACATTTTAGTTTAAAAAAAAAAAAAATTGGATATAAATTACTCCGGACAGAGATAAGCAATTACACGGAGCAAGACCAAATTTTACTTGAAAAAGTATTTTAAAATTGGAAATGACAACCAACCACACATAATTTAACTAATTCGATTATAACGATGGTAGTAACGGGAAGGAAATAATTAACTGTTTTCTCCGACGGAAAACTGAAAAGATCAGTTACAGTTATATTAGTAAAAAGGGACTTTACATCAAAACTAATCAATCTGTTTTCCTTCTTGATATTGACGCACGTTAATTTACTAATTAAATCTGTATTACATTTCATATTGCTACCTTCAATGTTACCAAATAATGGACTCAAAAACCTTATTGATTAAGGTTTATTAATTAATTAATTAACGATTTGTTTACTTAGGCAATCGAACCGAACTCTGAATTAATCGTATGAGGAATTATATTTAAGCTTCTTGATAAACCCCTACTTGAGTGGCCATAAAGGAGGTTTAGACTAGTCAGAGATTCTTAGCATTTCAACTTAATCTGATTTTAAGAATAAAGAAATAATTTAGAAATTATCTCAGATAGATTTTTTAAAATAAAATATCATGAATAAAATTGCGTGTGCAATATCACCAATATGTAATTAGAACCGAACAAGATAGCCGTAGCCTCTTAGTTTTGCATGTACAATAAACAGGAATTGAAAATATCTTCTCTCAAAATATTGTTAAGAATGATTCTTGAGTCTTCTTTAATTAAATTTAATAGATGAAATATTATAAACAATAATAATGTTATTTTCAAGTTAGACTGTGTGTTAGTTAGAGCCATAGCTCAGTCTACAAACCTAGCAGATAACATTATTTATTTCTTTATAAACTTATTTGTTTTCTTTGATTTGCCTCGCTAAAGTCTTTTGGTTACTTTGCTTCCTTTTCTTGTTCTGTACGCCATTATAACATACCTCTCTTGTCCCCTTCTTCTTAATACCTCACCAGATGTCTTATTTCACTTGTTACATTATGAGAGGATGAGGATGAGAGGACGAGTTATTTTATCTGAATGATCTGAGTCATATTTCTGAATTCTTACCGTGCTTTACATATTGATTTTCTTACTGTAACATATTGATAAACAAAAGTAACTATAGACTAGTCAGAGATTTTTAGCATTTCAACTTAATCTGATTTTAACCCCGACTGTATAAAGAATGTATTAGTATACATTATTATGTCTTCGAAAAGAGTTGTTAATTGTTCTAATAAAATTCAGATATTCATTAATTCATTCATTAATTGTGTACATCTCAAAAAAATAAATAATAAATAAAAAAAATGAAAACCAGTTTTGGAAATATGAATTCTTCTTTGATGGATGGCTAATTAATAATTAAAACTTGATATCTTCTCGCGCTTAAATTAAGGGAATATTATAAAGCTATTGATCTTCCGACTTTGTTTAATTAATGCTAAAGAAATAGGGATTTTTGGGGCTTTAATCAGCTTTATGTTTAAATTCATCCCAAATTCATTTCCTACCTTTATTAGAAATATATTAGACAAACATAAGCAATGATTTGCTACGTTACATAAAAATCTATTTCACACAAAAAAAATTACCCATAAACAATATGCATAACTCTCAATCTATTATGTTATTTGTTTGCGTTGTATAGTATTTGCTTTCTTCTTTCAAAATAAAACAAAACAGAATACTGATGTTGCTTAATCCTTGTGTCAATTCATTTTAATCAGTATTCTGTTAGAAGACAGGATGATAAAAGTGCCTTGTTCATACGCATTAGAGACAAAAATTACTTAATCAACTGAGAAAAAGCAAAGGAGTTGGCATTTACATAATGTAAAAGAAGAAGAGACATTGTTGAAAGCGCCCTCATGAAATTTTTTTCTAAGAGCTTACTCAACACCCTTCAGACCTTTTTAAATTGGATGAATTTCACTACAGAACTCACTTCGATATTTCGACATCCGTCGTCATCGGGAAGAAGTGCGAAGTACTCGCGTTGAGAAACAAACTGCTACTCATATTACTCATATTAATAAATTAAAACGAAAGTAGCACACAGATAGACAAAGGAGCAACTCGCTTATATATTTCGACGATCGTCGTCGTAACGAGGTGAAGAGTTCTGCAGGAAGGCAGAGAGGAGACTCTTCACCTCCTAATGACGATGATGATCTAAATATAGAAGTGAGTTATTCCTTTGTCTATCTGCGTGCTACCTATCGTATTCAAATTTAACTGTTTATTAAGTTCATCTTTGGATCGTCTTATAACTTTCTTAATAAGTTGAATATATATATATATATTAAGTTTCTGAATTAAACAGAAATTGACAAGAGGAGATTCTCATCTTCTATGTTTCGTTACGATGTTCTTAGAGGGAAATTTCCAGGAAGTGAAAAGGATTTCACCCAATAATGCGACGTCTAAATTAAGTGATTATTCCTTTGTCTATTTGTGAACTTCGTTTTAAATCAATTTTATTAAAATTGGAAAGTTTCATGATTAATATATAATATATATTTTATATAATATTATATATATTAATTTGTCAAAATTTAATCCTTTTTATACATATTTAACATTTCTCCAAACGTTCTGGATTATGTAAACAATTTCATTAAATGAAATGATAGGGAACTAATATATGTTATATCAGCATAATATAGAGTAACTCTAACAATATATATATATATTGTCTAAAATTTGAATTTTATATAATCGGTGGTATTATAAAATTAAAAACAATATATGTTATATAATCATAATATAAGTAACTCTTACATTATTGTTTTTATTTTGATTTATAATACATGCTGGTGGTATTATAAATTGTATTCAAAAATTATCTCCTCCATTTTTAGTTATATATTAGGTTTACTAATACTTTAACTGTCATCTTAGACTTATGAACTTTCTTCGAATAAGTTTAGAATGTTTCTGAAAGCCGTATTTAAGTTTTCTGAATTAACATGTCATTGGCACGAAGAGCTGAAACTTTCAGAGTGCCTCTTGGCTTTCGTTAAGATAATTCATGAACTCATCCAAGATAATTTTAAATCTGACAAAGTAACAATGTAAATGTAGTATTATTTAGTGTATTACTTTCCATATTTTGAAACTGATTTAGTTTCTTATACAAATGTATGATAAATTAATATTGATATATACCAGCTATAACAATCAACAGTGATTCTTCATGTAAAGTTTACAACAAATAATTTTAAATATATTGTACCTCTACTTAATTATTGTAAATTATTTATAACATTACATTTATTAAAAAAGTAATTAAGTTTCCATTTAGATAGAAGTTTTAAAATTTACAAATTACTGCACCGCCAATAATTTATGTAATGATTTTCTTATAAAACTGAAGTGACAAAGTGACCCTGTGCTTTAAATAAAAATGTTATAATATAAAGTAAATCAGTAAAAAAATATTCTAGAATCCTGAAATATTTATTAAGTCGTTTTATATTTAATTTTTTTTTTCATTTCTAAGCAAAAATATTTCTATTTAGGCTTTGATATTATTCGTATATTTCTTTAAGTTGACCGTGAGACATTAATTCAAATTGATTCATTTCATAAAGAAATAATTATTTATGTTTTTTTTTCTTCCTTTAGCTGATTCAAAGACTACTGAGATCAATAAAACGTTATTATAAACTTTATTAACATAAATTGAAATGTAGACAACAATATAAAAAGGAATTTTTAGAGAAGTTACAAAAAAATTGAATTATTTATTGGAAATTCTTTCATTACTTACCATTTTCACTGAACACTGTTCAGAAACTCAAACAACATACTTAATTCTAAATCTAATCAGTTTGTAAACAACTCCCTTCACTTTCATTTATTCAAAGAAATCATTGAAAACCGAATTCAAAATAATTTTATTTTAAACATGAATATAATTTAATTAGTGTAATTATAAACAGGGTCAAAACTCGGTTAGTTCTTCAGGTTCAAATGAAATTTTCAATACCAAAATTTTGGTGTTTATTTCAATATTTTTCATAGGTCTATAAAACAGAGAAAATATAAGAAATAAAGAACTAACACAAACATAAAAAAACGCAAGAAAAGTTCATCATGGAAATTTAATAGTGATTGTATATAACAAGAAAGTGGGTGTACTTACAAAAGTATACGATTTTGAAACAGAAAACTTCACTATTACATTAAACATTTTTAAAAATAATTTGAAATTTCAACAATATCAACTGATTAGTTTGAATCAAACACGACACTGAACTGCAACCAAGCAAGGCAACAAATTTCACCAAACAAAACAAAAAGGTCCTAAACAATATAGAAATGATAAAACAATGTTTAACTTAACACACCCGAATAAATACTATTTAAATCTGAAATGTCACTTTCATAATTAACGTATGACTGGTCCTTTGGAATATATGGCATTTCCAGAGGTTTCCATTCTGTTTATCTCTTTGTTTGGCTATTGTTATTATTTAATTAAAATTGATTTATATTATATATATATATATAGTTTAAACCACAATAAGAAATGGAAAAAGAGATTAAGATCTTTCAACTGTAACAAGCGATCTCATCAGAGTCAAAAACCCAACTCAGCGGACTCTGACGAAGATTGATGAAAGATCTTGATCTTTTTCTTTGATATAATTCCGATTATATCAAAGAAAAAATATTTTCTAATAATCACTTTGAGTAAAAAAGTCCCAAAATGAACAATTTAAGAAGATATATTAGACGTGTGCATTAAGGTTTAATCAACTTTTATTGTGAGATGATAGGGTATAATAATTTTCAATGGAAGGTTCAGTTAATATTGAATTGTGCGTATGTTGAGTTTTATTTATAATGAGAGACATATTAAAAGTCAAATATTCTTTTCAGAAGGATATTTAATATTTCTTAATTAAAAGCAATATCAAAAAGCCTTAACTGGAAGGAGGCTGTGAGTTGGACATTATAGTTAAAAGCTTTCTTCTCTCACCCCTGTTTAATACCACAGCCACTGCTTTCTTTTGCTAGTCCATTATTTCTTGTCCTCCGCAGATATTTTTTTTTTCGTTCTCTAACCTTTTGAATATTATAACCCACACAACGTTGCTTTTATTTATATTTTCACATTACTATAAAGCTTGAGTTAAAGATATACTAATGACTGTTTTCTTTTCTATTACATCATTCTACGAAAGTATATCGGAGGAATAGATAACACACACAGACACAAATACTTATGCACACACAAACACGCAAGCACACATTCAGGATTTACACTACGATAATCTAAGTTGCAAGTAATCAATAAAAACAAAATGTGATTTAAAAACATTCTTTGGGCCACTTTCATCCTTAGCTATTATTATGTATTATAATAAATCGTGCATGCACAGATACATGAACGTCATCTCAATGTTGCACCATTTTATTCTGAGTTACATAAAAATCAATAAAAAACATAGTACTGATTTAAGAACTTTCATTGGGTTCATTTTAATATTTAATATTCATTAATTAATAACCTAATTGATTATTAAGATTTAATAAATAATTAATGTGTACTAAAAAGTACACATTATAATAGTAAAAATAATATTAATTATTAATAATATATATACTGATAAATCAATATGTTACACATATATATTGAGTAATTAACGTCCAAGCCACAATAAGAAATGAGAAAAAAGACTAAGATCTTTCAACCGTAATAAGCTGTCTTCGTCAGAATCGAATCGCAAATAAAACTTTTGTTTTTTGTTTTATGTGTTTATCGTGAAATCTTGATATTGACTAGTGGATATAAGCGTAAAGTTAAACTAATATTTTTAACCTTCAACAATGAAAAAATATTTCCGTGCCTGTAGTAATTAGTAGTTCTAGACGAGAGAGACACTACATTATTCATTGTGCTGCTAAAACAAAAAGGTTTGCTAAATTGAAAATCACTCTGACATGTAAAAAGAGTGATACTCAGAGTCTCAATGACTTACAAAATTCATATATATTCTAATATCACTCAAAATTCGAAAAAAACAATCCAAACTGGACGCAAATCAGCTCAAAAACGAAGAAAAGCAACACACAGTGAATGAGACACACCTACAAACCCAAACCCTCGGATGATCTGTCCTCAGGAGAAAATAGAAAGGGCGACCAAGCACGCCGGAAACACAACTTTTACAAGTCTCCATGGACCATCTTCAGGGTATTTTTTTTAAAAATTTAACAGACTAAGGCTAGAAATTTAAAACACTATATAAACTAAAATTAAAAATTATACAAAAAACAATAACACAGTCGACATGCAAATGGTTACATAAATAAGAGAGGTTACGATAAGGCTATGCTGACTCCATTGAAACAGTTTAAACTAGATAATTGTTCCTAAGGCTAAGCCTAATTTCTATTATCTTCTGCATTCCTGCTCGCTGACTCCTCTACATGTAGCTTCAAAATTCTTGTAAAACTTGTAAGTTGGCCATTTATTTTAGGCCTAACACACATAAGTGTTAATAAAAAAGTGTGTAACAAAATTTACGCTCAATCAAGATCCTGAGTAGAAGATTTACTTTGATATTCACGATTTAATATTCTATCGGGATATCGGAATATCTTTGATATTCTATCAAAGGATATCAAATATATAAGAATATCAAACAGAATAAACATTTATTCTGGTAAATTTGGATGAAGAAGTTGAGAGAATGTGCAGTAAGAACGTGACTGTGAATACGTAGGCTCTATTGATCAAACTACCTCCCGATAGGGTAATTCAATGCGTGAGGATTATTCCTGGATTAGAGTATTAAATAAAATGTTTGCAATGAAGTAAATTCCTGAAATAGATTATTTAAGAAAGTGCTGCCTTAGTAGTTTATTTTGACACTGAAATGAGATACAGTTATTTAATGTGGCCAAGATTGGGAAAGATTTAGTTATCAGTAAATACAGCGAGTAGGACTGTATAAATTCTTTGCTACAAAGAACACTAAAAAATCAATCATCAGAATGTCTTTGTGACATGGCTTACACTGAAGCACTTATAAACCAATGGCTAGAAACCATATAATTCTCAAGAAATAAAGTTTTAGTGAAGTTTCTTGTGCAGATTAGATATAGAAAATTTGTGACGTAAGCAAGGTAGTAAACTTTTGTATCATTATGGGAGAAGGAAGGGCCAGGTAGCTGAGTGGCACCATGCATACCTCTTGACTGGTAGGTACGGAATTCTCTACTCTGGTCATTGGTAAAAAATCTGGTGTGAATATTGTGTGTGTGTGTGCGTGTGTGTATGTGTCTGTGTTTGTGCGTGTGTGTGCATGTGTGTGAGTGTGTGTGTGTGCATGTGTGTGAGTGTGTGTGTGTGCGTGTGTTTGTGCGTGCGTGTTGAGTATGTTCGTGTGTGTGTGCGTGCGTGTGTATGTGCGCGCGTCTGTGTGTACTCAGAGATGATCTTCTTTCTTAGGGAATAGCTGCCTGAGAAGAAAAAACTTTTTACCGATTTAGTATAAATCTGTAAGAATGATTGTGATTAAAACACTTTATTGAAACAATTTAGTTGAAATTTACCTGCATAAGTTGTAATTCACGTAGACATCATCTTTCATGAAAAAAACGTTAATAATAATGTTGGAATAAATTTAAATTATCTTAAAAGACAAAATAAGCAAAAAAGTATAAATAATTCATATTGAAGTTGTTAAAAATTTCTAAACTAGTAGACATAAATAAATGATTTCATTTGGTAAATAATTTGTGAAGTCTTTAACATAACGTCTGTATTTTTACAAGCGCTACTCGTAAGAAACGAGACAACCATTTGCTAGTTCAAAATTTCTTTTGACTATTTGATTAGAATTTATTTAATTGTAATTTATTATTGCTATAATCATAACTTTAGCATTGGTATTATTATTGAAAGTAATAATTCTTGCCCAAGGTTATAGGTAATAGTTTTGTAATTTTATTAGTTGACTGAGTTTATATAAATTGTGAAAACTGTCTGATTATAGTAAGCTAAATAATAGACAAATGTCACTTTACACCAGATTATTTTTCTTTTTTCGTTGTAAACTTAATGGATCAAATTCTAATTTTATTTAGCATACTGCTTATGAAGTCAAATGATGCTTCTGAATTAAGGGTTTAGTCGGAGTAGAGTTAAGTCATTAAATAACGATAAGTATCAAAAGCACATTACAAGTTAAGTGAATCATATTGAAACTTCTTAATCATTATAATTTATCCAGTTTAAAAACTATAGTAATGCCCATAATATCCAAGTTTGCCTTCTACTATTCATAGCTTGTTGTCATTATTTAAAAATTCTGTAAAAATGAATACTTTGTTAAAGAACATTTCTGATAAACTAGTTGCTGTCATCTTTTCTATTTGAAACATTTTCATCTTTTTACTTTAAAATATTCTCCACTGTTTGAAAGTTAAAAGGGTTTTGTTCAAACTTTCCTCCAACTTCTATTTTCTTCCTTCAAATTTTAAAGCATTATTTATTACTCTACCTACTGCTAAATCACTAAACTTGTTTCTTTTATAAGTCCATAAATTGAAATGAGAGATTAAGTAAACCAATTTAATAATTAATCTAAGCTTATAACTTGTAGTATTGGATTTGGTTTTATTACTAATATCGTTATATTTTCAGTTTGTTTAATCGGATCAAGTTTCTGAATTATCTATCAAATAAAGGGTTCAGATTATTGTAAATTATCTGAAAAAAGGTTACCATTTTTCAGATAATTACATATAACTGACAAATATAAATAAAGTACGAAAACTATAAGTCAATGAGGATTTTATTAATAATTTCATAGTTTCTTAGAACATAGTAAAATATTTTAAGAATCTTGCCTTGGTGTCGTAAGTAAATGATCAATTCCTCTTCCATTTTTACCTTTCTGTATGTATGTGATGATTGAAAGCAAGGAAAATAATTCCATTGTTAACACTGTAGGAAAAAAGGTTTTTTGACGAAAGACAGTCAGGAGAAAGTCATTATGGTTACAGTTCTGGTTACAAAAGGAGAAAACTTACCTTTGACGTTTGTGGAGGATAAGTCTTTATTTTCCTATTCAATACTTTCCTTTGGAAACAAATGTTTCTAGTTATTAACCTAGTTTATACTTATTTATTGAATGCGATGAAATTTTCAGGTAGAGACTATTTTATATGTATGATGTTAATTGCCTGTTGATTAAGTAGTAGTTGAGATTTACTACATAAGTTCAGTTTGATTGAGTTTCTTAAATTAGGTTAGATACAGTTCAGTGTGTTCTTCATCCATTCTTCAATTTGTTTCAGTATTTTTAAAATAGTTCACTGCCTCATTACCCTGTAGTATGTCCTTTTTTCTAGGTATCAACAAAAGTAGTTCACTTATATTACTGGTTCTATTATTAACTTTTGTCGCAGTAGTAAACCAGACTGGAGCTCTTTTCTTTAAATCAAAAAGTTTTCTACCTAGCTGATTATTTGTAATCTCTAAGCGTCCTGTAAAACCAATACTTCCACTAAATATTACAAGTTTGCATTGTATAAATCCATTCTGTAGATTCAAGATTAAGAAATCCATATGTTCTTGCTGATACGATGGATAGCAAAGATGTCATATCAAAAGTTCTTTCTAAGAATTTCCGAGGACTTCTTTAAACCCTTAAAGATTCTTTTGTTTTCTTTAACAACTTTTTAAGTTTATAACTCATTCTAGTATTGTATATAATCTTGTATAAAAATCCTTTAAATACAAAAGTTTTAAAATGTACTTTTGTCATTTTTAATGAAATATTGCTCATTTAATATCGTAAGCTCATGAAACTTTCGTATTGGTACAATATTTAAAAAAAATTATAATTTAATCGAATCAGAGGAAAAGTGGCTTACACATTGTAGTCTTATTGTCATTAAAAACAAAATAGTACTTCCCCATGCTCCAATATTTCCAAAACAACAGAGTTCTTAGACTTACAAATGTACATCAGAATATATTTTTAATGCCATTATTATTCTATAATATTCATAAAGTTTTAACACCCTAGTATTCGTAGTTTAGGAGGACAAAAAACATCTTTTCCCTAATATTTATATAGGGCTAAATGTTATTAGTTATTGATATTATTCTAAGTATAAAACATTCCCTAAAGAATTAAAAATTTAAAAGTTTGAGGGAAAGGGACAAAATTAAAAGCTTTGTTTTATTTACCTAGCTAGGACGGCGTCTGAGGAAAATCGTAAACCTTAAGGAAAGGTTTTCAAGTTTAATGTAAAACTACGACTGTGTTAAACATGTGTGAGAATGGGAAAAGAGATAGGTAATTTTGTTTTGTTTCTTTTTTCCCTAATGAAGAAGCACATCACCTATTTATTTTCATAAATGTATATGAATTTCTAAAATACATATTAATCTTTTTATATGAAGTAAAAAATAATTATGCAAAATATAATTCTAATTCTATAATTGACCTCCAACTCTGTGAATAATAGATTTTACAATAAGAACTAAATATTTTAAAGTAGAATTGAAAAGAAGAAATCTATCATTTTATATCGTAAAAATCTTGCATAGTTTGTTGACAAATTCTTGTCTAATTGTTACTGACAACCTTTGAAGTGCTGCTAGTACTAATGCTATCCTTAAAGCTAGGCCTTCATAATTTTACTCTCTTTTAGTTTTTGACTGTCACATTTTAGTTGCGTGATGAATTATATATTGTATCTTTTCCAAAAACAAACATAATTTCAAAATAAGTCAGAACTACTAATCAAGTAGATCGTAGTCTGAAAATAATGAACAACAAATTACTATTTTTTAAAAAAAAATCTATGAATATTCTATTAATCACAAAATTTAAACTTTAGCAACATTTCATAATATTAATGCTGTTTTGTGAACAGTCTAAAATGCTAAAATAGGATTTTATATAAATAAATGAATATTTATATATAAATAGAATATAAATATTATAAATATTTAAATGAAACAATAGACACAGAATAAAGATACGAACGCACTTACAGTCTCTAAATTTCGGTTGAACCGTCTTCAGGAGAGTTGAGATATGGACACCCAATCAGTGAATATTTATTTATATCTATTTCATCAATAAATGTTATTGATGATAAAATTCAAATGATATTGACTTATCCCATTACCAATATGGTGACCATAAATTAGTTAACTTGTTTTAAATGAATACTTACATATTTTAAAGTAATATATAAAATACTAAAACAGAATAAGAATGAGCTATATGAATCTGATATTATTTTAATACAATAAATCATTTTTAATATAAGTTTGAAATTGTGTTAGAAGAGTAGTAACTACTATTCGACATCAAATTACATTTGCTTTTTCTAATTTAAAATTCAATACAGGACCGCTATTTTCCCTCTCTCTCCCTTACTCAGTCTCTATTTTTCATTGTGTTTAAAATCTAATAAGACGTGACAAATAGAAAAGAGACCTCCACCACAATTTCGAGATATACATCCAACGTGATCAGAAATTGAATGAAAGGTCTGTTATAAATTCGACTTGATTATGAAAAGAAGTGAGAATATATTTCATGTTCATTTTAATTTAAAAGACAAGCTGATCAAGTCATTGGTTTTAGTTTAAGCTTAATTCAGTTTCAACGAGATTGATTTTGTATTCAGTTCATATCACATTTTGGCAGCGGCAACTTGATCCGCATTAATACTGAACCATCATTCAACTTGTCATATCTAGTTCACTACATCAAGGGACATCTGTTTCAAAATAATTAAGACCTAATGAATGCCTTTCTGTGATGACATATACATTAACTTTACTTCGTAAACAGGAAATATATGTTTACTAATCAATGTTTAGGCATAAAATATGTTTTCTAACAAGGATTATGTTAGCAGATATAACTTTTATTTTTAAAATCATGGGTGTTTAATTTTGCTGTATGCTACGCACAATTGTTTATGTGTCTAAAAAGTAAATTACTAAACCTTATATACACATTCGTCTTGGAGAAAGTGGTATTTCAAGATAAAAAAAAACCTTTTAGATTTTCTTTAAAAACCAAAAACCTCAGAACGAAGTTTCTCATACAAATTGCATACAATATCTAATGTACAAGTTTTCAAATGATGGAAAAGTATTCTGTATTTTTTATAAAAATAAACACAGAATTATCATCTAAATTCAATAACGTTTAAAAGTACAACAAAGTTTACTATGGAGAATCAACCATTTCATAAAAGAGCGGGTTTACCTGCATTCATACTCTATAAGGACAACTGAGATGATTGCACTGCACGTTCAGCACATGGGATTAATGAGGATCAAAGTGTTAGTTATAATCAAGTTAAATTAAATGAAAGATATTGAACATTTTATATATAAATAATAATTAATCTTGCATTAATTGTAAAAGTAATATTCTTAAGTGATATTCATGTGTATTAGGTTACGTAAATTATCGTTTCTCAATCTCTGTTTAGATACAATATTTTGCATCATAATACAAAATTTTGTATGGTACAACTCTACACTCTTTAAATACATTTTTGTATCTAAATACCATCATTGCGTAATAATTATTCAATGAATTTCCATTATTTCCAAGAGAATAATAGAGAAATAAAACATATAAAAGAATATAGAAATTAAAATAAAAAAAACTATAATCAATTTAAAATCAAATGACATAATTATTATAAAAAAATTCAGTTGATTGATTTTGTTTTTATAATCTCTTTCAAAATACGAAGAAGGAAGTATCTATCTAAACTCTTTTTTTCAGAGATGGAAATAACATCTGGTTAATTCAGATGACATCGCTCATTTCTTTATTAGCTTAGTGATACCTCTACTTCTTGATTTCTTTACTTATTTAATACTACTTTTCAATGAATGTTACAAATCAACTTTTTAATTATGGTTTCTTGCTTGATTATGGTATTAGTAATTTTATTTTCTCAGCATACTATTAAAGTGATTATATAAATGCATATTGTTACTTATTCTTTGAATGGCAGATGTTCAAGTGGTAGACACGTACTAGTCATCCGTTTAAGGGCTACCTTAGCATGCGAAAGGATTTAGTCGTCCCCCCCCCCCCCCCCCCAATCCAACAGAGAAGTGCCCATTACCCTGGGACCCTGGCTTCCAGAGTGAGGATTACTTTTCAACTCCATCTGTCAGTGGTTGTACCTTACCCCATGATAAGGGTCGAGTATGCAGGCAACCTGACGAGAAGGTACTACTTTTCACTCAGTGACACATCACAATAGATCATTTGTGTCTACTCTGCCTGAGTAAACAACCACAACCAACCCGTGTCAGTCCGCATTAAACGCAAAGAAATCTTAAACACATAAGTTTTTGAAAAGATCAGAAGCTTTCTTTTACCTTTATACTTTAGTCGGAATACACTGATTTTCTTAAGAATAAACGTTCAAATATTGATTTTGTTATTACAAGCAGGCCTTCATTTATACAAACTCTATTGAAACCTATGCCTATTTCTAGTCTAAACCTTTTCGGGTTAATTTTTCCCGAACTTTTGAAATTCAGAGGTGAGAAGATTGGAAAAATTAATCTGAAAAAGTGTTAGACTAGAAATAGGCATAGGATTCAATAGAACTTGTATATATATATATAAAAAAAGATTTCACATAAACACGTGAAATAGCAATCAATGATCAAACCACAATAAGAAAATGGGAAAACAAGACTAAGATCTTTCAACCGTAACAAGAGGTCTTCGTCAGAGTCAAAAACCTAAGTCAGTTGGGTTTTTGACTCTGACTAAGACCGCTTGTTACGGTTGAAAAGATCAGTCTTTTTTTCTCATTTCTAATGGGTTTGATCATATATAAAAATATATAATAAATATATATATATATATTATTGAATTAACTTTAAATTTACACAAAGCACGACACAGAAAAAAGAATAAAAAGAACACTTACAGAATTCAATATTTCGAATTGTTGTTTGCCATCAGGAGTAGACTAAAAGAGAGGACAAAGTAAGAGAGATCTCCGAACTAAGGACGAAGTAAAGAGAGCGAAATATATAAAATATATATATAGTTTTATATATATTGGTATAAATAGGCAGCAGATCTTCTTTTAAACAAGTATCATTAAAATTAACCGCAGTCTCGGCATTCACGATCTTAAGACTGAGAGATTCGATCCTACGAACTAACCTCCTGCTAACAGGTTCAATGGAAAAGGAGTTGCCAAGTGACATGTTAAATTAAAATCGATGAGGCATGCTTAGTCATTGCTATAAAAGATTAAAGGATAGTACAGGTAATATAAAGAAAGGTCAAAGGTCAATAATGAACAAGAAACAAGCGGTTAGAATAAAAGAGTTGAAAGGTCAACGGTATAACTGGACTAATAGAGAATAAAGTCCTTAAGATCGAATCTCTCAGTCTTAAGATCGTGAATGCCGAGACTGCGGTTAGTTTTATTGATACTTTTATATATATATACTAACCATACACTTTTCAGACGCTATTAAGAAGACACTTTTTAAGAAGCTATTTTCTTTTACTTTTTAGTGAAAAACTTTGAAACCAGCTATGAGTTTTAAAAAGTATTCAATGTAATTGAAATCTGGTTGTTAGTCTATGTCTCTTTAGTTATCTAGTATGTTTCTGAATTTTTTGTAGCTTAAGTTAGATCTTAATTATATAAATAATCGGTATTTTTTAGCATTGATTGTAACATTATTACATATATTTTACTGTTACACTAGATGAAGAATGGAAAACAGTGCAAGCAAAAAAAAAACACCTCATTACCAAAGCTACGAGTATATTGTCATTGCATAGAATAAAAACTTAGTTTTGAAACTAATACAATCAGAATTATATATAGACATTTATTTGACTATATTCAGGCAACTAACATTATCATATTGTATAAAGTTAAAATATCTCAAAATATTAATAAATTTTGGAGGAAATTAATGTTTTTTCTGTTAATATCCCGTGAAGCAATCTTCTGCTAAGCAAACTTACTGATATTAGAGAAAGAGAAACATTGTTATAAATTCAATTTCAATTCACCGCCTTTATTACATTGCTTCTAACAACAAATTAAATTTCTATAAACTAAACAATTTCTACCGAATTGTTCTGTTCATTCAATACTCCAGCCATCCAGTCATTTATTGATAAGTAAATCTCAAATGTTTCATGATTATTAAAAAAAAATGCCTACATTCGCACCCACATCAGTATATATTATTTATGTGATCATATTCAACTATAAGTTTTGTAATAAAAACGAGGTTTCAATTCAAATTTTAATTTTATTTGAATTTTATTTAAGTTCTTTTTTCCAATTAATAGGGTGTAAAATTATTAAAATCTAGTGTTAAACGACACAAGGCTTTTATTAACTCATTTATAAACGCTAACAAATTTTTTATAGTACCTCTAGAGTTTTTTTTTTTTGAAAAATCCTGCGACCTCTCTCCTCTCTCTCTCTCTCTCTCCTCTCTCTCTCTCTCTCTCTCTCTCTCTCTCTTTGTACTTTTCTTGACAAGTTAGTCACGTTGTATTAACAATATAAAGGGTAATTTTGTAATTGAGTGTTGACTGTACAGTTTAAGCATTATGCAAATTTTATTAGATTACAGAAAGAAAAAAAATGTTTCCCTTTTACCTTTATAGGTTCCACAAACTGATTTTTTACCGCTAAAATAAGCAAATAACAACCAAGAAACTAATTTTCCGTGCACTTATTATTTTTTAAACTACTTAAAAAGAATTAGTGCAACAGCCACAATTTGTGGAAAAAACTAATCACAACAAAGAAGGTGCAATTATTGTCATAAATTGATGAAATTATGATCTAGTGTCTCATTAACCAGAAAATTCTAAATAAAACAATTTTCTCATTAAGTTATTATGGGAAAAAATCAATTTTGAATGATGTGACAGTAAAACTGAGCAGGAACATAGTTGAAAGTACATAACCTAACTTTGTGGAATTGGAAGATAAAAAAAAGGTAATCTGTGTATATTTAAATAGAATTGATTAATAATTATTTTTTTCTTTAATAATAATAATAACTATATATAAAAAAATAAAATAAAAAAAAATTTTTAATTAAATAATTATTACTTTAATAATAAAATAATAATAATAAAAAAACTTTAATTTCTTATGTTAGGACCAAAATAAGCAAAACAGCAATAAAAAGGTTAAAAAATTTTAGTTTTTTTAACATAACCTTTTCTTACTTTTAATTTGATTACCAAATTCACAAGTTTTTAATAATTAAAAAATAATTTTAACCTTTATGATGAAGAAACAAAAGGCAAACATCGAAAATTTGAATATAAGCAAATTTTCAAAGAATTTTAGGATTTTGTCTAAATAAAACCCTTTTTACTTTAAAATCGGTGGGAGAAGCAACAATATAAAAAAAGAAAATTAAAATATGAAATTAAAT